>CM038623.1:24896417-25296417 GCA_021554675.1 Leuciscus idus | reverse complement strand
ACCCCTCCCCCTTCCATTCTCTCACACACACATCCTGCCTCACGCACACATCACATACACACAGTCACATTCTCTCTATTCTCTCTCACTCTGTTACTCACTTGCACATACATACACTCAGACAAATACACATGCAATAACACACACATACACCCCCCTCCCCCTTAAACAGGAATCCTGCCACTCTTCCAATACACACAAATACACACACAGATCACAAACATACACTCCACCCCCACTCTTCCAAACACATCCTGCTTTTCCTTTATCACAGACACACACACACACACTTCATGTTTTATGGGGACTTTCCATAGACATGATTTTTATACTGTACAAACTGTATATTCTATCCCCTTATACTAATCTTAGCCCTAAATGTAAACTTTCTGCATTTTTACATTTTCAAAAAACATCACTTAGTATGTTTTATAAGCGGTTTTCCTCATGGGGCCCAAAAAATTTGCAACCTGTTTGAATGACAGTTCATATATTGCCATTTATTGCAGTGCAAGTTTAAAACACAAATATAAATAATAAATTATTAAATGGTAGTGTTTTTCTTTCTTCTCCAATTCAAGTCATATTCATACAGTAACCAGGTGCTGTATCCTTAATGCTCTTCCACCAGAGTTCATCTCGATACAGTACATCCCCTAAGTCAAAGGCCATACCAGGCTCGCTAAGTCTAAGATATAGATTTTGAATAGATATTTAACATGTTAAAATCAGTGTAAAGGTAGAATGACTTCAATCATCATGAAAAAAAGGCTAGTTTGTATACTTTTCTCTGTCACTAGATGACCACAGTCACAAATGACAAGTTGACCTGGAATAAAAAAGGCAGAACTTTATGCAGCCAGCAGAGGGCATGAGTGTTCCATGAGTGTGGATGGGGGAATTAATCCAGACAAACACCAACAGATGGTACACGTAATAACTCCCACTGCACATGTAACAGGAATAAGAAGCATTTGTATGATAAATGTGAAGTAGCCTTTTTAAGGTATACATCACTGCTTGTACAGTAGATTGTTCTAGATATCTGTAACAGTAGATTATCAAAAAGAAAATTCTTTCATCATTTACTCACCCTCATGTCCGTCCAAATCTGCACACAGAATAAGATATATTATTTTGTGTTCCACAAAGGAAAGTAATGTATACAGATTTGGAACGACATGAGGGTGAGTTAATGATGACAGAATTCTCATTTTTTTGTTTGAATATTTTTTATATAGTACAAACAAAAAATGAGATATTAGCCAACTTTGGAGTTTCTTTGATCATCATGATCACTTAAAAAAAACTGTTTGCAGTGTCTGTCAATGCTTAACAATCTAAAGGTCAACAATCTTAAAAGGTAATAAAATAATTAAGAGTTTTGATTAATATTTAAAGGCATTTACATTTTTAACATCTTATTTAAAAGTAGAAATATATTAAAATAACTTTTCACAAAATAATATCTTGTTCAGACCCACCCCTCCTGCTTTCCACATGCAGGAATGCTGAATTCCAGTGACTGCATCCAGATCCTCTGACTCTCTACATTCTCCATGCTGTAATGAAATTCCTTTTCCTCATTCTTATCATACGGTCCTCTTCCGCTCCACCCTTTAACTCTCTTTCTTATTCTATCTTTAGTCACATATCTAGTCTCACTTCCTTATTTTCCCTGCACCTCCTTTTCTTGTCCTGCGGGACATTGTCTTTGGTGTTTTCTCCATTTCTGCTGGCAGAGAGTGGAGGGTATCTGATGTTTGGCCAGTCCAGTGCACGAGGTCCTGCAGCACTCTCACAATCCACATCTTCAGACCGAAACTCCCACCGGCCGCCTGACCATCCAGCTCCTTTCACATAAGCACATACAGATTGTCTATGAAATTTAGATGTTTTCATCAGAAAGCTTTACATTCAAGGTTTGAAATTAACACCTGCCAACCTGCCAAATGCGGGTAAAAATCAACAGTGGCGGGTAACGCTGTCAAATCACTAGCCAATTTGACAGGTTACTTATTAGTTAATCTGGTTTATTTCTTCTACTTTTTTTTGGCTAGTAGAAGTTCTGAATGGCCAGTAACTTAAAAATTGAGTAGCCAAATTGGCCAGTGAGTGAAAAAGATCATTTCAAATCCTGTGTGTATGTATATTTTATATATATATATATATATATATATATATATATATATATATATATATATATTACTTAACTTATACAAGCTTTATAAAAATTATAATTCTAGAAGAAAATTTCAGATGGCACTTAGAGGCTTTTGCATCTGAACTCTTCATATTATATATAAAATAAGGTGTGACATATTTAATCTGGTTTATTTCTTCTACTTTTTTTCTTTGGTTTATTTTCTTTCATTCAGTAGAAGTTCTGAATGGCTGGTAACTTAAAAATTTAGTAGCCAAATTGGCCGGTAAGGGAAAAAGTACATTTCAAACCCTGTTTACATTTATGAGAAAACATTATATTTAAAATGGCGTGCTAGACATGTTAACTCCAGCACCTCTTTAACTTCAGCTTCAAATTTCTGGCCATCCACTAGTAGCTGCTCTGTGCTTGCCAACAGGTGTCCCAGACGATCCCGCACAGTTTTCCGTTTTCTCCTATACTCGCTGTCTTCATCGGAAAAATCTGCATCCTCCCGGGTAATGACATCTTCCAGAAGTCGCAGACACTCCTTGAGTGCAGCGTGCAGGATAGATATTTTTTCAGCATCTGACAGCTGAGGAACCAACGGAGGAATGGATACTAAATAATCTCCGGCAACCGGTGAGGACGGCAGTGATTCACTGTTTCTCTAAATGGGAAGACAAAGGAAATGAGTTGTGGTTACAAGGAATCGCCAGATGGAAGAAATTGTAAACAAACATGTAGTAAACATGACAGTGAGTAAAAGCAGCAATTAAAAATAATAAAAGATAGAGGCAAGTAAACTTATTCCTTATACAGTCAACACACAATTTCCAAAGGTCCCCTAAACTTATTTAATACTCCCAAAAAGTTGCTAACTTTTTGAAAAGATACTACTTTTTAAAAAACAAAAAACTCACTATATTTTAGCCTCAGCTTTAGCCTGAAAGTCTAATGCCCATTGAAGCATGTAGGCTACTTGGCATATTATTAAGTCACTAATTAATAATGTAGCACCCTCTGAAGCCAGGCTGGTCCTCAGCAGAGCAGCTCATATTAGGGTGAATAGTGAACGGATGTTGCTCACCTATTTCTAAAGAAAAAAGACTCCATTACATTCCAAACCGCTCCCACGAGTCAGGCTACTTTTCCCAACAAGCAAGCCGAAACTTTAAAGTACGTTTGAACATTCATGGGAAACAACAAGTAGGTGGTGGACCTGAACAATTTGGCAGGTAACCAAAAAATATTTATTACTGGAACAATATCCTGATCCAGAAACACATTCCCCTGCACGCACCGGCAAGTCTTGGATAGCACAGACAACGCTGTCACTTAGAACAAAATTCATTTGCTGCCTCCTCCACACATTCTTTTAACTTGCTAAATGTCATGATGTCGCAGACTTCAGTTTGCGTCACACACCACCAGACCATAATTAGGAAAGACTCAACAGTTAAATATAATAATCAGATTAGTTCTGTATAAATAAGCTCTATTTTTGAGACTCACGTATGCCTCCAGGAGTTGAATGCATTCCTTATGAAGAAGCCGGGCTAGAGCTGCGGTTTTCCCTGCGTGGCCCCGCAACCCATGACGACCGTTCGCACCTCTGCCAGCCATTTATACCCAAAAACACCTACTATTTGAAAAATAACGTTTGAATCAACAGCAGGAATAAATCAGCATGTTCTTGTTTATACTACCCCTATACACTACCGAAGGCTGCCTATAGATGTTGAATGGCGATCATCGGGCGCTGTTTCTCACTCCTTATATATTCGCAGTTCTTTCACTGTGGCCAACTATCTCGCATGACTTCCAGAAACGCTGCTCACCCCTTTGAACTGAAGATGTAGCACTGAATTGTCCGTGACTCCGCCTCCTTATGGGAACGTGGTGCGTTTGAGGGGCTGGGAATATCAAGACGGAATTTCATTGGCCTAGAGTTCTTCATGGACCCACCGTGTAATATCTATGCAAACTGGAAAATATAAACAAATAAAAGGAAAAAACACTCAATAGAGCTGTGTGCTTTAAGATCAGGATAATTTTCGAGCCTCTGGAATTTCCTATGGGTTTTCAGAAAAGCAGATTTTGGTTTATGAGTAAAATTAGGAATGTGGTTTACGTTCCACACGTTTTGTTTTACAAACTTGAATTGCACAGAATCCATACCTCAAATGTGAATTTTGAGCATCACATAAGCATCACGTTGGATTATTAGGATGTTTAAGTAAGTAGCAATGTTTGCAAATTATAGGCAAAACTTTAAAGAAATCGTACAAAGAACCGAGTCCAGAATTTTGAGGAATGTAAAAGCTGATTTATAATTATTTTTTATAAAGAAAATACACTAATTTATGTTGTTGCAAGTTGCTTAAATTAAGTCATGACAAGATATTCCTATTTAAATACAGAAAAACCATAGGCTACTTTAATTGGTGTCAGAAAACATAATTAAATTAAACTTTTTGTGAATGGCCATTTTAATTCTGCCTAAATCTGTTGTGCTTTCTGCCTAAATCTGTGGTCGGCAGCCTTTTTGTTACTACATAAACACAAAAGGAACTGAGGTCAAGGAAGGGTGGTATAACAGGGTGTTATTTCACTTTTCTGTTTTTCTAAGCTTATCAGTGCCTTCAACTCCCCTTTTTACAATAGGGGACGCCAGGAAGTGTAGTAAAAAATAATGAATATCTGTCTGTAACTCATGCGTCATTTATTTGCGCTATGTGTGTCTCAAACTTATACAATAGTCCCATATTTGTCTGCTATATGGGGAAATAGGAATCTACACCCATCCCTTGTGTGATCTATAGTGTCAAGAGTGTTGTTGTTAAAAATACCAGGTGTGACATTAATAGAAAACATGGACATTGTAAATTGTGCATGAATTTTATTGTGGAAATCAATTTTTCTGAATTACTTGCTATAACCCTCCTTTTATACAAGTTGTAACATATTAATATGCATATAATTAGGTTATCCACAAATTTAGTCATTATCTTAAATAATAGTCTGTGATGTATTGGTCTGTAAACTGGTAGTAGAGTATTTGCTCTATAGCATTCATAGTCTGAGGGCCCTATTGGAGGGGTCTCTTGTGAACACATATTCCCGCATAACTGTTGATGGGTTGTACATACCCATTGTCTTTAATACATCCCTGCAAATGATCAAATAAAGTGACATTTATCATTTAAATGTATCTTTTATTTTTAATATTTATTTTATAATCCAAAAGTGCATATGCTATCAGTCAGTCAGTGGATGCATATTAAGAGCTGCATGTGAAACATGTTTTTGCAGTTTCACTATAAAGTTGCTACAGCTGTGGAAAAGTGATAGATCAGAACATGTGTCTGCTTGCAGACTGTGCATGAGAGAAGATATAGCTATGCTGTTGCCATATTCCTTCCTCCACTGATAACAGCTGCAACGAAAACGCTCATCTTAAACTTTAAAAATACATTTCATTATAACACTGTTAATTTATTGGATCCAGTATAGATGGATAATATGGTTCTTCTGTATTAGATGTATGCATCCTGCAAGCTGTTCCGCAAAGTGGTGGGGACAAAATAGTCCTTAGTAAAAAGTGACATGTCCCATGGAGACCAAATGATGCCTATGTCCATCACCACATTAGGTCTGTTTGAAAAGACTTGTATATCCCAGTGTTATTTTAGTATTATTTATACATTGCAGTAATTATTAATATTTTGAATTGGCTTTTATTTCATATTTTAAGTTTTAATTTAAATGTTAGTAGGCCTACTGTTAGGCTATTGTAATGATGTGGTGGTAGTTGAAGGCACAAGACAAAGATGAGCGTATAACACAATGTTTACTGGTAAAACTCAGACAGGATAAACACAAACACAACTAACATTAACGAGAACCGACAAGGGACTGAACATAACAGGGAGTATAAATACACAGGGTGAAATCAGGAAACTAACTAGACACAGGTGGAGGAAGATTAATCAGGGATTAACAAGAACAGGCGCAGCCAAGACATCACTTTTATTTTTAATTTTTTTATAATGTTTCTATTTTAAATTTTATTTTCATATTTCAGTTTGTGTAATTTTAGTAGCCTACTTCAAATTGTATATTTTAAAATCTGATAAAACGTTTCTATTTTTTAATAGCCATAGTTTTAGTTAACAATTCAACACTGATATTCTCATTGTGAAATCCCCAGTGTATATCTGTAATTTAGTGCATTTGTTTAGGCACGTTGTTCAGATTTTAAAATGTTAGGTATAAACCTCGTCTGGTTTCATTTTTTTCCACACCACTTCTGGTCATGCTGATATCATTGTCGCGATACCATTCCGCGCCTCGCGGTGGCACATTACTTTTTCTTTCCACGACAATCTGTTTGGGAACCAAGAAGAAACTCTGACATCCGGATTAATAAACGACTGACAATTTAATCCTCAAAAACGATTCATATTGACAAGTATTTGAACGGTTTTGGATCACAGTTGTCATTAACCGATATTTGAGTGGATATGAATTCGCTTGTGGGATACGGGGTATCATCCGAGTCAGAGGATGAAGAGAAGGGAGAAGACTATCAGAAGGAGTAAGTAATTCATTATTCACTAGACAAATACATTATCCATACTTTTTAAATCAGTATAGGTGTTTTTCATTTAAAAGAATGCCAAGTGTGAGGAGTAGCATCTTTCCACAGTCGAAAACTAAAATAATAGTTCTCTCAAAAATAAAAATCGTCATAATTTTGCATACTTAACGTTACTCTCATGTAATTACAAACCCATAGGACGTTCATTCCTATGTGCTATATATATATATATATATATATATATATATATATATATATATATATATATATATATATATATATATGTATGTATGTATGTGTATATATATATATATATATATATATATATATATATGTGTGTGTGTGTGTGTGTGTGTGTGTGTGTGTGTTGTGTGTGTATATATATATATATATATGTATATTAAATATATATGTATATGTATATAAAATATATTATATATACATATATATTTAATATACATACATATATATTTAATATACATATATATATATATATTTAATATACATATATATATATATATATATATATACACACACATATATATATATATATATATATATATATATATATATATATATACACACACACACATATATATATATATATATATATATATATATATATATATATAAAATATATATTATATATACATATATATTTAATATACATACATATATATATTTAATATACATATTATATATATATATATATATATATATATACAGTACCAGTCAAAAGTTTGGAAACATGTTAATGTTTTTGAAAGAAGTCTCTTATGCTCATCAAGCCTGCAGTTAAAAAAAAACAAACAAAAAAAACAGTAATATGAAATATTATTACAATTTAAAATAATGGTTCTCTTTTTTAATATACTTTAAAATGTAATTTATTTTTGTGATGCAAAGCTGAATTTTCATCAGCAAGTACTCCAGTCTTTGGTGTCTTATGATCCTTCAGAAATCAGTCTAATATGATGATTTATGATCAATGTTGGAAACAGTTGTGCTGCTTAATATTTTTTTTATAACCTGAGATACTTTTTTCAGGATTATTTGATGAATAAAAAGTTAAAAAGAACTGTATTTATTTAGAATATAAATCTTTTGTAACAATATACACTACCGTTCAAAAGTTTGGGAACAATAACTTTTTTTTTTTAAGAAATTAGTACTTTAATTCAACAAGGATGCGTTAAATTGATAAAAGGTGATGGTAACGATTTATATTGTTAGAAATGTTTTTATTTTGAATAAATGCTGTTTTTATGAATAAATGCTGTTAACGTTTTACTCATCAATGAATCCTGAAAAAAGTATTCCAAAAAAATATATTAAACAGCACAACTGTTTCCATCATTGATAATAACTGAGTATCAAATCATCATATTAGAATGATTTCTGAAGGATCATAAGACACCAAAGACTGGAGTACTTGCTGATGAAAATTCAGCTTTGCATCACAAAAATAAATTACATTTTAAAATATATTAAAAAAGAGAACCATTATTTTAAATTGTAATAATATTTCATAATATTACTGTTTTTTTTTTTTTTTTTTTTTTTTTTTTTTAACTGCAGGCTTGATGAGCATAAGAGACTTCTTTCAAAAACATTAAAAATAGTAATATTTGATATACATATATATAATATAAATATATATTTAATATACATATATTGTGTACCATTAAAGAAAGTGAGGGGTTTCGAAAGACTAAGGATGAAAAAGTGACAGATTTTAGTTGTTTTTTGTGCAAACTACACCTTTAATAAACTGAGAAGTGAGAATTTTTGACAGAATGGTCACCATTCACATGAATAAAAAAAATGGGTACACTATTCCTTTAATGAGCTGAGAAGGATCAAGTATCACTTTTTAAATAAACATCTTTAATTATTCCTGCTTAGGTCCTTCAAAAAGACGGATTGTGCTGTGAAGGAGGCAAAAAGCCGTAATTTCCTTTTGGAGTCGGAATCGCCTTCCAGTGAGTCTGAATCTGGTCCAGAGAACGAGGATCAAGAGGAGGCCTCACCTACTGCCAATCGCTCCTTTTCTGAGTCCTTGCTGACCCCGTCCCTCCGTCCTCACACTCACAAGCTCCCGCCTCCACCTCTGGGAGGCTCCAGCTCGGGTGGAGCGCTTACAGGCAGCAGTGTGTTTGCCAACCCCTTCAAAGTAATGGCTGAGGAAAGACTGAATGTTCTGCAAAAACATGTACCTCTTACTTTACAAGCTCGCCCCACCCAGATCGGCGGTAAGCGTATTTGTGTGGCCTACAGGAAGGATGGTCGCTGCCGCTTTGGAAGCCGCTGCAAGTTCGCACATGACAGCGATCTGCAAAGTAACTGTGTGGTCACCTCTGCTAATGGACCAAAAGACGATGATAATGTTGCAGGTTCACATAATCGTGATCCGCTGGCTTCTTGTGTGGAAGAGACAGACCCAGACGGAGAGAAAGACAATGAACAGCGAAAGAAAAGAAGAGTGGGGGTGAACGATTCTCTCATTCCACCAAAACGTGCACTCAAGCAGTATGCCAGACTCTCACACCCCTAAAAGACATTATAATGCTCATAAATTGGGCAACAACTCACTCTTATGTGAAAAACAGTCACGATGCTGTGTGTTATATTTATTGAATTAATATGCTACTAATAACATCATCAATCTGTAAAATGTGTAAGACTTTTTCCAGAGGTCATTAAGACAAATGGCGATGTGGTCAATGCAAAAAGAGACTCTAACAAATATAAGAAATAGATGTCATTTATTTAGGTCTGTAGTTTCCAAAAAAACTTTTTATCTTACATTAGTTGAATTCTAAGGTTTTGAAACAATAAATGTAAATACGCATACATGTTTGTTGCCTTATGATTTAAAAAAATATACTGTAGTGTATGTGTTAATGTTCAAACTTCTTTCAAAGTTTCTCTTTTTCACTTGAGCTATTGTGGTTTATTTCTACTAGGGATGCACAATGTATTGGTGTAGTATCTCTTACTGGTGATAGAACATCCCCCCCCCTCCCATAAAATCGGCATGAAGAAATTAAGTATACGCCTGTACGTTCACAAGTTTGGAGTCAGTAAGAATTTTTTTTTTTTTGTGGAAAGTAAGTAGTATGTTTTATTCAGTAAGGATGCTTTAATTTGGTCAACAGTGACAGTAAAGACATTTATAAATAATGTTACAAAACTTTATATTTCAAATAAATGCTGTTATTTTAAACTTATATAAGAATCTTGAAAAAATTATTACAGGTTCAAAAAAACTAAACAAAATTTTCAACATTGATAATATCAAGAAATGTCAGAATGATTTCTGAAGGATCATGTGACACTGAAGACTGGAGTAATAATGCTGATCAGCTTTGCCATCACAGGAATAAATTACATTTTAAAATAGAAAAGTTGTTAAAATGAACTAATATTTCACAATATTACTGTTATCACTGTATCAAATAAATGCAGCCTTGGTGAGCATGAGACTTCTTCAAAAACAAAAAATCTTACGACCCCAAACTATTAAATGGTAGTGTATATCAGCTAATATTGTATATTTAGTTTGTTTCCACCATTTATGTCACCCTCATCATCATTATATTCTCACTTAAAGTTAATCTTTAAAAATGTTATTTTAATAACACTGTTACATAATAATATTTAGCATATTTCTAAATGAATAATTTTTTATTGTGATGCCTAAATTCACTTGTTACATTTGAAAAAAATGATTTGTTTTTAGGATTTAATTTTTAACTTTGGACAAAATAGAATAGAATTTTAACATGGATGGACCATAAAATGACAATAATTATCAGCTCATCTGTAATATGGATGCATCCCTAGTTTCTACAGTACCAATTCAAGCCACAAGATGGCACAACTTTGCTTACACAATGGCTTTAAACACACAGACTACCATGAATTGAGTTCTGCGAAAGCCTCTACAGCCACAAAACATCACACATACACACAAAACAAATGTGGTTGTTGGAGGGAACTATAACTGTTTATATACAAAATGAACAATGACAACAACTCAAACACAGTCTCCCTGGTACAGACATTTCTACAAAGCTACCAAAAGTTAATGCGATTACATACAATATATTTATGACTCTATATATTTAACTTCAGGGCATGTAGGAGGGTGACAAATAACAGTCATCTCACTTTCCTCCATGTTACACCAACTTCCTTCACTACATCAGAACACGCTGCATCTGGCCGTCTGAACTGTCCGTCATGTTTTGCTCCTCCCCCTGCCCACCTGCCTCCCAAACCCCACCCCCATTTCCATTCTCATTAGTCCCATCTCCCTCCCAGACCACCTGTCTCGTCTCCGAAGGGGTATTGGAAGACTGGGGAGACGTAGATGAAGAGGAGGCAGGATTACTCCCAAATCCCAAACCGCTCCGGCAGTCAGAGGGCGCCTCGGGCAGGGTTTGGGAGAGGAGGGGAGTATTGGGAACCGGGTTGTGGCTTGGGAGCCTAGGGAGGGTCTGGTTTTGATGTGGCTGGGTGGTCTGAAGAGGCATCTGCTGTGCAACAGAAACCATTGGGAGCTGCTGCTGAGGAAGACCTCTGAAGGACATGTGGACAATCTGAGACTGGGGGCTGTAGGACTGCACGGGCAACTGCTGGACCAAAGCGGCCTGCTGGGAGACACTTGTAGCAGAGGACTGGAGGGGGAGCTGCTGAATTTGGTGGTGTTGCTGCTGCTGTGAGACGGGCGTAGAGATGAACTGTAGAGGCATCTGCAGAGCGTGTGCGGAGGTCTGCTGTGAAGGAGCGCTGTTCGCCTCCTCTGTCGATGACATGGCCAGGGTCACCGGTACCTGCATGGAGTGCAGCGGGTGATCCTGATCCACAACCATCACTGGACCCACGTGCGTCACCGGGGCCACCTGACTGGCTGGTGCCGCAGAACTCCCCTGGGCCTCAGGGACCCCCTGCTCTGTCTGTATGGAGCCCGTGGAGGTCTCCAGCAGCGTGGTGACTCCGGCAGGAGTGGTGATGAGGGCTCCGGCGTTGGCGGCCAAGGCCTCGGCAATGAGCACCTCGGGGTGGCTCTTGGCTTTGTGAGCAACCACACTGTCCTTCTTTTCAAACTTCTTGCCACAGATGCTGCAGGAGAACTGGTACGTGGCGTCCGCATCGTGCTTCTTCATGTGCCAGTTGAGGGAGGCCTTCTGACGGCAAGTGAAACCACAGATTTCACACCTAGGAAGGAGATGAGTGGGTAAAAAGCGACATGGAAGAGAGCAAATGATTTGAATTCTTAAATTTATTCTATTGACTATAATAAAGAACTTGATTAGGCACTGGTAGGTTTCCCCGTAAATTTAACATCTTGATGAAGCAACGTTGACTCAACTGATGGTATTACTTTGAGGAAATTTTTTGT
This sequence comes from Leuciscus idus, assembly GCA_021554675.1. NCBI lineage: Eukaryota > Metazoa > Chordata > Actinopteri > Cypriniformes > Leuciscidae > Leuciscus > Leuciscus idus. The sequence continues at coordinate 25,284,264 of CM038623.1, read as the reverse complement.
TTGTCCTACCAATGTAAGACACAGAGTTCAAGAAATCTGTCTGAAAAAGTCGTTCTGTGTTCCTACACTGATAAACATTTGGTGTAGAAACAATTTTCACTCAGACTTTGCCAGTAAATTTCACAATTACAAAGAAACAGCAAGTAACACATTGAAATAAATGTGAAATTTTTAATTTGAAAAAATTACATAGTATTTTCTTCTGATCTTTGAAAAATATTTTTTTTTACAATATAGCAATATATCGTTCAACAAAAAATATCAAGAGACTGTATGTAATACCTTACCTAGGCCGTTTTCAGACCTGGGTCATTTAGGCATATATGAACATGGCAATCGCGCTCGCATCCACACCAAAACAATCGCTCCGAGATCCCCCGATTGTAAACGACGCAATCCGACCCAACGCCGAGCAAGAATCAAGGCTTAATTCGTATAAGTGTTTGCGTGTCATGACAGCTACAGATAAAGCCACAATAAGCCCACACAGCGAACTTGTCAATCCATCTTAATGGATGACACAGAGGAACGCAAACAATGTGAACTCTGACCAATGTGACTTGCATTAACACATTTTGGTACGCTTTGAAATGTTGCCTTGTGAAAGCGAACCGAACCAAGAAGAAAATGTAACATTGCAACAAATTAAGCCTCTGTTTTGGAACAAAGCAATGTCTGAAAACACCTTAGTCTCCTCAATTGGAAAAGTAATAGTGTGCAGTAGTGTGTAAGCAGCAGAGATATGACTTACTGTAGTGGCTTTTCTCCAGTGTGTATCATTCGATGAACAGCCAGGTTGTGAGAGCTCTTGAAGGCGCGAGCACAGAACTCACAGATATAGTCTCTCTGATCTGCAACACAGGCTGTACTTTAAAAAAGCCACCTAACCAAAGACACATTATAAGCATTTCAAGCTTTAGATGCGTTTGTCTTACCTGTGTGGTGCTTGGCATGGCGTAGTAGTTGTTTCTGCAGCCGGAAGAGTCTTCCACAAGAAGGGTGAGGGCAGACGTATTTCTTCTTCATCAGGTGTTGGTATTTAATGTGATGCTGCAGGGAAGAAAGACAACAGAAAGGTTTCAAGTCTAATTTCTGTGTTAGGTATCAGTCAGTGAGGGAAGCGCTAGTTTGCGTTTGTACCTGTAAATAGCGTGGGTGGGCCAGAACTGTACCACATCCTTCCATTTCACAACGCACATACTGGACCGGTGGCTTTTTCCTGTGCAGAAGAATAAATGATTTTCAGTTAATGTAGGAAAGTAATTATTATTAATATTTTACAGGAATCTTCTGATTACAAAGTAAATACAAAATAAATTGTGGCATGCTGACAATTACCACAGAAAATAATTTCAAACCATCTGTAAAAAGAATGGACAGTGTTTACTGTAATGCACTTGATTGTACAGAAAATTAATGGATATACAAAATATAGTTATTAAACTTTTTAGAAACTATAGCCATAATCAGGATTACCACACTCGACCAATACATTTATATTTTTCCATGATTTTTCTATTGGCTTGTGACTGAATAATGTTTTTCACACTCAAAAACAGTGTTTCTTTAGAACTGAAAATGACTAGAAAAATTTCTATTGACTAGACATTTCTATTACTTTTCCATGATCTGTTATAATTTTAGTAATTATAATTTCTATGACTTTTTGGAAATCAACACTTGAAATTGCCTGACTTCTTTTCTTTTTTATAAAAAAAGGATATTACTTATTTATGGAAATTTAATCCAGACTTTATTTACAATAGCTTTGCTCCAACAAGCAGACACTACAACAAATAAATAATAATAATAAATATATATATATATATATATATATATATATATATATATATGGGAACACTTTTACATATATATGTATATATATGTATATATATATATATATATATATATATATATATATATATATATATATATATATATATATATATGGGAAGACATTCTATAAGTTACTTTGTAACTACAAGTATCAGTCATTAGAATATTAGAATATGACTGTCTGCTTAATATCTGCAAATACTTTTTTTATGCTCCCCTAACAGACCTTGTACTGACTATAAATAACTTTGCAACTACGTCAACTTATTCTACTAACCATAAACCTAACATAACAGTCTACTAGTGAGAGTTAGTTGAGATGTAGTTGCAAAGTTACCTATAGTTAGCAGAATGTCTAAAGTGGACCAACAAAATAATTGTAACCATATATATTCTTGTAAATCTGTATTGTAATTACAGATGGTTACTGCTCTACTCCTGTTTCAATGTGAGATGCTTTGTTACCTTCTCTTAGGAAGACGAGGACTTTTATCATCTTTCCTTCTCCGTCCTCTTCTAAGACAAAAAACCTGACAGTTAATATTTGTTTATCATTCACATATCAGTTGTTTATAGGAGTGTCATGAAGCGCTTTTCTTATGTCCACTTATATTTTCATCACAAATATATAAAACAACGTTACTGACTCACTTCCTAGGCGGCTCAGCACCTTCCTCAACTTCAGCACTGGTCTGCACATCTGTGCTCTCCCCTCCCTCAGTTTTGATCTCTGTCTCTTGCTCGGTTGCCGTCTCCTGCCCTGTAGCCTTGTCTATCTTCTCCCTCAGTCTGGTTGGGGGTCTGCGCCTTACCTTAGGAAAATCTCTACACACCAGGACAGAAATGGAGAGGGCATAAGAGATGAGACCTTCATCATACAGAAGCTGGAAAACAAACATGCACCTCTCATACTTCGGATCATAGCTCTGGTCATTCAGGTCATCTCTAAAAGGGACATCTTCCTCGCTACTGACAGCATCCTCTTCCTCACTGTTGAACAAACAAACATGAGCATCAAGCCATAATTCATTGCCCACAAATCAAATGCACGACTAAAATCAGATTTGGCTAATGCTGTAAATCAGTGTTTCTCAATCTTTTCGCACTTTTGATTTGTTGTCATTTTCCAGTTGTTTGTGATTACTGGATAATGATTTTTAAAGTCATTTTTATACATTTTATTTTCTTATATATATATATTAGATACTTTCAGCTCCCACAAAAAGCAATTTCAGCAAATTAAATGTTTTCAAACTAAGCATGACTAGAAAAACCGATACTGACTTTAGAAATTGTCTTTACCATGACCTTTTTAATAATTCAATGACTTTTATTTGACTTCTTTTTCCATTATAGTGGAAACCCTGAGAAGTTAGCATAATTCACAACTTTATTTTATCATTGACTGATTACTGTAATCATGCTATAACACAACATTTATAAAATGAAACAATAAGTGTTTCCAAGAGGTTATGATGACATAATTCTGTCAAATCCAGAAGACTACAGTCAGTAGTCAGGTACAACATTACCTCGGTGAATGGGGTAGGTAGTTTTTGTCTTTTGGATCATCCACAAATGGACACTCTTCCTCTTCCACAACGTCTTCATCATCCATGCTCTCCTCCTCTTTTGTCTCCACACTAAAATATGGCAGTAACAAACAAAGGGCTTGTTACACCAACACCAAAACAATAGCAGCCATCAGTGTCCTCAAAGACCCCACAAAATGGCTTGACGAGCAGTTTTTCTTTTTTTAACAAATAGCCAGCTGTGAATCATGCTACGCTACTGGCATTTGCTAGTTGGAGGACGAGAATTTGGATATATTTGGTAATGCAAGATATTTTGGGTCAATTTTTTCATGCATTTCAAATGCATGTAAAAGCCACGAAACTTTGATTTCATGGGGTCTTTCATGAGAAAGTGTCCATGTGTTCACATAATAAATGTGCAATCAATCACCTTGTTCCTGTCTTTTCGACTGCTTTATTGGCTTCCACTGCAAGCAAAATTGGCAACCATTATAGTAATTCTATATATGTACGTTTTGTAGTCAGTATTCAGTCAAGAATTTGTAGTGGACCCATGTTCAGTCTACTACATTTAAAAGCTCAGCAGCGTACCATAGTCAATGTCCATTTCTGGCTCAATTTTAAACACAGTCCTAGGCGAGCCCCGGCAGGTGCGGGCCCCTGAGCGCACCTGCACCCGTCTACCGCGGGCCGCTGGAAGAGAACACAGTCACATGAAGCAGAATCAGATCACATCCTAAGGCAAGCTGTTTTACCATTTCTTCCTTAAAACTAACTAGTATCTATTTTTACATTATTTGTTCTTTTTTTAATTACTAGAATGTTGTATGATACTAGTGAGTAGTATCCACTCAATTTGTCACTAATACATATTCATTACATACCAGCATGTATTCCTTTGCTATTAGTCAGTAACCCAATAATGACTAGCTCTCTGACTGCTTACACATTGCAATTTTTTGCCAATGAATTCTATGGCAATATACAATTTAGATATTTAGAAATAAGTTCTCATTAGTTAATGTATAAACTATCATTACCTAACAATGAGCAATATTTTTTTTTAATAGAATTTATTAATCTTTGTTGACAACTGTAGTTAATAAAAACACAACTGCTCATTGTCAGTTCATATTAGCTCAGGTCCATTAGATTATATAAACAGATACACGTTTGGTTTTAGTAATTTATAAGTAAATGTTGAAATTAACAAAGATTAATAAATGCTTGAGAAGTATTTTTCATTGTTAGGTCATGTTAACTAGTTACTAATGTTAACAATATGGAACCTTACTGTAGTTACCAGACATATCAGATAACTATTCAAATCCTACTAGTTGGGATTCCAATTGTTGCTGGCATCTATTCCAGAATTACAAGTACTATTGAATAGACACTAGTTTGTGTTCCAATTATAACAAGTAACATGTTTAATCTTACTAGTATGGTTTTTAATTTTAACTATACCGCAGCTATTCTGACTAGTCAATGGTTACAACAAGTAAAAGTTATTGTAACCAGTACTAGAACCTAAAAGTAAACTAGCAAAACCAGAACACAAACTAGTCGAAAGTGAATTCTTTATGCCTGATTCACAGATCTCTACAGAATTCAATGGCAAAAATTTGGTACAATAAAGATAAATTTTTTAACAATAACAATTACATTTAATACATATGTTTTACAAATCACATTTAACAAATCTAAAGAATATATAAAAGAGAGTAGTCACTTTTGGATTACAACAAGACTTATGGAATAATCATACAACGGTTGGCCATATACAGCCTCCTTTAGATGCTCATTAACAAAATAAATGTCATTTAAAGTACCTCGATTAACCAGCGCATCCTTGTTTTCTTCCAACCTGTCATAAGACGGAGAAACAGGCGGTTTTATTTATTATGTCTCATCTTTCACATTCTCCTTCCCAGTGTTAAAGATTGGGCGTGCGTGATTTATTTAGCCCAACTACTCTCTCAGAAACACAGCTAACGTTACTTTCACTAGTGCAAATGTAAACACTGCAGTCTGCCAACACGCCTAAACGTGTGAAAGGAGCACATAAATGCCATGCATTACTATTAGGATATTCACAAGCGAGGCCTTGTAATATTACCCTAAAACACATCGCGTATATTACAGACTGAAAAGTAGCACGTACTCATCCGGCAGGTCGCAGTCGCCGACGCTCTCTCTGCCCGCATCCGATGAACTTGCAGCGGCTACTGCGCTCTTCCTGCGCCGCGGGCATTTCGCTTTCCGCCGGCGATTCGCCGCTGCCTCGCGTGATACTTCATCCCGGTCCCCCCCGATATCACTCTGCCTCCACACGGGAATCGTTCGCGTTGACCTGTCCCGTAAAACCCGTCCGGAACCCGCCTGGCTCGTCGCAGCTCCGTTTGTTTCGGGTGGGCAAGTCCCTTCGGTCGCCGAGCACCCCTCCCCGCGTCCTTTGGACGCCCTGCACGGGCTGGATGCGGTACTCTGCCCCGCGGATTTCTCCATGGCCGTCTCACTCTCCACCTCCTCTTTGTTGTTCGGGAGTTGCGGCTCCATCACCACTAAAGTTGTTTTTTCTCACTTCTGCACTCCTCAATAATTCTAAACAAATTAAAACATAGCTTGAAATAAACAGGAGGCATAAAATATGAAAAATTTTGGATTGCTAACGGCCCTGATCCGATTGTCAAACATATTTCACTGGACGCTCTTACGTCTCTTTGCAAATTTTGTGCAGAAATGTAAGTCGAAAATGTAGTATATCATCTCTATAATAACAGTGCAAAATTAATTTTAAAGACCCAGACCCTATTTAAAGTTCTTAAAGCTATAGTAAGCCACGCTGTTAGCAGGGCCCACTACGGTTGCTCTTTGTTGCGTCTCCTTTAAGTGGAGCTGAAGCCGAAGTCAAGCTCAGCAGCGACACGCAGCGCTACGGCTGTACGTGTGCCAGTTTTCACTGACCTACAAAAGTTACTTTGTTAAATACAAATAACCAACGTCGTTCCAGATGTACTGTAAATTGAAGAATATGGCGTAGTATGAGCCTTTCAAAGCATAGAAAAGAGCATCGCAGTCAGCTTTTAGGCGTTGTTGTCCTTTTAATTAGTTGGGTCCGTTCAACATAAAGAAAAACGTATGTATGAAGTAAAAGTATGTCTCGTTATTTATTTATTTTTCTGTTGAAAAGATAGAGCAGTTAAATAAAACCAGATTTTTCACAGAAACAAATCCATAAAAGTGTACTTCAATATTATATGTATTAAAACTAACACAATTTAGCTATTTTCTTACATGAATAAACTTTTACTATGCCTTTAATTATTTTGGACTTATAATTTTTCCTGCTTTTCAAATGCATTTTTATGTCCATATTTGATTGTTTTACTTTATTGTCTTGTCCCACTCCCAGAGGACCCAGACATTCAATCTCATAATCACAGTGCCCTTAATAATCTTTTCCCAAAAAAATTTGTCTTGTTGTCTCTTGTACCAAGAAACATCAGTGTCATTTCCAGGCTAATTTTATGTTTTTAGATATAAGGCTGGAGTTGAAACCGAAAATACATGGCATTTATACATTGCTGGGCACTGCAGAACGGGGACACAAAGGCCATGTCTCACAAACTATAAGGTTTTATGTAATTTTGTATGTCGGTTTCAAACACAAAAACTGTCTTAAAGTTTCATATGATTAAAGAGACTATAACCCTACCCTTTTTTAGGGTGCTACTGGACCTTCAAGCTCCACCCATCATCTCTGCAGTGAGCGAGAGAGCAGCTGCTTGACTGATCTTACAGTGGCGTCTTGTCTCCTGTAGATGGCGGTCTACAACCAGATAATCCTTCCGGTGAAGCAAGACTAGCAAGTTTTATTGAGTAAACGAAACCAGAGAATGTCTAATATGGCGAGAAGTTTCACTCTCACTACACTTCCGGCTTCTGAACTGGTTGCAGTTCCACTCTGATTCCATATGAGGGCGCTCACAGGACGAGTGCAGAATGAATGGAGGTCAATGGCGGTATACCCCTCAAAATCCACTTTTCTCAGGATATAATTTTTTGTCTAGTAATTTGAATGTTGTATTCGAAAGGAGATGCAAAGAAATTACACATTGCTGGGTGTTAGATTTTTTAGAGTCACTTATTTGATTTAAAAAAGTCTTTCAAAATGTCAATGACGTCAGAATGCTGACGTCATTAGCAGAATGCTAGCGTGTTATGGGCAACAACAACTCAACCTGTAAGAAATCAAAACGACATAAGTACTCGTTCATTCAACTTTCGACCTAAAACCCATGTTGAACTTGCAAAATCTACAATCACATCTGAGATTTCTCAACGGCAATCGGGTGAAAGAGACAAATTTAGCCGTCTAGCCCCATTGACTCCCATTCATTTTGCACTCATGGCGAGCGCCCCCAGTGGAACTCTGGTGGTACTACAACCAAAATTCGGTACAATAGGACTTAATAGGGAGTGGACAGGCTCTCCGTAGACGGGCTCTGACGAAACTGTCCTTTTGACAAGAAAAACGAAACCCAGTTTACATCTACACTTGCACGATGTGCTCTTCATTTAGAAGTAGTTGTAACTTAATTTTGCATCCATTAAAGAGAAACGTTTATACTAACTTAATATTTGCATTGAAAAGAAGAAATGTAAAGTAGTTGACAATCGAGTGTTTTCTTTTTGTGATTTTAAAGAGATAGAGAGACAGCATCCGTTTAGGGTAGGCTAGATACAGCTTGATTTAAAGCAGTAGCAAAGTGTTAGGTGTATTTAGATGTCAATTTAATACATGCAATAGCCTTGTTTGTGATTATCATACAAATAATAATTATTACAATTTTATATTCATCTTTTATCATTTTCATCTTTTGATTTTTTTTCATGACTTTCTTTATAGCTGTGCAGGACATTTCTCATGGACCATCAACAACGACGACCTCAAAGTCTTGGATCTCATCTTTCTACAAAATACTGCTGGTGGTTTCTATAATTGTTGCAGCTATTGCAATAGGGATTCAGGTATGCTTAAATGTAGCATATATTTTGTCCTTTTTTTTTTTTACTCTGAGCTGATTATCTTTTTAACAAGCATTACAAGTTGGCAAATGTAATAAAATATATATAAATCACTTCTAGATTTTCAAGCAACAAAAACTGGATTTTGATGCTATAGGTAAGGTAGGCTTACTAATTTTCTTTTTGATATCCATAAATATATTACATTAATTAGCTCTGTCAGGTTTATGAACATTATTAAAAAGGCTAAATATTGGTGTAGTTCATTGTTGTTTTACATAAATGTTTGTAAATTTAAATAAGTTTGAAAAAATGCTATCATTTTTTTTAATGTACAGAGTATCAGACAGGAGATCCACTTCGGATTATTCTGGTTGGAAAAACCGGAGTGGGGAAAAGTGCAACAGGCAACACTATCCTGGGACAAAAGCTTTTTGAATCAGAGATATCATCCTCCTCTGTGACTGGACATTGTGAAAAGTTTCATGCTTTAATAAATGGCAGAAACGTGTCTGTCATTGACTCTCCGGGTCTGTTTGACACCAGCCTAACTACAGCTGAGGTCATTGACAGAATTAAACGCTGTATTCCACTCTCTGCTCCTGGTCCACATGTCTTCTTAGTTGTGATTCAGCTGGGCAGATTCACAGATGAAGAGGCAGAGGCTGTTAGAATCATTCAAGCAGTTTTTGGTGAGGAAGCCTCTACATACACCATGGCACTGTTCACTCATGGAGATCGACTGGAGGACAAGAACATTCACACATTTGTGCGGGACAGCCCAAAACTGCTCAGTTTCATCAGAACTTGCAGTGGACGATACCACGTGTTCAACAATAAAGAACAGAATCCTGAACAGGTCATTCAGTTGCTCGACCAGATTGATAAAATGGTCACTGGAAATGGTGGACAACATTACACCAGTGAGATGCTTGAAAGGGCAGAGAGAGCGATTGAGGAAGAGAAACAACGTATCCTGAATGAGAGAGAGGAGCAGAGACAGAGGGAAATAGAAGCTCTGAGGGCTAAACTTGAGGATGAGGCCTATGAAAAAGCATTAAAAAAGTTAAACAATGAATATGACTAGATGGCAAGATGAAATAGGCCTTCCATTCCATCCAAGTGGTTAGTGCTTTGATTAAAGCAATAAGCAAATTCTTCTTTTGACCATCTTCTGATGTGATCCACATGAAAACTGTTGCTACTGAAAAACTTAAGTACAGAAGGTATTTTTAAAGGTTGCACATTTATTAATAAATAGAACTAAAGAATGTGTTTACACTACATTCTGGTAAATGTGATATACAGAATGAAAGTTTAATATGAAATGTTTGATGAATGTGTCTGTCTGTATTATAACTTGTTCATAAATTAAGCAGCTGTGTTCTGTATAAATTGTAGCTATATGAGATTTTGTACCTCTTTTTGTATGTGAGAAAAATATGCATCATGAGATACTTTATCCTCTGTATATATCATTTTCTCTATATACCTTTATATATATATATATATATATATATATATATATGTATATGTATATGTATGTATATGTGCTATGTTTTGCTATTGCTGTATAATGTTGTACAAAGAATGTTTAAACTATAGGCTATGTGTCACGGGCTGGTTGCAGCAAAGGTGAAAAAAGGAGCAGGATCTGCTTTATACTTTATTAATAACTAAATCAAAATAACAAAACTTATCTGGTTTCTCAGGACTTCAAAAACATGAACAGAACAACCAGGCAACATTAACAATAACAGACAACTAAACAGAAATAAACACAGGGCTTAAATAGCCTACACTTAGCAAACAAAGGCGCTGATTAAGTAGACACCTGAACAGAATACGAAACGCAGTTCAAAGTTTTATGACAGTTACAGTTTACGTTAATCAGTTTCTTGTGAATTATTAGCGTGTTGGTCTTGTAAATATATGTTTTATATTTGGTGTTATATCGCTAGTAAACATACAGTAGGACTAGATTGTTTGTGGAATGTGCTTTACTGAATATCTCTATTAGCTCAGTGAGAAGAGTGCTGTTTGGAATGTGTACCCTTGGACCAGATGTGCATGAATGCCGTTCTTAAAGGGGATGTCTATTGTCTAATGCTATTTAATGTGTAAGACTGAAAATACTGGTCGAGGTACGGTCTATGGACCTCCCCCATGCGGCCTCACTTCCTCTCGGAAAACAACTAGGAACTCACACAAGAACATGGTTTAATGTGAATATTTAACATTGACTGTTATGTTTTTGGTGTCATTTGAAATGTCTCAAAGTGAGTGGTACAGATATCTCATATCCAGATAGATAAAATAAAAGGAAATAAGGTTTAGAGAAGTTTAGAGAAAACTGGTTTAGAGATAAGGCAACCCCCCTTTCGTTGAATAGAAGCCATTTGAGGGTGGTCTCCCCCATCCCCCATGTCACCTGGTCAAGAGAGAATAAAGGAAGGTGTTCTCGCTCTCTCTGGCCTCTTCTTTGCTGGACGTGAATGGAATAGGTGGTCTTTCTCTCTCTCTCTCTCTCTCTCTCTCTCTCTCTCTCTCTCTCTCAGGTAGGCTACAAGCTGGGTAAGATTATTTGGTGTAACCAATGTATAACCATGTTCTAGATATTTTAATTGATTGTGGAATTGATCTCTGATATCTGAAATATTAAATTGTTACATGTGATTATTCTAACTGATTTTGACATTGTTCATTTAATGGTTAAAAGGAATAGATAGTCATACATTCGCTCACTTTTAGTGAGGCACAGATGTTATTAAAACCTTTCATTTATGGAGTCAGATGAAGTAACGAGTAAATACATATGATCAATGTATTACAAATTTAACCAACCAATACTTTGCATAAGTGAGGACAGAACACGTGATACCTTCCCCGTGTATTGGCAAACCGGCAATTGGACCAATATAGCGGGCCTTACAAATGCATATTACACTGTTAAAGAGTTGGATTCTCGAGCTAAACATGGCCAACGTTTCAAAAAACGAGTTGGACGTATGACAGACTATTCCTGTGCCAAATACAATCCTTCAGGATTCGTATAAGTTCTGGAAAGTTTTTTTTGAGTATGGCCCAAGCGTGCCGCACAAGTCCTGAAAAGTGAAATCAAAGTGTCTCGATCGCCCCCCGGAGTGAAAAATTCTCATTGTGGATCCTACACCTGCGAGATCAAAGGCGGATATCGTGGGATTCACCCTCATGCACGGTGTTGCTAATAAACTGAATGCAATTTAAGTTCTGTTGCTTTTATATGAAAATAAATATAATAAACAAGACACCCAAAGTAGGCTACTTGTTATTTAATCCCATTCCAAATACGTGTTTATCAATCATTTTTACTTTAATACAGTGATTGGCTACATGAAGAAGGTGGACCCGCCCTCCTCTTCGAGCTTGCAAAACTCAGTGAGTGAGGGAATCGTGACAAAACAGCTAAAAGAAAGACGCAATCGGGTTATTTCGGGAATTTTTTTGCCCCATGTACACAACAAGTAATTTAGACATTTGCAACAGTTAATTTTTTTACACAAAGGTTGATTTTACGCGATCAATCGGTTTTGCAGTTCCTGCCTCTGTTTTTTTCGCTTGCAAATTGCTGTTCACAGGCTTGCAGTGCTTTTGGCCGTATTTGTGCAAAAAAAAACGTGCCAAAAGTGTAAGCGCGGATAAATGGAAGTCAGAAGAATACAGATCGCATTTATTATGTGTTAGCATGAAGCTGCAGTTTCACAATACATGCATTACACTTACGAATAACAGTAAAATGCTGCAAATATTTTTTTCTTACACTTGAAAGGCGATTTACACCTTTACAAATCTTCTCTTGCGCTTGCAAATTTTATTTTACGCTTGCAATCTTATGTACACTTTCACAAATCTTACCCTGCACATGCGATTCTTTATGGCATCATATTACCTTCATACCTCCTGTTCAGTGAATGGCTGAGAGGAGCAGCAGCACATTCTGTTGAGCACACGGCTGCTGACAGACATGAATGGACTTATCACGTATCTGCTTTTCCTTTGTTTTATATTTAAAGAATTTAGTTTGACCATTTTAATTTCCATTCTTCTCTTGTGCTTAGCACTTGTATTACTCACTATCACAGAGCTTTAGTTCATCCAGTTTCCGAACTCTCTCAATTCAGATAATTTTACACGTATAAAATAAGTAGTCATTCACTATATCATACTCGTTCTATTGTCTGACGAAAAATAAATATATAGGAAATGAGAACACCTTTATTGGACATTCGGCTGTATTATATTATATTATATTATATTAAAATACAGTATGTGAGCACGGATTAGAATAGAAAACACATTAGGCAGGCAGAACGCAAGAACGACGTGATGACGTCATGAATATGCTAATTGACGCATGACGTCATCTAGCAACATTTAGCAACATTTTTGGGCAGGCTTTAGCTACTTTCCTTTGAAAATAGTTGGCAACACTGGAGCGCGCCCATCATCGTGCAAGTTCAGGTTTACGGAAGCCATCGGCAGCGCTACACGGCACTGTTACGACCCTATGGTTTGTATTTCGCTGCCTCTCTGTTGTTTTGTCAGTCTCTCAGTGTGTCTGTCTAGGAACGTCACCTGATGGATTCCTGCAGGATGATTGGATCATCTTCTGATTGGTTCCTGCACGATGATTGCTGCTCGATCCTGATTGGTGCAGCGTGTTTTAAAAAGACACGTCATCACTTCCTCTAAAGGAAGGAAGGAGTGGGTTTTGTGTTTGAGCAGAGAGTTTGTTATCTGAGTGTTAAGAGTATTATCTGAGTATTATCTGAGTATTATCTGAGTGTTAAGAGTATCTGAGTGTTAAGAGTTTTGAGACTGTGAGTACCGTTTGTTTGTTTGTTTGTTTGTTTGTTTGTTTGTTTGTTTGTTTGTTTGTTTGATTTGAAAGCTGTTTGTACCTAAAAATCTCATTGGCCCAGTTGGCACATTTGACCCTTTGCCTGTTTACTGACACTGATTTGGACTGCCCTTTTCAGTTTGTTTGCCTGGTTGTACATATTGTAAATACTGATTTATTTTTGGGAAAGTAGGGAGCTTGACGCCATTCTTTTCTTTATTGTAAACTGTTTAATCTCTGTTTTTGGTTAGGGAGATAGGTTTACCGATTGTATTTTCATTTTCTTTTCTTTTGGGTTAAGGTTTAGGAAAGGGGTTTAAATTTAAGGTTGTTTTGTTTGTTATTTTGGCTTTGTCAGCTCCTGAATCATGTCCCAAATTAAGAAAATAAATAACTTTTGTTCTAATTCCCCGCACATCGTTGACTCTTTCATGTTGCCCCTTTTTCCCTAGACAGGGTGTAACATGAAATTGGGGGCTCGTCCCTTGGCTGGATATGTTATATTAGCCGAATTTGTTTTGCTAGTGTTTGCCTGGGGATTTTCTTTTTGTGTGGGAGGAAATATAGAGATTGGCATGGCATCAAAATTCGAACTTGATAATTTCACGCTCGCTCCTACAGAGGAGAAATTTGAAAAATGTCGTAAGGATGATTTGTTGTTGATCGCGGATTTTTTTTATATAGTAGTACCGCGAAATGCGCTTAAGAGAGAGATTAAGGACGTACTGCACATGGAGCTTGTAAAACAAAAGATCTTGCCTGGTGTTGAAAGTGAGGTTACGGGTGTTGCATCTCCAGCACTGTCTGAGGATTTGGATACTGTCGAGACGGAGTTCAAATTTGATGATAAGGCTCGCATGGATCCCATTAATCCTCCTGCACCGAAGGATCAATTGTTGGTTGTTTTGCCATTTTACTGTTTTTGAGCGCATCGCAGCCACATTAAAGTGGCCTAGAAATATCTGGCCTTTATTGTTACAATGCAAACTTGTTGGTAAGGCGCAAGAAGTATGTTCCGCATTGACGCTTGAGCAAAGTTTAGACTATGGTGTGGTTAAATCGGCCGTGTTAAGAGCGTATGAATTAGTTCCGGAGGCTTATCGACAGAAGTTTAGAAAACATGTGAAAACCCCCAGTCAAACATTTGTTGAATTTGCACGTGAGAAAACCACACTTTTTGAAAAATGGTGTACTGCCTGTAAAGTTACAACTTTTGAGCAATTGAAAGAGCTAATTTTAATGGAAGAATTCAAAAACTGCATTTTGGAAAAGATTGTAGTTTATTTGAATGAACAGAAAGTTTTGTCACTGTCAGAGGCGGCTGTTTTTGTTGATGAGTTTGTGCTCACGCACAAAGTTTATTTTCCGCCCCCACGTTCTTCACATTACCCTACTGTAGATCGCCGTCACAATTCTAAAATTGCAGTGACTGCTCAAAGCGATCAGACTTCTGATTCTTCAATGATGTTGTGGGAATGTTTTTATTGTCATGAGAAGGGTCATTTGATTGCTGCTTGTCCTGTCCTGCAGCGGAAAAATCAGAGAAAAAGCGTAGCTTTTGTGCGTACTCACTCTTCTGATTCTCTGCTATCTATTGATCCCACGTTTGAACCTTTTGTATGTGAAGGAACAGTGTCATTTTCTGAATTGGACTCAGAACCCAAACCAGTACGTATTTTGCGAGATATGGGTGCTGCACAGTCATTTATCCTGGCAAATGTGCTCCCGTTTTCTTCACAGTCTAGCTGTAATTCGGATGTTTTAGTTCAGGGAATTGAACTTGGTGTGGTTAGAGTTCCCTTGCATTCTGTGTATTTAAATTCTGACATTGTGACTGGTTTAGTAAAAGTGGCCCGTACGTACTCAGTTACCACTGAAAGGAATCTCTCTTATTCTTGGGAATGATTTAGCCGGAAGTAAAGTTTCTTGCCTCCCTGAGGTTACTGATGTACCTTGTGCATCAGAAGACGATGTGTTGGCTCAGGAATTTCCCAGTGTATTCCACTCCTGTGTTGTGACTCGAGCACAAGCTCGCAAGTTTGAAAATGAAATTGATCTCTCTAACTCGTTTATGAGTTCAGATTTCCCAGGTGTTGAGGATTCAACTGTAGATGTTTGTTCAGAGAATTTGAGCTTTGGACCTAGATTTGACTTTCCTTTTGACAGAAAACAGTTAGTAGAGGCACAAAAAGCTGATGATACTTTGACTTCACTTATTTCTGCTGTGATTGATAAATCCAAACTACAAGATCACGCTGTTGCTTATTTTTTAGATGACGGTGTGCTCATGCGTAAATGGAGTCCTGAGATCTTGAAGCATGACTGGAGTGCTGTTTTTCAGGTAGTACTTCCAAAGTCTTACAGAGACTATGTGCTAAGTGTGGCTCATGAACTTTCTGGTCATCTAGGTATTAAGAAAACTTACACTAATCTTCTAAAACATTTTTTCTGGCCCGGAATGAAGTCCACTGTGTCCCAGTATTGTCGTTCTTGCCATGAATGTCAAGTTGCTGGAAAACCGAATCAGGTTATTTCACCAGCCCCCTTAAAGCCTATTCCAGTGATGAATGAACCGTTTGAGAAGCTTGTGATTGATTGTGTCGGTCCTTTACCAAGGACTAAATCTGGTCACTCGTACTTATTAACTTTGATGTGCTCTGCTACTAGGTTCCCAGAAGCCATTCCACTGCGTTCATTGAAGGCCCCTACAATTGTAAAAGCAATTGTAAAATTCCCAAGTTTATTCAGTCTGATCAAGGATCTAATGTCATGTCTAGAGTATTCCGTAAGGTAATGAAAGAGCTGAACATTCAACATTGCGTATCCAGTGCCTATCATCCCCAGTCTCAAGGCGTGCTTGAAAGATTTCATCAGACTCTTAAGACCATGATTAGAACTTACTGTCTCCAGCATAAGAAAGAGTGGGACGAGGAGGTTCCTCTTCTGTTGTTTGCTGTTCGCAATACGGTACAAGAATCACTTGGATTCAGTCCAGCCGAGTTGGTTTTTGGACATTGTCTGCGCGGACCATTAAAGGTGTTACAAGAACAGTTACTCTCTGAAAATCAGTCGGTTACCCCTTCTAAAAATGTGCTAGATCATGTGAGTTCATTTCGTGAACGTTTACATTCAGTGTGGCAACTAGCACAGCAGTCACTAGCAACCTCTCAGTCCCGTATGAAGGGCAGATATGACAGAAAGTCGGTTCAACGCTCATTCAAGGTTGGTGATCAAGTTCTTGTATTGCTGCCTTTGCCTGGCTCAGCTCTACAAGAAAAGTTTGCGGGGCCGTATGTGATTGAGGAAAAGTTAAGTAATACTGACTATGTAGTACGAACTCCCGAAAGAAAGCGAAAGACTCGCATATGCCACATAAACATGCTTAAACTGTATGTCTCTCGACCTAACTCTAAAGATTCTGCCGACTCTTCATTGTCTACCCCTGCTGTTGTTACTTCTGTGGATGTGGTTCCTTCTGAATATTCTCCTTCTATGGATGATCTTCACTTAGGAAGTGCTTGCCTTTCTGGTGCTCGTTTGCAGAATTCGGAATCTCTTGTAAGTCTCAGTTCTAAACTTTCACATCTATCCAGATCTTCCCAAAGTGAACTGATACAGTTAATTGATAGATACTCTACACTTTTCTCAGATGTACCTACTATGACTAATGTGTTGAAACATGACATTGATGTTGGTGATCATCGTCCTGTTAAGCAGAACGCTTATCATGTTAATCCTGTAAAGCGTGAGGTAATGAAACAAGAAACCCAGTATCTTATTGAAAATGGTCTGCGCCAAGCTCTAGTCCATGGTGTTCCCCATGTTTGTTAGTTCCAAAACCTGATGGGACATCACGTTTTTGCACTGATTACCGGAAAATTTATCAGTTAACGAAGTCAGATTCTTACCCTCTTCCCAGAATGGAGGATTGTATTGATCGCATTGGACGCGCTAAGTTTGTAACTAAGTTAGACTTGCTAAAAGGGTATTGGCAGGTCCCGCTTACCGAGCGTGCTTCTGAGATCTCAGCCTTTTCCACCCCAAACGCCTTTCTGCAATATAACGTTTTAGCTTTCGGCCTCAAAAACGCTCCATCTACCTTCCAACGTTTAATGCATAAAGTTTTAGCCAATGTGAACAATTGTGAAGCTTACCTCGATGATATAGTGTGTTACTCCGATACATGGAGTAGTCATTTACAAACCCTAGAAGAAGTGTTCTTAAGGTTGCAAGCTGCTAATCTTACACTTAATTTGGCAAAATGTGAATTCTGTCATGCCACTGTCACATACTTGGGTAAAAAGGTTGGTCATGGTTCCGTCCGCCCGTTAGAAGCTAAAGTTCAGTCCATTGATGAGTTTCCTGTGCCCAAATCTAAGAGAGAACTCAGACGGTTCCTTGGAATGGCTGGCTACTACAGAAATTTCTGTAAAAACTTTTCTGACGTTGTAAAACCTCTCACAGACAACCTTCGTAAAGCTGTGTCTTTTAACTGGAATTCTAAATGTGAACTTGCCTTTGAGTCTTTGAAAAATTTGTTGTGCAATGCTCCTGTTTTGGCTGCCCCAGACTTCTCTAGACCTTTTAAACTTGAAGTAGATGCTAGTGGTACGGGTGCCGGTGCTGTCCTACTGCAGGAAGATGACAAAAAGATTGACCATCCGATATGTTTCTATTCAAAGAAATGTAATCGCCATCAACTCAATTACAGTACCATAGAAAAAGAAGCATTAGCTCTTTTGTTAGCTCTGAGTATTATCTGAGTATTATCTGAGTATTATCTGAGTATTATCTGAGTATTATCTGAGTATTATCTGAGTATTATCTGAGTATTATCTGAGTATTATCTGAGTATTATCTGAGTATTATCTGAGTATTATCTGAGTGTTAAGAGTTTTGAGACTGTGAGTACCGTTTGTTTGTTTGTTTGTTTGATTTGAAAGCTGTTTGTACCTAAAAATCTCATTGGCCCAGTTGGCACATTTGACCCTTTGCCTGTTTACTGACACTGATTTGGACTGCCCTTTTCAGTTTGTTTGCCTGGTTGTACATATTGTAAATACTGATTTATTTTTGGGAAAGTAGGGAGCTTGACGCCATTCTTTTCTTTATTGTAAACTGTTTAATCTCTGTTTTTGGTTAGGGAGATAGGTTTACCGATTGTATTTTCATTTTCTTTTCTTTTGGGTTAAGGTTTAGGAAAGGGGTTTAAATTTAAGGTTGTTTTGTTTGTTATTTTGGCTTTGTCAGCTCCTGAATCATGTCCCAAATTAAGAAAATAAATAACTTTTGTTCTAATTCCTCGCACATCGTTGACTCTTTCATGTTGCCCCTTTTTCCCTAGACGGGGTGTAACAGGCACGCCTCCAGGAGCTCAGCTGTTTTCGGAAAGACTTGGTAGAGCGTATCTGTCTTTTATAAATCTGATTAAAACTAAAGACTCTTCGGAGATATGAAGGATGCAATACTACTCTATAGTACTCAAAGGGTTAGTTCACCCAAAGATGAAAGAGATTCATCCAGTAATTACTCACCTTCATGTTGTTCCAACCCCGTAAGACTTTCGTTCATCTTCGGAACACAAATTAAGATATTTTTGATGAAATCTGAGAGCTGGCTCACTCCTTCATAGCTGCCAGGTAATCGACATCTGCCATCACAGAAAAGTTAGTAAAGACATCGTTAAAATAGTCCAAGTCCAAGTGACTGCAGTGGCAAAAAACAAAAATAACGACTTGATTCAACCATTCATTTTCTTCTGTGTGGGCCTCTGAGTGAGTTCACGTAGTGTAACAGCACTAAATTAATAGTTGAATAAAGTCGTTATTTTTTATTTTTTTTTGCGCACAAAGTATTCTCATCGCTTGATAATCTTAAAGTTGAGCCACTGTAGTCACTTGGACTATTTTAACGATGTTTTTACTAACTTTACTGGGAAGGAGTGAGCCAGCTCTCAGATTTCATCAAAAATATCTTAGTTTGTGTTCCGAAGATGAACAAAAGTCTTACGGGGTTGGAACAACATGAGGGTGAGTAATTACTGACAGAATTTGCATTTTTGGGTGAATTAACCCTTCAAGATTAACATGAGATTAGCAGAAACTGTGTGTGTGTTATGTCCCCTTTAAGGCTCTGATTGAAGCTTTCGACCCCACCATTTGCTTGGGGGTGGTAGAGAGCATCCTGGATATGCTTAATTCCCTTATTGCAAAGGAAAGTGGAGAAGTCTGCAGAGGTGAACTGCAGTCCATTGTCAGTAGTGATGGCATGGGGCATGCCCCAGCGTAAAATACTTGAAAACTTCACGAAAAAAATACCATAAACTCTCTTTATATTAATGGAGTTATAAGCAACTCCCCGAAGGCAATTTCTTTAGAAATTTTTCTATTTTATAGAAATTTATATAGCTCATCTTTCTCTGCATCAGACTGCCATGTTTTTTTTATAATTCACACCAGCATACAGCTGGTAGACCACAAATTTAGAGACTTGTGTGACATAAAAATAGAAGAATTTGATAAAGCTAAATTATACTCAGGGAAATCTCCAGGCCCTGATGGCCTCACTTCTGAATTTTATATTTTTTTTATTGAAGATTTGAGGGAGTTAATGTTTCAAGCCTTTCTCGAATTAGTTCAGAAAAAAATTCACTAACTTTGACTATATGAAGCAAGGACTGATTACTCTTATACCCAAGCTAGGTAAAGACGCTCAACAAAGACAACCTTCGCCCCATCACTCTACT
The DNA here is from genome assembly GCA_021554675.1 of Leuciscus idus. NCBI lineage: Eukaryota > Metazoa > Chordata > Actinopteri > Cypriniformes > Leuciscidae > Leuciscus > Leuciscus idus. The sequence continues at coordinate 25,264,238 of CM038623.1, read as the reverse complement.
TAATTGCGATTTATAGATTTTAGTTCATATACTTGCAACAGACTTAAGGAATGTTTAGATCAAATAGGCTAATTAGTGAATCACAACCTGGTTTCATGAAAGGCAGATCAATTTATAATATCAGACTAGTTCTTTTACATTCTCATAAATGGATTGAGGATGATGCTATAATCTATTCTTGGACTTTATGAAAGCATTTGACAGAACTGAACACAATTTCATATACAGCTCTTTTGAAAAAATATGGTTTTGGTAATAACTTTATCTCTTATACAAAATATAAAGATATGAATAGCTCAATATTACTCTTATGGGACATCCCAGAGATTTCATATTTCACAAGGAATTTGGCAAGGCTGTCCCATTTCCCCTTTCCTATTCATCTTGGCTGTAGAAATGCTTGCTATTTTATAGACATTTTATATTTATGTACAATAGCTTGATAAGCTCAATGCGCCCTCACGCGTCACAGCCTGCCAAAATGGGAGTGGCTTAGCGTATATAAGGAAGGGCTCGGGGGCTGCTACCCTGATTTTCGTCTCTTCAGCGAAGCTCTTCGCATCGCTGGACTCTGAGAGAAGCCGCCGTCGAAACAGGCGACAAGCAAGCCGAGGAAAGCGTCCGAGGAAGCCGGTCGTCTTCGCCGCCCTCAGCCATCCGTGCCTGCTTCGCTATCCGGCGACAGTATCCTTTTTGCTGTGCTTCTGCTGTGTGCTCGCCGCCGCGACACACTTTTCTAAAAGAGCGCGAGGTGTTTGTTCCAAAATGCCTCGCATTTCCTGTGGCTCCTGCCGAGCCACGCTCAGCGACAGAGACCGCCACGTGATCTGTGCTCTCTGCCTGGGTCGAGACCACGCAGCCATCGCCCTGTCCTCGGGTGGCTGCGCGCTTTGCAGAGAACTGCCGGTGTCGACCCTGCGGGCTCGACTCGCCTTGTTCGCCGCTGAAGCTGTCACTCCACCTGTCTCTGCTAGGCCGCGCAAAAAGAAACGCCGCTCACAGAGACCACCAGAGCCCGATGTGCCATCCATTTGCTCGCCGGAACACTCCCCGCGAGCCTCGCTCTCTCCTTCTCCGCCCCCCTTTCCCGACGTGCAGCGGCCGGCTCCCGCCCGCACTGCCGTCGCATTGGGGGATGAAGCGGACGAAGATGCCATCGGTGACAGTTGCTCCATCCTGGCTTAGGACAGTGAAGAGTGGTCCTGATCACACCACTCCACCTCATCTTCGACCCAGGAGCCCGGCCGGGCCCGCGCCAGTGTGGACGCCGAACTTCTCCGCCTCCTCACTAAGGCCATCGAACAACGTCGTGCTTTCTACCTAGCCGCCGCCAAGCGCCTGCCTCTAGGTCAGCACCCTTCCTGCTTGAGCTCCACGCCGAGCTCTCTAAATCCTGGAACGCTCCGTTCTCCGCAAGACTCCACTCGCCAGTCTCCTCGACTCTCTCTCACGTGGACGGAGCCGCCGAGAAGGGATATAGCCAGATTCCCCCGGTGGAAGAGGCGAAAATATATGACTGCTATATTTCATATGAAATATGACTGAAATATAAAAGCGCAAATATATGACTGCTTTTGACAGCGCCTCACATCACAAGCTCAGATTCTTGTTCGTCTTCTCACCGGAACATGCACAGTCTATTCTATGAGATTGTCTATTCTATGTTACCATTTTTTTACCATTATTTACCATTTTTGTTCCAGTGGTGACAAGTCGGTCTGAAGAAGAACGATTCAGTGTAATTGTTGTTCAATGCTAGCCTGGTAATACCAAACTCTGTTACTTCGCTTTGCTTCGTAGACAGAGTCTGGAAGGGCATAATTGAAAAGCGTTTTCTTTCTCGCAGGGGCGGGGGGGTGGGGCGCTTGTCTGACGTTTAAAATCATTATAAGCCAATCACATAACGTTTGGTTATGACGTGTGTTATGCGCCTGCTTAGCCGCATTGAACTTCCACTGTAAACACATGTATGATGCAAAAACAAAACCATCGAGCGAAATACCGGAGTGAACATGCCTGTGAACGACTTTTGCAGATTATGTGAAGTAAATCTACGCATCCACGGTACAATCAGCGTCTACGTCACGGCTCTCAGCCCGCCCTCTGATCGTTGATTGGCCGGCTGTTTTCAGGCCGGAGGAAAACTGGGAGATGGGTCGCTATCTCAGACTGAGTACAGAAACGAACTGAAATTGAGCGGAAGTACGAAGTCTGACGTAGTCAGGCTAGTTCAATGCCGCTTTATTAAGGAAGAGCGCTAACCGCCATTCACGCACTTGAACGCCCGTGCAACGGCTGTTTTTTGTTGATCTCCCATGTAGTCCAGGCAAAGTAACTCATTTTGGAGCCAAAAATAGAACTAATTGTAAAATAATTTTTTCAGCATAGATCATTTCTATGAGGTGTCCAGAACAACATACTAAAAGTCCTAAGAAATCCTAGTTGAGGAAATATATTAAATTCTCATCAATCCGAGATGTGTGCCAATAAGGCAATGGCAACAATTATTGCCATTTAACACCCTGGGCTATTTTTTTCCTTTACTCCTATCAAAATGAAACTTTACACAATGAAAGTACCCATGAAAAGTAAACATTTTTGTATTAAAAGTTTCTTTGAAAATGAATTTGAATATGCAAATGAGCTATACACTAATCGAATATAGGCTACCCAAAATACACCGCATAGGCTTAATTTTTTACTTTACTCCTACTACAATAAAACTTTACACAATGAAAGTCTACAAGAAAAGTAAAACATTTTGTATTAGAAGTTTCTTTGAAAATGAATTTGAATATGCAAATGAGCAATATACTAATCGAATATACCCAAAATACCAACGTGATCTCATGAGAATACGTGTGTATTTTTACGTAAAGTGTAATTCTACCATACGTACATGTATTTACGTTTTATACACAGAGAAACGTATAATACTGACGTATTTACAGCACTAAAACGTATAACATTTACGTATTGACAGCACAAAAACGTAATTTATTTACGTATAAACAACTTTACCTACGTACAAATTTGTACCTATTCCTATTTATGCATATTAAAATCGTGGCATTCATGTTTTGACTCTATTGCATTCAATTGTCTTATCAATTAAATTTTCAGTCGCATTTATTAATACAGTTTAACGTTACTCATATAATAACGTTCGTGCCTTCTGCTGCAAACTAGTTTCGGAGGATTAGCCTACATGGTGTTAAACATGAATACACTTTAAAACCTTAAAAATACCTTTTTTAATCGTTTAACCATTTTGTAATATTTGGTTTATTTACCGTGCGACACAAAAGGCGTTTTCTCCTATAGACCATAATACACTAAAACACAACATAAATTCACAAAAGACATCAATTTTATTAGCTTGATGTAATCCAAATCTTTAGAATCCATACGTTGTTTGCAAGAAACAGATCCAAATTCAGCCCTTTATCCAGTGATCTTCATCTCCATTTCTCAGCAGAGACCGTAAACGTCAAATCCCGCTCTACCCCGCCGACATTTGTATGTGGGTCCCATGTGGGTTTGAAATGGGCTGAAAAATGGGCTCTGTATGGGATTGTCCGCGGGTTCCATAATGGCCCCATACCAACTGCCCACATGGATTTCATATAGGATGGCACTTACAAACAGGTGGGCCCCAACTGGACAGCATGCACAAGTCCCATCTCGGTCCCAGCTTAACCCCGCCGACATTTGTATGTGGGGCCCATGTGGGTTTGAAATGGGCTCTGTATGGTATTGTCTGCGGGTTCCATAATGGCCCCATACCAACTGCCCACATGGATTTCATATAGGATGGCACTTATAGACAGGTGGGCCCCAACTGGGCTACATGCACGAGACCCATCTTGGTCCCAGCTTTAGTTTTTTTGTGGGTACTACAAGGTTGCTACATGGGCCGAAATACGGGCTGTAAGTGGGTTTGTCCACGGGTTCCATGTTGGCCCCAGCAACTTACACATTTAGGTTTTATGCAGGATTTCACAGGGCTTTAGGTGGGGCCCAACTAGGAATTATATGCATGTGGCCCAACAAGGGATCATCTGGGTTCTATCTAAATGAGTAGCAACACCACACAAACAAGTTAAAGCAATAGAGCACACAGTGAGATTGAAATCTTTTCAAATTAAAATTTTATTGAAATTACCCATCATATTATGCTATATTCTGAAATTCAAGAGACAATATTTAAAGAAGCAGATTTATGTCAGATTAAAGAGTAACTCTTTAAAGTTTTATACCTAATTGTTAAAATACATACTTTTAACCTGTATTTGACCCAGTCTTTACTGAAAGCTTTGAACATTTGAACAGGAAATAAATTGGGGACAGTTAGAAGCAGCAACTATACATGTATCAGTACAGCTTACACTGCAGACAGTCATTTGTGCATTCTGGACACTGTCCTCCTCCATCTCTTGTCCCAGACTCTTTTGAGAGTTCCCTCTCAGTTTCTTGCCAGTTGATCTGAGCAGTCTTCTTAAGCCTCTGCAAAACAAATTAGTTTTTTTTAGAGATTATGATTTTTAGAGAAATCATGTTACTTACACATGTCACAATACCTTATGAAAGAATAACAACTTTTACTCAGGATAAAAAAAAAAAACAGCATTAAACTTCAATTGGAATGGATGACCAAAAATTTTTTTTTTGGTCACTGGAAGGGCATTTGGGAAAACGACATGGTTTCTGGAAACGGTGTGAAACGGGGTTTGAGATACGTTTTCTCTTGTTTGGGTTTTACGTTTTCTTTGTGTCTTTGTAAAATAATTGACGTGATCACAGGTGTGGATGATTCTTAAATTTCCAGGACGGCTCAACTTAAGAGTCACAGTTTTAACAAGTTAGAATTAAGTTAAAATGATAATCTGATTCTTTTAGTGTTTCAGACAGAGATCATGGTTCTGAACAGATAAATTAACAACATAACATGTAATTTACTAGAGGTTCTGACAAATGTTCATTTCTGCAATCAATTTAAAATGTTTAATCTGAATGAAAAAAAAAAAAAGTTTGAATGAATGATTTAATGACTAAAATACGTGTTTCATTACTGGATGAATCAGCGTTTTAGAACGAATCTCTAGAATGAATGATTAAAGTTTCAAGTATCAAGATTCTTGCAAAAGTTGATTTACTCTATTTTGATTGCTACTGTAGACAGTGTTTATATCTGAACTATAAACTTTTATCTCAGTACTTCTGTGATCATTTGAATTAAAATGATCTTCCCACTCATCATTCTGTGAAGTGGTGCAGGACAACGTTGTCCAACAGGTGCTTGTTTCGGACTCTCATCTGCAGATGCCTTGTTTTGGGCATCTGGGCATCGTTGTTTTACTGCTTGATTAATATAAGCAGCACGGCAAAGCTTTGTGTACTCCGCATCTCCTAATAAAGACCTTAAATAGGTAAATATAAGTCTGCTTTTTAAAACAACGGAGGATGGTTAGTTTGTGACAACAGCAGGAAACTGCATATTACGTTCACATAAAAAGATTAAATCAGATTTGAAGCTTGTGACTTATAAATGCACATCAACCCGATGACTTAGCATTCATGTAAAAACTATGTTCAGATTCATCAATCAGAATGATTTCATTCTGATCGAAACAAAACATTTCTATGTAAATGTGGGTACTGACAGCGCCAACGCAGATATAAATGTTCACTGTGATCTTACTTGACAAAGGTTTAAGACAAATCGTTGTCATTTAGGAAAATATTGCGTGGGTATTTGAATCGAGATCAAAATTTTTCAACAAGTTCAGCTCTAATTTCTGATAATTGGTAGGGGTGGAACGGTACATGTATTCGTATTGAACCGAAACGGTACGGGCGTCTCGGTTCGGTGCATACATTTACACGGAGAATACACGGTATAAAAATAAATAAAACTGCAAATGAATGAATGTAATGCGGAACTACTGTTAGATACGCGGGTTCTTTAGGGACACCTAATCTGTAGCCCCGCCATAGCTCTGAAGCTGGCTACGATGTAAAGATTGCAATGCTGGAATAGAGAGAGAGGCGCGGACGCAATCAAAAAGTCGCAAAGTGCTTACTTAAATTTGTGTGTGTGTGTGTGTGTGTGAGAGGTGCGATCGAACAGTGTAAACATAAAAACTTCCACTAGTTCCCGAGTCACTTTGGAATAAATCACAGTGTGTCATGATAAAACGTGACTTAGCCTATACAGTCCGAAAAATAGGCTAGCCTATAGGTTATAGAAAATTCAGACCAACTGCTGGTCTACACAGAGAGAAAGCACTTTCTGGGCTCTTCTGTTGTACCGAGCCATTTAGTTAGTCTAGTTGTTTGATGGGAAAATTAAATGTAGCCTATAGTTGCAATACACGCGTTAAGTTTTGTAAGCTCCGTGCAACTGCTGCAGCGGACTATTATTACTAGAATATTAGAAATCTAATACTCGAGCTGTTTTCTCATTTTTCTACTCTTAATATTAAATAAAAAAAACGACTGAAGGAAAGATACACGGATTCTCTTGAACCACCACCGCGTTTGCGGCAGAAAACTACTGCAGTGCAGCCAAAATGCTCTGTTCAACTTTTCTGAGATCCTTTACTCTTCCCTGTGGATGACCTGTGACCTACTTTCTGTAAGATCTGAATTTTTGAGTTTGAATTTTTGAGATTGAATTTTAGAAAACTGAATTTGAAGTTCCGAATTTCTTCATCTTGAAAACTTGAATCTGTATTTTTTTTAAACTGAATATTTGCAGTATAAGAATTCAGAACAAAAAAACTAGCTGTTTGAAAATACATGTCTATAAAATTCAGCCATAAAAACATTTCAATTTGTTAAATTTCAAATGTTCAATATTCGTTTAAAAAAAAATCAAATTCAGAACTATTTAAACTAGGTCCGTGTACCTTCGGATAATTAGTTTTTTCGTTTTTGTTTAAAAAACGGAAAAACAAAGAAACCGTTAGTTTATCGCATATTCAAACCTTCTCGTGGACATACAAAACAAGTTTCAGTATGGTCCATGTACGTTTTGATAGTTTGTTTTCCGAGTTGAAATGAAATAAGCAAAAACGAGAAAACGAGCCTTTATTCGTTTTTCGTTTTTTCAAAAAAACGAAAAATATGAGATTTCGGCTTGATTTTTCGTTTTTTGGTTCACGGTTCAAAAACGGATAAATGACTTCAAAATCCGTTTTGCACATGTGGGCGGTCATGAGACACCCCTTTCACCCGATTGGTCAAGCAAATCTGAGCCTGTGACGTCATCAGTAGTTCCCCAGGTCTGTTCGACAAAATAATAGTCCTATGGCTCTGCGTATTTCGCTTCTTAAACTGTACAGGGCATGTCTAGAACGGGCTTTCTTCTGTGCAACTTAACCCGTTTCACATAAATATTTATATATCAGAAATATTAAATATTAATCTGCATGCAGACGGTTTTATTTAATTGTGCTGTGCAGTGTTAAATGTGTGTGTGCTACGCCTGCGCTAGACAGCGGGTGAAGTTCAGTCAAGTATACGCAGCTGTCATAACTCTTCTTTTAGACAATACGCTCAGTTTTAGACAAGGAGATGTCATTGCAAATACTTTAATGCAAAACTGCTAATGGTGGTATAGGCTACCGATGAGGGTAAATCTTTTTTTTTTTTTTACTGTAACTATAATCATAGCTGCGAGAGTGAGACAGCGAGATGATTGACAGGTCGATAGCCTATAGTGGAGGAAAAAGCGCAAGATAGCCTATTTTGTTAGTAAAAAATAAATAAATATTTGTTTACTATAAGTGAGTTTGTCTTTGAAAACAATAACAACAAAACAATCAAATAACACTGAACCACAAACTGAGCGTTCATTTTAAAGGGAAATTTCCAAATATCTTTTATTTATCTGTTATAATGCTTTTGTTTTATGTAGGCCTGTTGCGTCTTAATCGTTTTGTTAATAAATGTCTAATATAGGCTACTATGCGCCCCGGGAGTTTTTTTTATTGTAGCCTACTATTTTATTGTTGTTGTGCTTCCATTAAAATAACATTGAACCAATTCGTTATATAGCCAGCACTGGAGTTGTCTGGACCACTGGGCTCCCATTTGGGTCCTAGACTCCCAGTAGGTGATCCTGAATTAACAGATTGATTGAACGCATGTTCGCTTGAGTTGTTCAGTTTATCTCTGTCACCAAATTTAAAGAAACTGAGATTTTATTTTATTTTAAACAAATATTTATTTTCATGATATAATTAATCGGCTTATGTCCGTGACGCCACCTGTCTGAAGAGCATTTTTGAAACCCGCTTGCTTATGGCTGACTTGCCGCCACTACTGGCGGTCTTTCATGTTGAAAGTATTGTTACATGTAACTTCATATTTTTCACTGTTGCATTTAATAGTCTCTTAGTATGCAATTGAAATTGCTATAAAAATGCACTAACTGTGCCACCTTTGAGCTGCAAAAAACTGTGTGTAAATACATAAATCCCATGTCAGATACAGATTTCATCAGACAGCCTATAGGCTATCTACAGCAATTTGTGTTGATTGAATATTAAGAAAGTTATGACAAATATTTACAGGGTTTCAAAAAAACAATTCTACATTTGCTCACAACATTTTTCTTACAAAAACCAAATTTTACTGGACAATGTCTATTACAGTACAACATAAGGGTGATAACAGAGTGATATGATTTAAGAAAAGTTTATTTTCATCACACTGTAATGTGATCAAAGATTTAAATATAAACTCTGTATGCAACACAGCATAGGCTACTACTATGCGTCACCTTATTCTGCTCTAAACAATGGGCGCCGCCATGACGATGACTCCGGTTGCCTACTTCCGGTTCGTAGAGATACCTGTCAATTTTGATGGACGTGTCTCTGTACGTTGTAAATTATTGTATATTGTTTTATTGTGTATTAAGGGGAATAGGCCTTACATCAAAATTGTCTCTCTTAACTGCGTCTGCATAAGTGATTCTCAATTGTAGCGGGTAGGCTATATGCGGTGAGGTGAACCCAGGAAAAATTAGGCCCTTTTTAAAAATGTAGGCCTATAACCTAGGTCTATATTTTATATAAAAGTTTTAGGCCTATATTATATTATTATATACGTTTTTTTGTTAATATATCTTCATTAGATATAATTATACAAAATACTAGTGAAAACGCCATCTAACAGAACATAAATTATTTATTTATTTACAATATTATCTGCTTATTTTAATTAACGAAATGTCAATCTTCATCTTTATAACAGAAGATACAATAGCCTACAACAACATCTTAAACATACAGTACAATTAGCCTATCAGTATCCAAAAAATAATAAGTAAATAATGTCAACTAAATATTGATTAGAGTTCCCATAGACTTTTTCTAGTCGACTAGTAGTCATTTATTTAAGCAATAGCTAAGTTGACTAATCGCACGTTTATATTAATTAAATAGGCCTACTGGGTGCATGGAGGAATAGGCTATCCTATTCCGCGCTCAAGCACATGCATAAATCTTGCCGCAAAAGTAGGCTAATAATAAATGTTTCTGAAAAAATAAAGAGGCATTTTAATTGTTTATTAACTAGATGTACCGCATCGCGGTACAAAATATGACCGCCGCTCAGGCCTGCACTGGCTTTCCACAAAAATAAATGACGTGGAGTAATTTGGCTGTATTGCGTGTTTATGTATATACCTAAAAAAAGTAATAGTATGTGCATGTCTGTCTGTGTGTGTGTGTGTGTATGTGTGTGTGTTTGTGTATGTGTGTGTCTGTGTGTGTGTGTGTGTGTGTCTGTGGGGGGGGACCAAACGAAATTTTTCCGTAGAAGTCTAGTGGGGCTACATGCCCACCAAATTTCATGTTCCCCGGTGCTTCGGTGTCCCTGGTATCGTTGACGAAAAATTTACGGTGGCCCCAGCGCGGGGGGGGAAGTGGCCTCCGGGGACCAAACGAAATTTTTCCGTAAAAGTCTAGAATACCAACATACCATAAAAATTTCTTCATCCTCGGTGCCACGGTTCAGGTAGTTATTTAGGAAAAACTGCATTTTTTTGGGTTTGGGGGGGCCCAGCGCGGGGGGGGAGTGGCCCCCGGGGACCAAACGAAATTTTTCCTTAGAAGTCTAGTGGGGCTACATGCCCACCAAATTTCATGTTCCCCGGTGTTTCGGTGTCCCTGGTATGGTTGACGAAAAATTTACGGGGGCCCCAGCGCGGGGGGGGGGGGGGGAAGTGGCCCCCGGGGACCAAATGACATTTTTCCGTAAAAGTCTAGTAGACCAACATACCACAAAAATTTCTTCATCCTCTGTGCCACGGTTCAGGTAGTTATTTAGGAAAAACTAAATTTTTTGGGGTTTGGGGGGGCCCAGCGCGGGGGGGAGTGGCCCCCGGGGACCAAACGAAATTTTTCCTTAGAAGTCTAGTGGGGCTACATGCCCACCAAATTTCATGTTCCCCGGTGTTTCGGTGTCCCTGGTATCGTTGACGAAAAATTTACGGGGGCCCCAGCGCGGGGGGGGGGAAGTGGCCCCCGCGGACCAAACGAAATTTTTCCGTAAAAGTCTAGTAGACCAACATACCATAAAAATTTCTTCATCCTCGGTGCCACGGTTCAGGTAGTTATTTAGGAAAAACTGCATTTTTTGGGGTTTGGGGGGGCCCAGCGCGGGGGGGGAGTGGCCCCCGGGGACCAAACGAAATTTTTCCTTAGAAGTCTAGTGGGGCTACATGCCCACCAAATTTCATGTTCCCCGGTGCTTCGGTGTCCCTGGTATCGTTGACGAAAAATTCAGTAAGGTGACGAAAAAAAAAAAAAAAAAAAACTTTGACAATCCCTATATGACCGCCGCTTTCGCTAGCTACGCTAGCGGCGGTCATAATAAACTACTGTTTTCTAAATCAGTGTCGGCTGCAAATATCCATACATCTTCGCTGTATGCGCATTTAGAGAGAAATCCACATGGGTTACAAAATCAGATGCTTTTCGATTCGAATTTGTTCATTTAAAAGTGTACATTTCAAGCTTTAAATAGGTAATAATTATTATATAGGAATATTCCTGTCTGTTAGGCAGTATACACTGTTTCAGTTCATTTCTGAGACGCACTCCAGTTCATTTCTGAGACGCACTCCAGTTCACGGAGATCATGAAAGTGTGCCTGATTGTTTTATTTTACAAAAGCACAACGTTTTCTTGTTATTGAGTTTACACAAATAAAAGTAGTTGCGAATGATGTAGGCTATTATTATTTTCAGTATAACCAGAAATTATAGAGTATTTTATTTTAAGTTGTTTCCACTGTTGATAGGAAAATGCAAGTTCGCGCCGGCGACTCCGTGCCATGCAGTGCGCGCTCCACAATGCCACTCGGATATGCGTTAAAATCTTGTGTTTATTTGTAATAATCTTAGCCCTGAATTATTCTTGTCTAACCTGTATTATGACTGACATTTGCTTTTTAATTTACCCTCATCGGTAGCCTATACCACCATTAGCAGTTTTGCATTAAAGTATTTGCAATGACATCTCCTTGTCTAAAACTGAGCGTATTGTCTAAAAGAAGAGTTATGACAGCTGCGTATACTTGACTGAACTTCACCCGCTGTCTAGCACAGGCGTAGCACACACACATTTAACACTGCACAGCACAATTAAATAAAACCGTCTGGATGCAGATTAATATTTAATATTTCTGATATATAAATATTTATGTGAAACGGGTTAAGTTGCACAGAAGAAAGCCCGTTCTAGACATGCCCTGTACAGTTTAAGAAGCGAAATACGCAGAGCCATAGGACTATTATTTTGTCGAACAGACCCGGGGAACTACTGATGACGTCACAGGCTCAGATTTGCTTGACCAATCGGGTGAAAGGGGTGTCTCATGACCGCCCACATGTGCAAAACGGATTTTGAAGTCATTTATCCGTTTTTGAACCGTGAACCAAAAAACGAAAAATCAAGCCGAAATCTCATATTTTTCGTTTTTTTGAAAAAACGAAAAACGAATAAAGGCTCGTTTTCTCGTTTTTGCTTATTTCATTTCAACTCGGAAAACAAACTATCAAAACGTACATGGACCATACTGAAACTTGTTTTGTATGTCCACGAGAAGGTTTGAATATGCGATAAACTAACGGTTTCTTCGTTTTTCGTTTTTTAAACAAAAACGAAAAAACAAATTATCCGAAGGTACACGGACCAAACTACCACCTAAAATTCAATTTTGTTAGATTACACTTGCAAATAATTCAAATTTACACAATTCAAATTCAAATCGTTTTGTCATATTATAAGCTCCATACACACATACATTCTCCTTTCACATACATACATTTCTATACGCACACACATACATTCTCCTTTCACATACATACATTTCTATACGCACACACATACATTCTCCTTTCACATACATACATTTCTATACGCACACACATTCTCCTTTCACATACATACATTTCTATACGCACACACATACATTCTCCTTTCACATACATACATTTCTACTCTCACACACATAGGCCTACATTCTCCTTTCACATTTCTATTCTCACACACATAGGCCTACATTCTCCTTTCACATAGGCCTACATACTTCTACTCTCACACACACATACATTCTCCTTTCACATACATACATTTACTCTCACACACATACATTCTCCTTTCACATAGGCCTACATACATTTCTACTCTCACACACACATACATTCTCCTTTCACATAGGCCTACATACATTTCTACTCTCACACACACATACATTCTCCTTTCACATATTTTACTCTTATGCAAATGTATTAAAAGTATGCATTTATTATTATAAATAATAAATGTATGTAATAAGAAAATGTATGTATGTCTGAAAAAATGTGTATGTAAGAGAATAATGTATGTATGTGTGAGAGAAAGTATAGTGGAAACGGAAGGCGTAAAGTGGAAACGGAAGGCAGGTCTGGCGCGATCGGGGTCACCGGACTGTGGTCAAGCGAGCCGCGGTTTGAAAATACACGGTCAAGCCAGCCGCCAAAAAAATGGGTGTGAAGCATGGGTGTAAAGCCGCCTTTCCACTGCACACGACAAACGACAGCCGTCTGACCGGAAGTCATTCATTTCCAATGGAGTGTCGTACGGGAGCTGCGTGGAGTTCCGATCATATGCGAATGTCGTGTGCAGTGGAAAGGCGGCTTTACTGTGATTACGGTAAATGCAGGAACTGCAGCGAGATAACTTTTTTCATGTTGTGCGGGAGATCGCGACTTGACAATGTTTAAAATAGATAAATTTTCAGTGCACTCAATGTTTTTGTAAAGAGAGTTTACAGTTATAAAGTTAAATAGCTATACCTTAAGTGCTTGTATAGAGTTGGTGTATGTTAATTGAGCTTTATCTTATTACTGAAATGTTAATGTCAGTATTGTTTTATTTGCTGGAATACACGGTTTCATTTTGTGTGACTAGCCTATAGCCCATACAGAAAAAAAAAAATATTGAAATATATTTTAAAGTGTCAAAAATATATGTGGCATATATTCCAAATACATTGAAATATATTTGCATTGTTGTTCACTTATATTTATCATTTTGAAATATATTCTGAAATATAACAAAAATATATGATGTTAAGTGTGAAATATATTTACATTTATAACATGTAATGTAAAATATATGACAAAATATATGGTCATAAAATGTTTAGCTTGCTAAAGAAGGGTCGAAAATGTATTTTGATCATAGTAATTCCTCTACCTTTTCCCCTAAACACAACAGTAGGCTACCATATTTCACTACTGTATTATGACACACAGCTATAATAATACTGTACTAACATTTAAATGACTGCAATGTAAAATGACAGATAGTTGCTTTCCTAGGACTATTAGGCCATATTAGGTGGCACGTACCTAACACTAAGTGCAATTATTAATTTATTGTTGTGTTTTATTGACATCTTTCCTGAAGTCATTTAAATATTGAAAATATGCACAATATTTATGAATCAAGTATAACAGTGACACTCCAACAGTGAAGTACACTTAAACAATAGATAGAACTCAGTGTCTAACACTGCATACACACACTATTAAATAACTGTATTCAGTTCTGTAAAAATAATTCAAATAATAGTATTTCATATACAATAATATAAATGTTAACTTTTTAAATTTCAAAATATATTTCAAATGAAAATGAAACAATTTGCAAAAGTTAAAACATATATGAACATATATATGTTGTTAGTAAATATATTGACATATAAATATATTCACATATTTAACTAAAATATATTTATTGGGCCAATTTCGAATATTTGCATATATTCCAAAAATATATTTCAAAATATATTTATTTTGTGTACAGTAGGCTATCAGATAAATGTGTAATGTGAGTTTATTGAAAGAGCGTTTCACTTTTTGACATGAAGAAGTCACACTGCCAGCTATTTCAATACTGTGAAACAAAAACAAATTTATGTCTTTGTTGAATTTGCAGATTGTTCCAGTAGCACCTCAATGCAGTACACGAGATCCGGGGGGCGGAGTTGGATCCAGATATAAGGGGTGGAGATTGGTAGGTTTAGGGGTGGGTTTAGGGATTAAGGTGTGGAGATGGGTAGGTTTAGGGGTGGGTTTAGGGATTAAGGTGTGGAGATGGGTAGGTTTAGGGATCAGGGGTTGTAGCCTACCCATACACAAAAGAAATATATTTTGAAATATATTTTTGGAATATATGCAAATATTCGAAATTGGCCCAATAAATATATTTTAGTTAAATATGTGAATATATATGGTAATATAGCAAGATAGTTCAAATGTTAATTTCCTATGTTTTCTCAGAGAGTAAACTGTTTGTTTTCTCTTCCAGTTCGTCCAGTTTCTCCAGTCTTACAGGATGAAATCAAGTTGACCAAGTTCGCAGTTGTTCATTGTTTTAACAAAGGGGTTGGAAAACCTACATGTAAACGACACACTCCCTTATGAAGAAAAGGAAAAGGAAACCCTCCACATAAGTGGCATCCAGACTCTCATGAGCTCCACATCAAAGGTGAGTTTGAGCTTCCACTTTTGCATCCACAGTAAAAAGGGAATAATTTATTTTTAAATTATAAATATTTGTTGAAAGGAGACAAAACAAGTATATTGCTGCTGGTAAGAATAACCACAAACTGTAAATCAGTGTTTAAATCAGACAACAGAGATAGAGTGAATGAAAAAAAGAAGATAGAACATTCAGAGTAAATTATGTAATCCTGGTTTTAGTATAGATACAGTTTGATAAACAAGATTCATTTAAAGTCATATACGCAAAATTTGCTATATGCACATTTTTACACAAAGTGGCAAAAATTAGTATAGAAATCAAAGGATGGATTATAGTCCTGCGAGGTACACTAACGGGCACCATCCTCTTGTTGTAATATTAAGACGTAACATTATATCTTGTAATTGAAACAAAATACTATTTTGACATCAACAGTATACAACATCAAAGTAATAAGGTGTTCAAACACTATTAGACACTATTAGTGTTGAGGAGGAGCAAAGAGCTTCAGGGCCAATATGGTTGCAACCAACATAAAGAAGAGGAAAATTAAACCCTGCACATAACAGGCATTCAGACTCGCTCTACATTAAAGGTACATTTTAATTATGAAAAGGGAGATATTTTCTTTATGCTGACATAGGCCTAATAAATATTTGCTAAAAGGAAAAAAGTTCTACTGACAATGTGCAAATTAAAGAACACGGAAGCAGGTGTTCATTTAAATACTCTCCTTGCATAAATTTTGCATTTAAAAGGGAAACTCCAACAAATGCAAATGCAATAAGGTCAGCTGCAAAAATAATCGTGTCCACGCCTTTTTATCGCAAAGTTTTCACTGCATGTCTTTTGTAAATAATCCTGACAGTAGTTTTATTTTTTAACGGCAAAAGTAGTTTTCTGCTGGTGCACGCGGTTAGTAATTCTAGCCCCATAATGTGCAGGTAAGGGGAGGGGCTGGTATCAGGGCTAACACTTTACAATAAGGTTTCATTAGTTAACATTAGTTAACACCAACTAAGAATAAACAATTCTTCTACAGCAATTTTGTTAATTTTAATGTTAATTTCAACATTTACTAATACATTATTAAAATCAAAGGTTATATTTGTTTACAGGAGTAAATTAACTGTGAATAACATGAACATTCAATGAGCTGTATTAACTAACATTAACAAACATTAATAAATACAGTAACAAATGACAGAGACATAGTGTCAGAGACACTTTGAGCCTATAGTTGGCTTAGTCCATAATCCATCCTTGCTTTTACTCATACTTTAGGATTGCATTGCAAGAACAATAGTTTTGACTACACTTTCTCGATATGGAGGACACCAAAAATTCTCCAAGACAATTATCAATGACCTCACAGTCATGGGTCCCATCTTCCTTCATTATACTGGTAGTGCTTGGCATAACTGGTGTCACTGCTGCAATAGTGATGCAGGTATGTATTTGATAATTCTTATCTTGTCACAATAAAGAACATCTATACACACGATGTATATGCATATGTATATTTAAAAATCTATTTAGCTTAGCTTTTGACTTTATTAATTATCAATTATTTTATCAGTTATTCCCCTTATACTATGATTACCACATCTTAAGACATGAAATTTTGAAATGTTTTATTTTAAGGGATTTGTCAGGTTTTTGTCCCTTAAAACACTCTTGTGTGTAGGATTATTTTTACTTTATCTCATCCTAATCCTCCATTGCTAATTGCTGTACTGCACAGTATGTGAAAATGTACATAAATATTATATACTTTCTGTATCTAAACTAACAACCTTTTTAGACGTGTTGTATAAATACATTTTCATTGTAACTAATGTTGGATATTATGTTAATTTCTAGATGTTAAAGCAACAAAATCATGTTGACAAAGGTAAAGTATTTTCCCCTCTAGTGTTCAAATAATATTGCATAAATGTTGCACTATGACTTTTTAATATATATATATATACATATATATTTAAAGATTATCAAGAGATAATTAGAAGTAATACTCATATTTCTTCTCAATATGCAGTGCATGACCCAGGAGAGGAACTCCGGATTCTTCTGGTTGGAAAAACAGGGGTGGGGAAAAGCGCAACAGGCAACACTATTTTGAGGAAAAAGGCTTTTAAATCAGTGATATCATCATCTTCTGTGACTGGACAATGTGACAAATTTAATGCAATAATAAATGGCAGAATAATATCTGTCATTGACTCTCCAGGTCTGTTTGACACCAGCTTAACTACAGATGAGGTCATTGACAGAATTAAACTCTGTATTCCACTCTCTGCTCCTGGTCCACATGTCTTCTTAGTTGTGATTCAGCTGGGCAGATTCACAGATGAAGAGGCAGAAGCTGTTAAAATCATTCAAGCAATTTTTGGTGAGGAAGCCTCTACATACACCATGGCACTGTTCACTCATGGAGATCGATTGGAGGAGAAGAACATTCACACATTTGTGCGGGACAGCCCAAAACTGCTCAGTTTCATCAGAACTTGCAGTGGACGATACCACGTGTTCAACAATAAAGAACAGAATCCTGAACAGGTCATTCAGTTGCTCGACCAGATTGATAAAATGGTCACTGGAAATGGTGGACAACATTACACCAGTGAGATGCTTGAAAGGGCAGAGAGAGCGATTGAGGAAGAGAAACAACGTATCCTAAAGGAGAGAGAGGAGCAAAGACAGAAGGAGATAGAAGCTCTTAGGGCTGAACTCGAAGGCGAGGCCTTGAAAAAAGCGGAAGAAAGTCTGAATAATCATTACGAGCGGCAGGCAAGATTGGAAGCTGAGAGAAGCCCTTCAATTTTTGGTCAATTCTTTCAATTACTGGCCAAGATTGTCAAAACAATTTTCAGATTTGGCTAAGTCAGTTCAGCTCCACTGGACACTAATTTCTCTTTATTAAAAGAAATAATGCAGTTTTAAAGGAAATATTGGTGTATTTTAATTGTGCAAATAATAATTAATATATTTTCACCATTTTTTATATACATTTAGTGCTATGATCCCCTTGGTTGTCTTACAAAGTATTTTATATCTCTCCTCTAATTATTTTTTTTCCCTCTCCTCCAAACGTTTTAAAAGAAAGTAGCCATTTAGTTATTTGTTTGGTTGCAAGATCACATGTCATCATTATAGACCCCCCCACCCACACCCACCCCACAAACACACACACCAAAACAGAAACATAAAATGAGTATGTTTTGTAACAACCATATGTGGTACCCACTCCTGCATCTTGCCATAATTATGTTTAGACTTTAATGGACAGCAAATGTACTTGCATGGACATTAGTTCTTTCTTAGTTTACTAATTTTGGAACTTTTAGTAAAGTTGTATGAATTCCACTCAGATGTAATGTCCTGCTTAAGACAGCATAACAGCTCTTGTGGTTTGTTTGCACTCATCATAACCATATCATATGATATCTACATTGTGTTAGACAACAATTAATAGTCATCATTTATCTATGAATAATCAAACCTAACAAATGTTTTAATGTGAGTTTATTCTTTCAATGAATAAGTGGGTAGATATTTCTAAACAGAGATTAGACAAGTTTTATATGCATACCCGTAACCATACAATTCCCAGGTCCCACCAATAAAAAAGCGAGGACTCCCTATGGGTCATGTGATCATAAATGATGAAATAACTTCCTTGAAGTTTAACAGAAACACTGAATGACCAGTAATATTTCAAGTACCGCACCACAACCCATAATGTGACACAAAGTTCTGTTTAATGCAAAAACATTCTCATTAAAGGTGCTCTAAGTGATGTTGGGTGACGTCACTTCTTTTTGACATTCGAAGTATTGTCAAACAAAATGGAGGCTAGCTAGACCCTCCCTCCTCCTCATCCGCGCACTAATATTTTGTTATGTTTCGTGGTGCGGGTTAGCCCAGTCTGTTTTTCTTGCTGTTTGTGGAGCCTGGGCTGTCTACAGAGACCACGTTTTTTTTTACAGTGTGTTCAGGGGACAGGTACTGTAGCTAGCGGATGGTGAGGAGATGTTTGCTGTATGTGACAAAAAATGTTTTGGCCTAAAAAACGCATGACATCGCTTAGAGCACCTTTAAGCATGTCTGCAACATTCAGTTATGCTTTCAAAATGATATCCCATACATCCTCTTAAAAAGCCATTTTAAACTGTCATATTGTGAAGAAAGCCTGCATGAAATTTATAAAATGTGCAAACACTTGCGCTTTTCAGATCCTTGAGTCATTACAGAGTATTTAATAGAAAGGTGAGAGAATATCAGAGAACTCTATTTTATCTTGTATTTTGATCAATGGAATAATATTAAATGTAAAACTAAAATATTCATATCAGATGTAATTATGACTCCATGGCATGTTTAATTTATTTAATATTCATTCCTCTTGTCTTTCCACTCTACCCAGGTGTGATTAACAAGCCAATGAACAATATACAATAGACATTCAGAATATGGCGCCCTAGCTATTGGCCAACAGCATGCTCTGCTTTCTCATATCACAGTTGTCTGTTATAAGAGAATAACATGCATTCTTTTGTCGTAAATATTCAATCAGGTTAAATATATGAAGAGTTCAAATGCAAAAGCCTCTAAGTGCCATCTGAAATTTTCTTCTGAATTATCATTTTTATCAAGCTCGTATATTTAAGTTCAGTAATTTCACTTAGATGACAATTAATAGGTAACTTTCATTGTCATTTAAGTGAAATTACTGAACTTAAATATATACGAGCTTGATAAAAATGATCATTCTAGAAGAAAATTTCAGATGGCACTGTGGTATTTAGTTATTAATACTAAATAAGAGACAAACATGGATCAATTGTCTTTAACAATTATTTATTCCCTTGCAAGGAAAGGTCAGCAGTCATACAGTCATACAAAGTGCCTGCAGAATGTGACAACGAGTGGGGGGTATCCTTCATTCTTTATCGTTGTTCCTCCCCCAAGGTTGTTTTCCCGAGGCTACATCAAGATACATCTTAGCCATAACTAACTAACTAACTAACATATTGTTTAGATTTGTCTATCATACTTAATCATATTACACCCTTGAATGGAGACTCTCTGTCTTTTGTCCGGTCATATACAAGGACATACACATACATATATTCATAAGGGTATGTTATGCATCACATTAATGATACCACATTAATCTAATTACCATCATATTTCTAAGATTCTATGAATATAATTAAAGGCACAATATGTATCTTTTTTGCTTTAAAAATAGCAAAAATCAATATATCTATGTTTGTTGTGTACTTACATTATCCTGACTGTTTCCAACAACTTTCAAACCAGGAGAAATTTGTAATTTAATTCGAGAAACGTCCCGTTTCTTTATTTCCGTTTTGTCGCCGTCAATGGCGTCATATCCGCGTTGTCCCTGGTTTCCGCTCGTATTGTCATAGCAACCAGAGCTATGAACCAGAGCCCTCTGATAGTAACCAAAGCGACTGACGCAGACAACTTTGTAGTTCGCAATGTCTATTTGCACGCTGTTGTTGTTTCATTCAAACATTATGGAGCATGGCAAGCAGACTTTGGATACAAAAGGAGAACTAAAACGAGAATCAATATCAGCGCGGTGTTTTCGAGATGCCTAGAGCTCCCATAGACAGTATATAAACGAGAGCTCCACGTCCGAGACTTCGACCGCTCCTACATGTAACGTTACTTTATTAAACAGGTGAGCACATTTACATAAAACTAATCAATGTTATATAGTTCAACAATGATAAAATGTTAGAATATGATCTGTATGTTATTCTAATGTTGATCTAGCTTACTGCTAGTCTCATACAGACAAACTAACACATACATTTCAACACATTCAAATGCAGTTTAGTGTGCTAGTGTAATGTTAGACCAAGTGAAACAGCGCTGCGTTACCTCACAAGTTTAATTTGTCTAATAAACTGACCTGTGAGTAGTAATTCTGCGTGTAGTTCGGTAGAATGAAATGTCCATATTCCTCGCGTCGCGTGTGGAGCTGATACCTGTCTCTTAGCAATCCCGAACTGCTTCATATCACAGTCATGATAAAAGCATCGATGTATTCAGTCATCCATAAACATTATTAGATCGGTCGGCTTGACGTTGACGACAAGATCCATAATTCTTAGCAAATGTTGCATCATCAAACTACGCCTTTGTTATTGTAAATAGGTTAGCGACCCCTAGTGGCGAAAAATTCCATACTGTCCGTTTAAGTGCAAACATAATAGAACATTAAATTTCTTCCACAGCACTTAAAGGCTTTTGCAACTGAACTCTTCATTTATGAAGACAACAACAAAGAGTGAATATCCTGTTAAGCTGGCTGTTCTGTTTTTCTTCAAGCTATTATGCAGCTATGTTTAGCCCAGAAGAGGTATGAAGACACAACCACTCCCAAGTGCTAAAATTACCAGCCATTTCAAGTGTTGTAAGGTTCTTTTCCATTTAATAACCTGTACATCAGATCATGACACAATTGATGTAATACTTTATAATAATGATAAATGAATAATCATGTGCTAATACCTGAATTACTTACTTCAACATGATAATATGATTAATTAAATACATGTTTGCAATTGCATAGTATTTGGAGTTTTCATTATGATATGGTCATGTTTTGAGTTTATTTGTTCATGTTTAAAGTTTGTTTTTGATCTGTTCCTCTGTTCTGTTCATGTTTTAATTAATGTCTTTGTTAATCTTCTCGTCTATTGGTTCAGTTCTCCTCTCCGTTTGTTTCCATGGTTACTTATTGAGTTAGTTGAGTTGAGGTGTGTCTTGTTCATATTCCTTCTCTTGTTTGCTGTGTATTTAAGCCCAATGTTTAGTCCTGTTCAGTGTCTGTCGTCATCGTCAATGTGTACCCATTGCTATTTCCTGGTTGTTCTGTTCGTATCCATTGTTTCCGCAAATCTGCGTCAGATTAGTGACGGACTAGAGTCACTAGATTTCATTTTTCACAAGAAATTATGCAAGGCTGTCCCATTTCCCCATTCCTATTATCTTGGCTAAATGCTTGCTATTTTGAATAACAAAGACAATAGCTTGATAAACTCTATGTGTTTGGATTGGAAGACAAATTGGTATTAGTCAATTGGCTGACGACACAACCCTCTTTTTAAAGGACAGACATCAAATTGATTAAATTAATTAATTTCTTCTCCAAAGCATCCGGCTTACATTTATATATAAACGAATGTGAATTAATTGCAATTCATGGTGCGAATTGAACTCTTTATGTAATATCCCGATTAAGACATCTGTAAAATAATTATAGGGACAACAATTCCCAAAGACAACAATCATCCAAGAACTTTGTAAACAGATTTCTAAAAGCAAAAACTATTCTCAACAGCTGGATACAAAGAGATATCTCAATATTTTTAAATAATTCTGCAAACCAAAATGGAATTTGCTCTACTCAGATTTCTCACTATCCCCCCTCAATTAGTAAAGGAATATAACAATGCAATCTTTAACTTTATCTGGAAAATTTTTCATAATAAAAAAACAATTTGGTTCACAGTTATGAAAAAGGAGGACTAAATGTTATTGACTTTGAAATAATGAACAGTACAACCCCAGTGGCTATAATTTCTTCATAATACAAATGGTTTAGTCTCTTCTTCAGTGTCTGGAAAAGTGGGTGGTTTAGAATTTTTGATTAACTGGGATTTTGAGTTGTCCAAGCTTAGATTATCTGATTATGTTGGAAATTAGCATTGTTCTCGTAATTTTAGTCCTCACAAGACTTGTATTTTGAAATAATCATTTTATTGTACACCGTAATAAGTCTTTTTATCATGAAAACTGGTTTAAATATGATATTTTTTCTTTACTGAATATGATGTACATTTCAGGGTGTAACTGAAGCTTCACCCATTAGCGATGGGGAGCTGGACTTCAAGCTCCACCCATCATCTCTGCAGTGAGCGAGAGAGCAGCTGCTTGACAGATTTTGCAGTGGCGTCTTGTCTCCTGTAGATGGCAGTCTACACTAAACCTTCCGGTGACGCAAGACTACCAAGTTTTGAGTAAACGAAACTGTCCTTTTGACAGGAAAGAAAAACGAAACCCATCTACCATCACGATGTGCTCTACATTTAAAAGTAAGTAACTTAATTTTTGCGTCCATTAAAGAGAAAGTTTTACACTAACTTAATATTAGAAAATGAATAAAAGAAATCAGCTGATTAAAGTTGTTTAATGAGAATCAAATGTTTTGCGTGATTTTAAAGAGATAGAGGCATGTAATCGAAATCGTCCACCCTCCTCCATATTACCTAAATTAGTAGGCTACACTTCATATGGAAATACAAGACTCATAAATAGAAATATTTTAAGTAATTCATATCAAGGTTTGAATGTGCTTGCTATGTGCTTGTTTTCATGTTTTGTTCTAATACAATTTTAAAGTTTAACTCGATTAAACATTATATTAAGCATAAATTAAGCATTATAATTTTTTAGAGCATTTTATGTGAAACCTTTGTATTTTTCGAAATGTTACATGTTTTGTTGGAAATAAACATAAACATTTTTACTTGCAATGTGTTTAAATGGAACACCATAAGGGGCTGATCACACCTAACACGTTTTTCAGGTTCGAAAACGCAAGGCGCATAGAGCACTGCCCCGATCACACAGAACATCACACAGATCACACAGAACAGAGTCTGCGTTTTTTATGTTGCTAGGCAACCACTGAAACAGCTGTCCTGTCAGTCAAGTCCATAGACAGTAAAAGAAATGGACACAGCGACCCCCATTGGATTCAACGGAGACAAACTGAAGTCAATTAGAAACTCTTACTACCTGGGGGTTGAGCGTACTGCGCAGACTCAAACTGAGCTTGACGACGTAGATGTGACGTGAGCAACCCGTCTGTCTTCTAGTAACTGTGCCAAGAGAAATCTGAATCATTCCCTTCCGAAACTTGCAGAGACGGAGAGTGTGAGTAGGAGCTGTCCATGAGCTAGGAGCAGGAGAAACTTTTGCTATGTATTCTGATTAATTATTTTGTCACTTTGCCTCCACATCCCCCCGATTGCACGCGAGCTTCTCCTCCTGTCAATACGGTAATTCTCTACTGTGCGACAGAGAGTCGCGTGGTTATGACGCAATCGTTAGCCTATTTTTACAAAAAAAATTTCTACGGGGCCATAATGTAAGCTACAAGGTAATGGAGCCTTTTATACATTTTCGTGTTTCTTTAGAAATAAATAATGGACAAATGGAGTCTTTAAACACCTCAGTTGTAAAGTTATTCACTGTCAAAGTGACGCCAAAATGAATGGGAGTCAATGGGATGCTAACAGCAGGTGGGGGTCCGCTAGCCAATGGCGGCGCCCGGGGCTACTTCAAAATAATATAAAACCCTGCCCCCCTGGTCAAGTCAGGGAACTACACTGCGACTAAAATGGTCGCATATGCGACCTTTTGAAATGCCATTGCGACCCTAATTTTTAATGGTTTTAACGGATTATTTTTGTACCTACCTTATGTTTTAGGCAATAGCCTATGCTATGATTACTATGAGCATTTATTAAAACAGAAATGTGTATTTTAAGAATAGGTTTTATATAACGTGCTCTGAGCATTCAACACATCAAGTTGGCTTCAGGGGTGTATACACGTATTCGTATTGAACCGTTCGGTACGAGGCATTCGGTTAGGTATTCGTTACGCATTTTCAAACCGAACCGTTGGACCATTTTTCCTGCCGACCAAAATTTCGTTATTTCAAATGTTGCGCGTGGCAAGCGCGCTCATAATATAAGAGACGCCGGCGCGACCACAACATTGCCCAACATCAAATGGCAAACGTAATGCAAGCGGAACGAAACCGCTCGTTATTGTGTGATTGAAGGACCGTTTATCAGTTTGGACCAGTGCAGCGCGAGCCGATCGTGATCATGCGACACTGTTACTACACAGCACTAATAAGAGATCCAGTAAAGAAAGCATTTGAATTCGCCACAGAAGTAATAACATCGCTGCGAGATCTAGTGAGAAACATTCACATTTATCCGTTATTAACGGATCAAACAGCGCGTGGAAACCAGGAAGAAACATTGTGCCATGAATGAACTATCCAGTGTCCACAGATCTGCAACATTCACCATGGATTTACTGTAGTAACACTAACTGCAACCATGGAAGTTTGGCAGGAATAGTAGGCTAGGCTATAATGCCTCCAAGTAACATTACGTTGGTTTTATTTTGACATTATGAATACAATTGCTGCCCTCAAATGTTAATCTGAACTAAAATAAACCTTCGTTTATAACTACTACAATATTACATTTCATTTTTTCCAAGGAGCTGTTTTGTTTTATATGCTTAAATTATAGCTCTAGAATTGCTCAAAGTAAAAAAAAAATCATACTTTATGATGTTAGTTTTAATTAAAAAAAGAATAAAAAAATTAAATCAAGGAAATTTCTCTGGCATTTATTTCTTTTTGCTGCGTACCGAACCGAACCGTGACACAAGTGTATCGTATCGAACCGTGAATTTTGTGAACCGTTACATCCCTAATGATGAGGCTAAGAAGGATTCGTCAGGAAAAGCACACGCGGGAAAAACGATACGGACATATGAATTTCGACACCAGTGGCTCGAAGAATACCAGTGGTTAAGGTACCAAGACGGAGCAATGCACTGTACTGTAAATTCTGTGGGCCTTCAATTGCAGGACTGTCCAAATTTGTAACTGCGTCAAAACAATTCAAACACGAATCATTGAAGCTTCACAATGACAGTATGAAGCACGCGAAGTGTAGAGACAGGTACATATCCCGTGACGCAGCAGCACTTACTATAAATAATTTGTGCGACCAAATCATGTTTTGCGCCAGTAACTGAAAAAGTTAGTAGCGCAAGTGCCACCAGTGGAAAAGGTTAGTGTAGTTCCCTGCAAGTAAACGTCAAATCAGCTTTTTATTAACTGTCTGTTAACATTGTGGTAGTTACGGTTCGCGAAGTCATTAAGCTCCTGGTAAACCGTGAGAGCACCACAAGTTTATCCTCCATCATCGCACTCTCCGGGTGTTCAAGCAACTGTTAGCCTGGGAAAACCCAGACTACTTCCGGCGAATTTTAATTCTCTCTCCAGGATAGTCTGGATAACTCATTTCTGTGCCGCCGAAATCGCGGCACCAATCAGAAACGTTTGGGGAGGGATTTACATGATGACGACAGCGCAGCGACGCTGAAGGAGATTTCATTACAAAGATGGATGCCGCCGTGGAACATCACTCGTTCGAATCATAGACAGTAGACATTAAACAATTCCCCATCGTAAGTACACATTGATGGCCTAAGACACGAAACGAGCGGTTTGTGTGAGAAAACGAACAGTATTTATATCGTTTTTAGCTCTTATACACAGCCATGTCCAAGTGATCTGAGGGCGCGCGCGCATCCTGGTGTGTGACGTGTACGCAGACTGGTGCATAGATATATATACACTAGATGTCGCCTTGTCTACGGCAGTTCATTGGAACGAATGTCTTTAAGGCGACATCTAGTGTATATATCTATGCACCAGTCTGCGTACACGTCACACACCAGGATGCGCGCGCGCCCTCAGATCACTCAGACATGGCTGTGTATAAGAGCTAAAAACGATATAAATACTGTTCGTTTTCTCACACAAACCACTCGTTTCGTGTCTTAGGCCATCAATGTGTACTTACGGTGGGGAATTGTTTAATTTGGACGATGGGGAATTGTTTTAATTTGGACTCTATGCATGCTCTTTGAGACGGTGACCATAGACCTGCATTATATGACTGACAGACAAAAACGGTTTGACCTAAAAATATCAAAATTGAAACTACTGTGGAAAAAAAGACACCTACATCTTGGATGCCCTTGAGGTAAGCTAAAACATACCAAAAATTAATTTCAAAGTGAACTATCCCTTTAAAACCGGAGCAAAGAACAACACTCGAAGCATACGTCATCTCCTTCATCGATCTGATTGGTTTTATGACTATCCAATTGCGCCCAGAGGAATTTGAGCTACGTCGGTTGGTGACGCCCCTTTGGAAATGATTTGTCTACATAGCTTCGCCAGACCCTATACTCAGTTTCAACTGAGAAGGGTCTGGTTTTAACCAGGCTAAGCAACTGTAGCTTTCATCACTAAAACGGAAGGCCCGCCTCTCCATTCATTCGATTGGACTGTGGAAAAAAACGCGATGACGTCGGGCGCTTTTTCCGCTCGGAGTTGCTTTTTTTTCAACTGCAAAAACGCGAGGCGCAGCAGGCGCATAAACAGCATGCAGAATGCTCACTGCCATAGGAAACCATTTGAAAAAAGGCTCCTCTTGCTGCAAAAAACGCGTATTTTTTACCGCCTGCTGCGCCTCGCGTTTTTGAAGTTGAAAAAAAAGCAACTCCGAGCGGAAAAAGCACCCGACGTCATCGCGTTTTTTTCCACAGTCCAATCGAATGAATGGAGAGGCGGGATTTCCGTTTTAGTGATGAAAGCTACAGTTGCTTGAACGCCCAGAGAGTGCGATGATGGAGGATAAACTTGTGGTGCTCTCGCGGGTTACCAGGAGCTTAACGAGTTCACGAACCGTAACTACCACAATGTGAACAGAAAGTAAATAAAGTTAATAAAAGGCTGATTTGACGTTTACTTGACTGACAGGACAGTTGTTTCAGTGGTTGCCTAGCAACATAAAAAACGCAGCGCACTGCTCGTTCTGTGTGATTGGGCAGTGCTGTGCACCTCGCGTTTTCGAACCTGAAAAACGCGTTAAGTGTGATCGGGGCCTAAGGCATGTTTATAAAAGCTACTTAAATGCCCTAATTGAACTAAGCCCTAATCCTGGCTTAATCTAAACCCTGTCTGTGAAACCAGGCCAGTTTTTCTTTTCTTTAGACATTTTTTTTTACGCACTATTCTATAGGCCTGTATGTATGCTTGGGCTGTTAATTTTTTTATATGAACAAATATTAAATATGTATATATTTTTATAGGCTATATTTAATTAAAAAATATATATATAAAAAATGATAATACAATAAATTATAACTGTGTTAAAAAACAGTCAGCTTAATGTAGCTACAAGGATTAAATGCAGTTAAATTTCAAAATAACTCTAATATCATATATCTAATATCATATGGTGCATTCAAGTCATGTCGAAAAGATCGTTGGAACGAGGTTGGATGTTGTGGGAAGAACATTCAACAAACTTTAATAATTAAATAAACATCAAATAAAATATTCCAGGCCTGGCCTATCTCGTTGTTCACTGACTGTAGTCGCTCCTCCTTTTATGCTCCCGCTCCTCCGTGAGAGATATGAGACCGGTGCGTCGCGCAGGTGTCGCTCATTAATCCCGCCGGCCTCGGCCTCGTGCTGCTCGCCACAATCGTATGAGTTGAACACACATGAAAGCCACCACAAATTCATAAGGTGTGTTTGACATCAGCTGCGGCTGGAAGACACTATTACAGCATTCAGAAATCTATTAAGGTGAAGGGTTTCAAAGGGAAATGTAGAAGAGATGAAGTGATTTTTTCAAGATTAAGGTTTGGACATACTGGGTTAAAATCAACGCTGTATTTAATGGCAAAATGTGTGTCTGATAAATGTGAGGTATGTAATGTTCCTGAAAATGTTGAGCATGTCATCATGAAGTGTAGTAAATATGATTTTGAGA
The DNA here is from genome assembly GCA_021554675.1 of Leuciscus idus. Taxonomy (NCBI): domain Eukaryota; kingdom Metazoa; phylum Chordata; class Actinopteri; order Cypriniformes; family Leuciscidae; genus Leuciscus; species Leuciscus idus. Next base: position 25,235,476 of record CM038623.1, on the reverse strand, counting down.
GGAACATCTTACGTGATAAGATATGTGAATTAGGACGGAGATGGAATTTAGAAGGGATACTGGGGATGAGTGAGGAAACATGGGAGTGTTGCAAAGCTCTCTTTAACTTTCTCATATCTACAGGATTAGACCATAACATATAGGTTAAAAAAAAAAAAAAAAAAAAAAAATGGGTGCACTGAATTTGTAACCTGAAGTACTAAAACCTTGAATTACACACTCCGGTACAGTAGGTGGTGGTATGCACCTGAAAAAGTTGGTTGCGACCCGCCATTAATATTAGAGAAGAAGAAGAAGAAGAAGCTGCGGCTGGATGTAACCGATCGGCGGGGAGGAGCTCTTCAAATGGGAGACGTGAAGTCGGACACTTTCTGGTTCCCGTAGTGACCGCTCACGTGGTGTTTGCATACTTTACCTTTTCTCTATAGGGGAGAGTGGGGTGAGTTGTGCCAGTTTTTACTCAAAGTGACTTTAAAGTGAGGCCATGGCAGTAATGCCTTCAACTTAAGGATGTACATATATTTCAGGATGTGGTGCATCCATGAGAACAATAACTTTGGATCTGAAATAAATTGTTTCAGAAATATAGCTCTTGGGAAAAAAGTGGTCTCATGGCACAACTTGCCCCTGGTGCGGGGGAAGTTGTGCCTTTGGGGGAATACATTGGGGGTAAATTGTGCCAGTGATTTCTGAAGTAAAACAGAACATTTTAATGTTATGAACCGTAATGCTATATGAAAGCAAGATAAATTCAATACAAAATTACTCATTTAAGGTTTATTTAGATATTGTCACCCTGGAATACCATAGCATGCGTTTTTCCTTCTATGGTCAATTGCATAGGAATTTTGTATTGAACATAACTCTGGATCACAGTGTCATAGAGACAAGGGGGCGGGCTCATTTTACTCAGACGACCAATCAGTCTCTCAGGATCATTGTGAAGCTATCAAGCTACGCCCTAGCAACCATTTAGAGCACCATAGCAACACAATATATGATATTTGTGAATCATTTCAGGCAAAAAGGCTTTGGCAATAGATGCCTGTTGACATAGCGCTGTCTGTCAATTATGTAACATATAAGAATAAAGTGATAGGCTAATTTCTAAACATCCTATTGTGACATAGGCCACTTAAAAACGGAATAAAACTTCTCTTAATAGTGCAAACTCAAAACTGAAATCAGTGTTAGCTAAATTAAACAAATAACAGGCAGGCCTAAGTCAAACAATGATGAGGCATGCCCATCTCCTCACTTCTCAAGATTATCCCCTGTGAGTATGTAGGTCTAGGTGGTCTGGATCTGGCACAACTTAACCCAGGCCCTTTGGCACAAATCACCCCAGACCCACAAGTTTGAAAAACTAGCATGATCCAGCAGTTAAGAGCTAACATCATGCTAACTGTATAGACTCATTGTGTAGCCTACTAAAGCACTAAAACATGTGTGAAATGTTTTCAAACTTGTCTATAATTGTTCAGTCACAACAATCAAAAAACCTTAATCATAGAAATTTTACTTTGAAAGGGAAAAAACTGTTTTTTGCACTAAAATATGCTTAACTCTCATGCCATGTGTCTCTCTTCTTTGGAGGACGAGTAAAAGTGATTGCTTTTCAAAATTATGTGGTCACATGACCAATTTCTTCTATGGTTTTCCAGAAACAAGGGTGGAACTACTTCCCCCCCTGGCACAAATCACCCCACTCTCCCCTATATGGCTCTGGTGCAGCCCGGTGCAGCCGCTCTTGAGACTGCGCTGGCAGAGTTCTCCGGCTACTCTCGAATCGCTCTCGCCGTACTTTGATGGCGTCACAGTCACGTGGCGTTGGCGCTGTATCAAGTAGACAAAATTTCTAACCGGCATGCATTGCTTCAAGTCAGCCGCCGATCGGTCTGCGCAGAGCCTGTCGAACAAGCCTATAAATACATGTGGGAAGCTCTGGATTTTCTTTACGCCCTAAGCAAGACCTGTTATTGTTCATTGTTCAAAATGATCATGCCCTTTAATCGCTAACTTCCCTCCGTCTCGTTCACTCGGATGTACGTCATTGCTTACCTTGCACGAGAGTCAACTGCTGACAGAAACTGCAATGGGCTGAATTTAGGCGGTGGGCCGGACCTCGAAATTACGAATTTAATACTTACCTCACAGCTGTGTAAGTTTTTTTTTGCTGAGGTCATGTAATAAAATCGTATAAGTACTACAGACATTGTTTCCAACTTTGTTGTATGCACATTTGACGCAAAATGTCCTTACAAACTCTTACTTTTTTAAACCGGCAAATAAGCAGGAGTACTAATCATAACGTTTGAAAACCTCCCGTTTCCTTGACAACCAATGTAAATAATGACACAGATTCTACAGCGGAGGCAAAGTAATCTTTGTCAGTGACCAGGAAGCTGCGTTCTTGAAATTTAAATTTTGCTTTAATCATTAAAAATGTAATTTTAGTAATGTAGTTCAGTAATACTGAGGTAAAAATTAGGTGTTTTATCCATTTAGCCTCAAATGTAAAAAGCCCTGTAACCCCCTTTTCCCAGACAAGTTGGGCAAAGTTTGTTCAATGTACACACTTATGGGTGAACCTGCACACCACAGAGAGTACAGTAGCTGAAAAAGCCGTATTGGCATTTAACTTAAACTCCGAAGACGTCCAATATGTGCCGGCTAATGTTGGATTTCACAGAGAATGCTACATGCTCTTCACTAACAAAGAACACATTGAAAGAGCACGTAAGAGAGAAAAGGCAGCTAACAACAGTGAAGATGTTGCTGCTCAGAAGTTATTCTGAATAGACACATAACCAACATATATTTAGAAATCCAACCCTTGAGAGTTTACATTTCAAGACTCTTGGAAGGAAGAGGCTCTCTATGATTCCCCTATAGAAAGTTAAGAGGATGGATTTTTGGGAGATGAGCCTTCCTCAACTGTGGGAGAAAGTGCAGAGGTTTTTGGACTTTCTTGGCCAGGTTCTGTTGGTGGTGTCGATAGATCAAGATGGGTCATCTGTGATGTTGATACTAAGCAACTCCGTGATCTTGACCTGCTCCATCATGGTGCTGTTGATGTGATGATTGTCAACGATCACCTCTGTAGTAATTTGGGTGTGGAGAGATATGATGTTGTCCTGTCCGTGTCTGTGTGTTAGATAAACAACTGAATTATATTCACAGAAAGCGCACATTACTAGATAATTTTAAATCACATTTTTCATCTTGACATTTGTATTAAGATGCTAACCATCTTAAACGAGCTTGACAAGACTACTGCAGTTCTGACCACAAATCATTTTGTTAAATAGCTCAAAAACAGCCATCTTTAACTAAAATATTTTTCCATCTTATAACTTACCTGTTCTGTTATGAACTGTGACAATCAACCATAATTGGCTTAAATAACTCCATGACTACCACTATAAAGTTGATTTGAAATAATTTATTTGTTTTGGTTTGCACTCTTTTTAGCTGATAATTAGTCTAGCTTACTTGTAGCCTAGGTAGCTTGCTGTAACCAACCTGGACATACCCTCCCGTTTACCCCGTGATTCTCCCTTAGTTATTTTAGTACTCCCTTAGTACTCCCTAGACTTATTTCCTGCTGTCTTCCCGTTTAAATATTTTCCCCGTAATTATCCCGTATTTGAATACTCCTTGCTTAGTTCATTGTGTATGTACCGAATGATTCTTTTGGATTAGCCTAAGCAACATACCGTTAGACCTAGCTTTACTGCTCCACTACCAACATTCTTTCGTGGCTACTGTTCTCATCAACGAGAGCGCATATATTCACGGCGAACTATAGCTTGCAGTCTTAAATACAACTTATATGAAAAGCATTAAGATATAGGGGTGTATAATCATTGTAAAACAAATCTTACCTTGACGTTGTCTTGCCGAGACGCACCGGTCTCTCCAGGTTGGGTTGTAGACTCATGGATTTGGCTTCAGACTGACGCGTCGCCGGTTCAACGGATAACGTGATTGGCCAAATCAATTCAACAAGGTAACAACACAAGCGTTGATTGGATCTCACTCCGGCCAACGTTTGTGATCAGCTAGCGAAATTAAATCTATTTTTATACTTTAATGTGCAACAATTGGCGTTGGAAACAATCGGTAGTCTTTTTGTGAATGATTCATACAGACAAATAAAAAAAATTAGCCAGACAGTGGCTGGGTAACTGTCAAATCAAAAACTAAACGAGATAGACGGACTTGGCCCACTGCCTAATTGGAATGTCCTAAGCCCTTGATCACTTGGAATCAGCTATGGAGTTGATTTATTATTTAAAAAGAAAATTCCCTTTAAGAATTTGTTTAATGCAGCATCCAAATGTATATATGTGTGTTTGGGTTGTTTTAAAAAAAATATATAATTAATATTATCATAGAGTTGTTTGTTGTGTTTTATTTTATTATTATTATTATTATTATTATTCTTTTTTTATTGAATTGCTAAGAACATACAGAATCAAAGCCAGGGAGTACAGCTATAGATTATGTAGTCAGGAGAATATTATGCAAATGACACAGTGAGACAGTTTTAAGGGCTTTGGAATTGCTGGATGTACTGAGAGTGTTCAGGTAGGATTTAAGTTCCTTATAGAAAATAAAAAAGTAGGGCTTAGCATCCTGAAATTTACATTTGTGTAAAAAAAAATTCGCTAGAAAAATAAATAGGTTTATCAAAAAATATTGGTCCTTTACATCTTTATCAAAGTTGTGCTGACCAAATAAAACCTCTTTGTATAACAAAGAAAATCTCTATGATGAAAATGTGCGAACAAAGATACAGAAATCCTTCCAGAACAGACTTGTATATGTGCATTCCCAGAAGAGATGAGAAATGGATTCGTGTTCAGCACCACAAAAAAAGCCTAAAGTGTCAATATCAGGAAACATCTTTTTTAAGTAAAGCTTGAATTAAGAAGATGAATTAATTTGTAAGACACATCCTTAACCTTATTGGTTATTAAATATTTAGATGACAAAGTCCACACTTTCTTCCATGGAATGAATATTGACAAACTGGCCATTCCAGTACGACACAATGTATGGGAGAGAAACAATCTCATTTTGAAATAGCGGTCTAATTTTTCTGTTCCGACTACAAGAGTTAGATAAAAAACAAATATTTCCAATCGTTGTATCAAAAGGATGAGCTACTGACAAAGAAATCTGGGATCTAGCTGAATCTCTGAGAAGAGTTATTCCTCCATAAGGGATGGCATCCATTACGATAGCAAACTCTCGTGGAGTGACAGGTATATTGTACTTGTTCAGAAACTCTGAATATGAATACAGGTATCCATCAGTATTGATTAATTGAGAAACCAAAATAAAATTATTCTTAACCCAGTTTGGGAAAAACAACGACTTATTTTTATAGATAATATCACAATTATTCCAAATAAAGTACCGGTGAGGACTAAAATTGTGTTTATAAATTAGGTGCCAGGCCAAAAGCGCTTGTTTATGAAAATTTGACAATTTAAGGGGCAATTTGGTGATGTTGTAGTTACATAACAGGAAAGGGAGACCACCCACCTTAGAGAAAACAAGACTAGGAAGAGTATTCCAGAATGAATCAGGGTTAGTTAAGTTCTGTTTTAACCAATTTATCTTGAAAGTATTATTTAAAGAAGTAAAATCTATAAAGTTTAAACCACCACATTCATAATTATTAATAACCACAGACTTTTTAACATAATGCCTCTTATGCTTCCACAGAATAGCATTCTATCAATATCTGCACATGCAGCTTTATCCACATATAAGGAGAGAGCAGGGTAAGTCATTCTTGAGATACCCTCAGCTTTAGCAATAAGAGTTCGTCCTCTCAGAGATAAATCTCTTTGTAACCATCAATTGAATTTCCTTTTCGCTTTCCCAACAACTGGGTCAAAGTTCAGTCTGCATCTTACTTTATCATCCTTGCATATGGATATACCCAGATAGGTCACCTGTGACTTAACTGGAATACCGTAAAGAGAGAGAGAAGGACAGGTTTTAACAGCTAACAGCTCACATTTATTAAGATTTAAGTTTAAACCGGAAGCTTTAGAGAAAAATTTAAAGTGTTGGATTGCAATCGGAATCTGTAATTCATCTTTTAAAAACAGGGTAGTATCGTCAGCTAGCTGACTAATAAGTATATGTTTGTTGGCAATAGTAATACCTTGGAGATGAGTACTCAGAAGAAAGGAAGAAAGAAGTTGTGCAGCCACAAGAAATAAATAAGGGGATACAGGGCAGCCCTGACGAACTCCTCTTGACAATTGAAATCTAGGCGAGGTACCCGCTTTAAGGTTGATGGAACAGTTGGCATTATTATAAAGTGTTCTTATAAACTTGCAGAATGGATCACCAAACCCAAGCTTTTGGAGAGCTAGAAAAATAAACTTGTGTTCAAGAGAGTCAAAAGCTCTACAAAAAGAATAAGACTGTCATCATCAACTAATTCGCTATAATCTAATAAATCTAGAACAAGTCGGATATTGTTTGCTATATGTCTTTTTGGCATAAATCCTGATTGAGTCTCATCAATAACTGAACTCAGAACACACTTAAGTCTTTTGGCCAAAGCCCAAGCTAATATTTTATAATCGTTATTAAGAAGACAAATAGGCCGCCAATTATCTATCAATGTTGTATCTAAGCTAGAAGGCAAAGTTTCTGACTGAATACTCTCCAAAAACATCTTTAGCAGGAATTCTTCAGCAAAGCTTTTATAAAACTCGGCCGTCCAGGAGATTTGTTATTTTTAAGGCCCTCAATCCCCTCAATTACTTCAGTGATAGTTATAGTTTTATCACAGGCAAGCTGCTCATCTTTAGAAATTGATTTAACCTCCTTTAATGACTGAAAAAAAGGGAGGCCTTAAAAAGGGAGTCCTTACAGTAATTAGATTTATATAGTTTTGAATAGAAGTTACTACAAAAAGAGGCAATATCCTTCAAATTATCTGTCAAAATGCCATTAATTTGCAGCGAACTAATGGAAAGATTCCTAGAGTTGTGTTTTTCCATTCTAAAAAAGTAAGCAGAGCTCTGTTCACCTTGTTCTAGCCATTTCCTCTTTGAACGAACATAAGAGCCTTCAGCTTTGTATTTATAAATATTGTCTAATTTAGATTGGAGCTCTGCAAGTTCTGTTAGATCAGTTTCCGATAAGCTTCCCTGAATTTTGCTCTGAAGTGTTATGATCTTTGATATGACCTTTTCCTCTTCATTCCTTCTCTGTTTTGCCAAATTGCTGCTAAAATGTCTAATACACATTCCTACTTCATATTTTAACAAATCCCAATTTAAGCAAAATTATTTTTCAGAAGAAGCTTTCACCCAGTAATATCGAATCAGAAAGGAAATTCTTTTTTTCAATTCATCATGCTTAAGTAGAGATGAATTCATTTTCCAATAAGAGGCTCTAGAATTTATATTTGAGTGTCCTGTGGATAGAGGAGTAGAAAGAAGAATAGTGTGGTGATCCGTTAAGGGAGAGGGAAGAATACTAACCGAAACATTAATCTTTAGAGTATGGTACAAGCCAATAATCTAAACGAGAAAGTCTTGAGCGATTCTTGTTACCCCATGTATAAGATTTAGTATTTGGAAACTTCTCCCTCCAAATATCAACTAAATCCAACTTCTCCATGAACATTTTAAATTTTAAATTAGGAGAAGTAGACTGCCTAGGAGGAAATCTATCAAGATTGTTATCAGGAGTGATATTAAAGTCTCCACCAATACAAATTACAGCATCAGGAAATGTATTAAACCATAATAAAATTTTGTCTCCTATCTCATCAAGTAACAAGTCATTTTCTCTAGCGGTATTATTCCTATAAATGTTTACCAATAAAACAAATATATTATTAATACAAATGACCAAAATAAGAAAGTGCCCCATAGCAGGGGCGTCATGCAAGCCAAAATTCTGGGGGGGCACAATCTGAGACGTTGCAATTGTTTTCTGACGGGTGATATGGATCATGTTAGGAGGGGTCAGGGGGTTTCTCCCCCTGAATTTTTTTTAATTCTGGCTGCTAAACATACCATTTCAATGCAGTTTGGGAGGGACAGAAATACCTTAACGGAGCTAGCAGCAACCCTCCTCTATCTGAGGACTAAGTTAAAGTATCTATTTTGTAAGTTTATGTAAAAGACAGGTTGATGAAAGAACTGTAAGCTCAAATTCAAAAGCTTTTGAAGTCTACTTCATTAAAGCATGTGTACACACACACACTTACTGTACACTTAGGCCTACTACACATGATTTTAAAAACAGTACCATTACAGTTTTTATGTTATGATAATTGGTATGTGACCTAAGAACGATCTTACATTAAAGGTACATAAAGGTGCTGAGGTCTGACTTTGTGGTGCTCTGAAATTAAGTTATTTTAATATTAATATGTGATGAAGGACTTTGAAAGAAGTTTGACAGATTTCAGTGCTGAATAAGGTTAACACTACCCCGTTTATTTGAAAATGGTTAATATTTGACAGAAATGTAAAAAAAGTAATCAAATCAAATGTAATATGTAACATTACTTTAGTAAAATCATTGAAATACTGTAGTTACACTGCTCATTATTATATTTTAAATAAGGAACTTGTAAAGAGTAATTTAGAGCTGCCTGATCCGTGAAGAACCGTGAATAACAGTCTATGGGAGAAACATCAAGTCGATGCCTTGATAACGTTAGGTTGGATTTTGCAGTTAGCCTACAACAAATTTAACACGCTCGTTTCTATGAAACTGAAAACAATTGAACCAGCTGGAGACTTTGACACAAGACAAAACAGAACAGATGTTTCAAAACCGATCAGATAACGTTACTATGGCTTTGTATGGCAGTAACGTTAGCCAACTAGTTTACGGTTAGACTAGGCTAGCTATCGATAACGTTACACTGACACAACTTAAGTTAATGCTCTGAATTCGCAGCTAATATCAAATCCATAACTTTTTGATTAAGTTAAAATTTCCAGGTCAACCACAAATAATCCCACTACCTTTTAATATCATCCGTTAACTAATTCAATGCCGATTTGTTGCTTTGCCCACTTACCACTTCAAGACCATCTGTAAAACATTGCCAGCTCAACGTGCGAGACGAGTGAGTTGCTTGAACATACACAGCAAAGTTTCTAGAGCGCTACGCGCGTAGCGCTCTAGATTTGATATACACAGACACCATATTAGGAAAAAGGGGCGGGCTGATGCATTGCTGACCGATTTATTACACATCCAGAAGAATACATTTGAGTCGTTATAGGCTCTGGTATATTATGGAGCACAATAGGAATAAAGTTGTGACAAAAAAATTATCAGGGAGGAAAAATCTGAGGGGGCACGTGCCCCCTCACTTTGAATGGGCATGACGCCACTGCCCCATAGGATCTATATAACTCTGTAACACTGAACCTACGAAATGGTTTTTCACTATCATAACACCAGCAGAATGTTCTGAACCATGAGCCATCCAAACCTCATTGCCCCATTGGTTTTTCCAAAAAGTAATGTCATTGGAAACAGAGTGAGACTCCTGGAAAAAACAAAAGTCAGTTTTAAAAGATTTAGCATACAAAAACAACGCTTTACGCTTTACATTGTCACGCAACCCCCTGGCATTGAGAGAAACAATTGAAATAGACATTCAAAAGAACAGAATAAGAGATAATAGAACAAAAATACCAGTAGTAGAACCCTCAAGGGAAAAAAAAGTGCATCGGTAGCTGACTAACAGTGTCGGGTAAGTCCAATCTTCGGCATGAACTCAGTCAATCAAGTTAGTGAGCTTTCTTAAAATGAAATATTACACCCACTAAAAATAAACTGGTTTACCATGCTTAAGGTGGATAAATTTCAGATCCATCAACAAAGGCACGACCTCCAATGAAGTGAGCTTTCTTTCCCTCCTTTCGAGCCTTATCTACAGCAGGCCAAAGCGCTGTCTTCTTTCTCGATCAGTTGCGATGAGATCCTCAGTGAAGCGAAGTTGATTGGCACGAAGAAACTCAGACGTCCTCGCTGCCTTCCACACTCCGTCTCTCGTAACTCGCGAAGAAAATTGAATGATGATTGATCGCGGTCGTGAACTATTCTGGAGCCTCCTTCCAATGCGGTGAACTGTATCGATTTTGTCTGCTAGGCTGCTTCTTCCCTCAGGGAAAGTGGCTTCACAGATACGGATGGATTCCGCTCTTACATCCTCTCTTTCCTTCTCAGTAACACCGTGTAAACGTAGATTCCAGCGAGTATCTTTCCAAGTCAGTGAGACGTTGTTCACAGAATCCCATCTTCTTCTCTTCAGTGTTCAATCTTGTCTCAACGTGACTGACTTGGCCTTTGATGCCGTTTAGTTCAGCACATACGAAGTCCACTGTTTTTTTTAAACCTTCAATTTTTAAGGCATTTTCACTCACTATTTTCTCTATGGTGTCAGAGCGAGTGTTAATCAAATTGGAGAGCGTCGAAACAACAGAGGAGATATCATCATCTGCTTTGCCCTTCTTGGATGGAGGTTTAGCTGGGCTATCTGGAAGTGGTGTTCTGGCCCCAGGCAGAGTTTCTTCCACAGACACATAGTTGTGAAAGTCCATCTTGTCAGATTGCCGCGAAACACGCGACATATCTTTCCTTTTGTCAGCGGTCGACTTCATATTTCGAATATCAGAGAAAGCAGAAAGATAGATGTGGGTGATTTTGCATAAAAGTAACTTTAAGGAGTGATATTTATGCCGTTATTAAAGTTTGTCAGCAGAGCTCGGCGAAAGTTAAGTTAGCAGGATGCCATCTTGGACTCTCCCCGAGTTGTTTGTTGTGGTGGTGATTAGACGAGATCTGTGGTGACGTCACAATTGTACTGCATTGTGGGACATATAGGTGCCTGAAGTGCAGGCACGTGCAGAGGGGGGGGGCGTTGGGTGCTCGAGCACCTGCCCTTTTGCCCCTTGGTGCCCAAAGTGCCCTTTTTTTTCAAGGCAAAATTTCCTCCCCTTTTTTGTAATTAAAGGCCCTTTTGTGGATGCCTGCCCAATCTAACTATTAGTAAAATTAATGAATAATAATTTAGCCGTAAATAAAATGACCCACATGATGACCTTTCACCTGACGAACTCAACCGGGACGATTCCTCACGCTGCACGCGCATTTTTAAAATTTGCGCGGCTACGCGCACTACCAGACGATATCTTCAACTCTGCGGCTGCTGGTAAGTGGTGTTTTATTCTCAGCGAAGTGCTTATGATGGTTGTTTACTTATTATTATTATTTTACAAGAACGACGTGAAGAGAGCATGCAGAAATGTTGTTTACATTGCTGTCTGTGTGTAGGCTGTAGAAGTTACGTTAGCTTGCTGTTTAGGGAGAAAAGTTTCACGGGTGTCGAGGGGTCTGGTCTTTTTATGTTATTTATACTTTAAACTATTATTATTATTACAATATTTATTTAAAAAACGTAGAGTGCCTTAAAAATGATCACAACACTGGTAAGACTTACCAGTATCTTATGTTTTGTGTGCAGCAGCCTCTGTGAACATCTCCCCTAGCAGCCTGGGCAGAATCTGCAGCTTTACAGCAGGTCCGTGAGCTAGTGAGCCAGTTCCAAACACTGTCAGCTATCTTTACATCTTGTCATGGTCACATAAAAATTGTTTAATCAGCTAATATATCTCCTATATGTTTGTTTTAATGTCTACAGTCTCAGATCAACTCCAGCAGTATCATCATCAGCAGCAGCAGTAACAACAGCAAAGGCAGCAAACTCACTTAAGGACTTTAGTAAGAATTTACCAGAAATTTATTTTTTTTCTGTTTGCTTTGTTTTTATTTTCATTGTATAAATGTAACTCTTGTATTTTTGTAAATCAGTGTATGCCATGAAAATAGCCACAGATGCTGACATGGCATTAAATAAAACTATACTATACTGTACTGTACGAAACGTGGGCCACGTTGATTTTGTCCTACACAGTTTACTATAACAGCTGTTCTTTATTATTCTGTAGGCTATAACAGAGAAGGAAAAGCCATCAGGTTGGGGCAACTTAAGATACTTCAGTTTCTAATCCCAGAGTTATTAATATGTACACATAATTATAAAAATTTTTTTACTTTTAAACTTAAAATTTGTCTTTCCTGTTCTGTTTCTTTTTCAAAACTGCATCAATGCATTTGCTGCCGTATCGATACAGAATCATCCATATTGATATATTGCTGTATTGATATTTTGAGCACAGCCCTATTTAAAGCCTTGTTCCATGTGCCCCCTTTTATACTTTGAGCACCTGCCCCTCCAGAGGTCTCTGCACGGCCCTGCTGAAGTGTACATATGAAGTAGACTCGCTCCCTCTGTCAAAATCGAGGGAACGAGGGTCTGTCCATATAAACTTCACGAAGTGTAACGCACTTCAAAATGGCGGCAGGGATGCCCCCGAGGGGAAGTGCTTAGGGAAGTGGACTGGAACGCAGCCTTGGAATCTGCAATGGAGCTGATTAATTATGTATATATTTTTTCCTTATTAATTTGTTATATGCACTATTCTATAGGCCTGTATGCTTGGGCTGTTAAAAAATTTTATATAAACAAATATTAATTATGGATATATCAATATATTTATATTAAATATAAAAAAGCCTATTAAAAAACTCAAACGAAAATGATAACAATACAATAAACTATAACTGTTTAAAAGCAGACAGCTTAGCTACAACTATTAAATGCGGTTAAATGTCAAAATAACTCCAATATCATAGCCTACACACTTTATATCATACACAGAGTTGTGTGGGGTGGGGGTAAATCTGCTGTGACCTACTGTGACTTCACAATCGTGTTTTATTGTGTGGTCTATGGATCTGGAGTTATTAAATGGACTGAACGTACTTCAGCTAAACAATGACACTATTTTCTTTTTAGAGTTTTGTTGAAGCATTGATCTCTGTTTGCATCTCTGAATCATTATTTTCCTGATTATCACTGTAAAGCTGCTTTGAAATCTGCATTGTATAAAACGCTATATATAAATAAGTGAGCGCCAGTAGTGGGCACTCATGCAACATAAGAAATGACAAACATCTGAGTGAACAAGACGGAGGGAAGTTAGCGAGAGAAGGGCATAAAAATTTTACTTAAATGCAGCCAGAGAAGCCGTTTGGAACGCCATGACAGGTATGAAAGCGAGGCTGTGAGGGATAAACTTACCATATTTTCAATAACATCCGCTGTAAAAACTGAATAAAGCTCCTAGATCACTTATGATTTTCCACGGTTCATATTGTCTGGGGTTTTTTGTCTACTGAAATTTCTCTGAAAGATACTTTTGCAGCGTTTCGTAAGCAGAACAATCCAAACACACATTAAATAACAGTACAACCCTCTAAAGAGATGTATGTCTATCCCTCACAGCCTCACTTTCATTACCATAAAAAAATCAAAGATGGCGCTGCTGCTTTTCTCAGCTCAGAATAGAACATCACGTATTGTCAACTCCAGCGCCAACTGTAATTACGACAAGGCGTGAACGCAGTATAGAATGGTTCTGGTTCAGGTATGACATAAATTTGTAGGCCCAAATGCAGAAATGAGATAGCATTCTAGCACTTCTGGTTCCATTGTCCAGAAGTCAATGGGTTTTGGTTAAATGGTTGAAATAAGGTCTGTGGAGAACACAAGCTCAAGATACTTTCACATTTTATTCTACGACATAAAATACATCAGTATTACCCCAGTCGTGAATTTTTAAGCTGTTACATGTCTTGAAAAAGGTGGTTGCTAACAAGTGACTAAATGGGACTACAGAGTCTGTCGAGGAGATTAAACGTCATCTGCCAAACAGTTAAACTCAGTCCGCTTTTACAGCCTCGTTATGCTTAGAATTTTGCTCTTATAAACTATTCTAACTCAAACGTTCTGGGAAATTCTGAAAGAGATGTCCGTCGGAAGCTTAGTGATGGTGACGTTGAAGTCTTAGGACTGTGGTGTAGTTTGTTTTTAGCTTAATAGCCTACCTTTAGCTTTTTATATTTGGCAACTGTATTTAGGCTTCAAAATTCATAAAATATGTGTTCATCTTTGAAAATTATCTTGATGGACAAAATGTGTAAGTATCATAAACTTTTGTTGATCACAGTGCTTGTTTTTTGTTTTGCGACATTGTTAATTGTTATTAAGCAATAAGGAATAATGTATCGTTTTTTTAATTACAAGCATGTCATGTCATAATTAATTCTTAAACAGAATTATGCTTTTAACATATTTGTTATTGAAGTTTTTTATCGAAAAATATTGACGGGGAATTTTTTTTTTTCTCTAATCATTTCGGATAGCTGTATGATATGCTACTGTATCTAAGCTAACTAAAAAAACACTAAGAACAAGAAATGTTAAATTGCACAATCTATAGCTTCGGTTAAATACTAGTATATGAAACATATAAGTTAAAAGATATTAATGGTCGTTATAACGTAATTCAAACGACTTATATAATAAAGTGATATCTGATTTGTAACCAGGCACTAAAGCGATTACCCATAAAACGTGCTTTGAACCAATTGGATTGCTTGGGTCCTAAGCTGGGACTCATCACTTTGCTAGGACTCAACACTTCACCACACCGGTTTGCCTACAACGTGACGTCATACCTGCGCCACTCTATTAGCTTCACATGGAATGTTACCATAACGCTAGGCAGCGACAACAGGAATATCTTATTATTGCTGTTAAGGCTATATAGTTTGATATAAATAGTTTTTTAACTGCACACTTCTTTGTCATCCTTGATTCAAAATAAAATATTAATTTAATAGCAATATCCATTTCTGTAATCCCAGGTTGCTGTGGTCATGCAGTTTGTTTACACATTAAACTTGTGGCCACAAACAAAATATGTTGTTCCCTCAACATAGGATCTCGAGGCCACGACTTGACATCATGTGACCACAACATAAGGATGTAGTTACCTCGACAAAATGATCTCGTGGGCACGACAAAACTAAATGAACCGAACATGTCCCCTCCCAGTCACCGTAGAATAGCCTTGTTCATGATTATCATACATATAATAATGATAAAATATCATATTCATCTTTTATAATTTTCACATTTTGTAGGTACAGTAACAACAACAGTTTTTTCATAACTTTCTTTATAGCTGTGCAGGACATTTCTCGTGGACCATCAACAACGACGACCTCAAAGTCTTGGATCTCATCTTTCTACAAAATGCTGGTGGTTTCTATAATTGTTGCAGCTATTGCAATAGGGATTCAGCAGGTATGCTTAAATGTATATTTTGTCTCTTTTTTTTTTAGCTGATTATCTTTTTAACATGTATAAGCAGTGTTGGGGGTAGTAACGCATTACAAGTAACATGAGTTAAGTAATCAGATAATTGTTTTCAAGTAATAAATAGAGTAACGCATTACTTTTAAATTTACAATAAAATATCTTGAGTTACTTTTTCAAATAAGTAACGTAAGTTACTTTGTTTTCCTATTTATTGACTGACACCTCTCCTGTGTGTGAGTTGAAAGGTTCTTTTGGGCTGTGCTCTCTACTGTACTGGCGTTAATTTGCATTTCCTTGCCTGAGACTTATGGTGTGAAAATGTCTTTACATTTGCCAAAATAGAACTTTATTTGATTTTTTGTTATTAATAAAACAAACAAGCAAACCCAGGGAGCCCAGGGAGAACAAGTAACGCAAAAGTAACATACTGCATTCTACGCAATCTTTTTTAGGGAGTAATGCAATATTGTAACATTAATTTTTAGTTACTTTCCCCAACACTGTGTACAAATGGCCAAATGTCATAAATGTATAATATTATATATATACATCCCTTCTAGATCTTCAAGCAACAAAAACAAGATTTTGATGATATAGGTAAGGTATTTATTATCTTTTTGATATACATAAATATTTCAACATAAGCCCTCTCAGGATGATGAATAGTATTAAAAAGGTTTAATATAGGCCTAGGTGTATTTCATTGTTCTTTTAAATAAATGTTTGTACATTTTTTATATATTAGCAAGAGTTTGAAAAAATGATATTATTCTTGTAAATGTACAGAGTATCAGACAGGTGAACCACTTCGGATTCTTCTGGTTGGAAAAACAGGAGTGGGGAAAAGTGCAACAGGCAACACTATCCTGGGACAAAAGCTTTTTAAATCTGAGATATCCTCCTCCTCTGTGACTGGACATTGTGAAAAGTTTCATACAACTATAAATGGCAGAAAAATATCTGTCATTGACTCTCCGGGTCTGTTTGACACCAGCCTAACTACAGCTGAGGTGGTCAACAGAATTAAACTCTGTATTCCACTCTCTGCTCCTGGTCCACATGTCTTCTTAGTTGTGATTCAGCTGGGCAGATTCACAGATGAAGAGACAGAAGCTGTTAGAATCATTCAAGCAGTTTTTGGTGAGGAATCCTCCACATACACCATGGTACTGTTCACTCATGGAGATCGATTGGAGGACAAGAACATTCACACATTTGTGCGGGACAGTCCAAAACTGCTCAGTTTCATCAGAACTTACAGTGGACGATACCACATGTTCAACAATAAAGAACAGAATCCTGAACAGGTCATTCAGTTGCTCGACCAGATTGATAAAATGGTCACTGGAAATGGTGGGCAACATTACACCAGTGAGATGCTTGAAAGGGTAGAGAGAGCGATTGAGAAAGAGAAACAACGTATCCTGAAGGAGAGAGAGGAGCAGAGACAGAGGGAGATAGAAGCTCTGAGGGCTAAACTTGAGGACGAGGCCTATGAAAAAGCATTAAAAAAGTTAAACAAAGAATATGAGCTGCGTGCAAGATATCAAGCTGAGATAGACCTTCCATACATAATCAATGTGGTTACTTTTTTGATTAAATCATTAAGCAAGTTCTTCTTTTGATCACCCTTCGAAATGACCAACACGGAAAAATGACCACCTGTTGCTACTTTAATAGTAGGCATTTAAAACCTCACCATTCAAAGTTTGTATTTAAAGTTAAGTTTACAAAGTTATTAATAAATAGAACTAAAGCACATATTTACACTGTACATTCTGGTGATAGAACAAATGAAAGTTTAATAATATGAAAGGATGGAAATATGAAGTTGAATGTGAAATGTTTGATAAATATGTCTCTGTTATAAACTTTCTTATAAATGAAGCATATGTGTTGCATATAAATTGTGGCTTCTTGAGATCTCTCTTGTGAGATTGTTTATCCACTGCATATGTATACAGTATAAACCTCTTGAACTTATGTTTAGCTATTGCTGTATGATATTGTTATGCAAAGAATGTTTCCCTTCAAGAAATATTAAACATAATTTGACAAAAATTCAATTGGCAATAAACATAACATTTCTCAAGAGCAATTTTTGAAGGGGACACAAATAATACAGCCAAAATTGTACTTGTAAGGATATGTGTGGCGTTTTGGTGCATTGAAAAATTATAGTATGTAATTTTTTCTTTTCTCTGTCATTTTATCTGACCAACTACACAAAGCAATATGAGTTATCATAGCATATCATATCATATCAATATTATATTTATTAAATGATCTTGCTTCTTCCACATAGTATTTTAGGTTCCGTCTGGGACAGAGGACGTCTCTTACTTAGATATCCAACTGCAACAAGCCCCACTGATCTGCCAGACTGCCACTTAACATCATAGTGAGCAAAACCCAGCACAGCGGTAGATCTACAATATTACAAAGGCTTATCACCATGTTAGTTGTAGTGGGTGACTTGTTTGGTAACAAGCTACCAAACAATAATTGCTAAAATATCGGACTCATGGAAAAATACATCGGTTATCATAATTTTTTTGTCATGACTCATTTATTAATAACTCAGCATCATCTGTATTAAAGAAAAAAGAATCACTTCCTCTGCTGTTTAAAGTGAATAAAATAGCCTTAAAGGCCCACTGAAGCTAAGGTGGGACATATTGAATGGCCCCTCCCCCTTTTCAAATATCCAATAGCATTTAGTTTACCTCACAGACTGCAATTCGTACTTGACAGCACCTTGGAAGATAAGTTGGATTCAATAGTAGAGGTGTGAATAAATTCTAGCCATTTCATTCTTAACCAACGTACAGTTGGAAACGGAATAAAACTGGAGCGTTTGAGCAACCGAACACACATCTCCAACTCATATTGCTTCCTGATGTGTCAAGGTCGCTTTGGCCAGGTGATATTTATAGCATAGGGGGCGGGATTTTTTAGATTCTAGAGAGCATTTGATTGGACAGAAGCATAAAAATCATTTTAGCATAAGTGAGAGACTGTTGGTTTTGAATGCTTATAACTTATCTCCTAAATGCAAATTTTGGCATTGTTTTGGAACACACCAGCTTATTCATAACCTTAAGGCTAACATATTCATACTAAAACCTAAACAACTTAAATTTTGATTTCAGGGGGCCTTTAACAGCTAGCCTACTTACTGGAGTTCCACAACTGCTGAAAGTACTTAATTCTCTCCCATCGGACTTGTGTTGGTGAGGTGCGCGGTGGACCAAACCACTGTGAGGCTAGAGAGGGAGGACTCAAAATGTTTCTAAACTTAAAAAGCATGTTTTGCCCTATTTGTGTTTGTAAAATTTAGGCTAACTACTAAGACAATTATTTTTCAAGTATATCATATTGTTTACAATATACAATGTGTTTTTTTTATGATATTTTCCTGCGATTTACGCCTATGAAGGAAAGCTAAAGTCTGAAGAATGTAAAAAGAGAGGGCAAAACTGATTTTTGCATGATATTTTAATATCTGTATTAAATTTACTGCTATTTTCCTAAAATGTTTTGATTGAATTACTTTTCTTCAGTTGTGTGGGTAATGATGAAGAAGCAAACACATTTACCAAGTTAGTGGATCATTATTTGAAAAGAGGGCTGGCAACCTATGTAAACAAAACTCTCCCTAATGAAAAGTGCAAATAGTGATATATGCTATTTACTCTAGCAAGTAAATAGCATAGCAGGCTAGCAGGTGTGGCAGGCTGTGGTGGGTACAGAAATAAGTTTGAACCAAGCAGAGTGTAACATAAATAAGCTGCAACAAAGTAGTGTATTAAATTAATGTGACAAAAAAAAAAATTTGTGTATTTGAATGCATTACTCTTGAATGTACTTTATAGTATGCATTACTCTTCCTATTGTATGATAATCGATTTTTTTCTGGCCCAGTTTATTGGAGCAGCTGATCACTCGATTGCTTTTCCCTTTTTCCCCTGATCGTTCACCTGAAGGGGAAGGGGCTAGGGATGGGGAAATGAAGCCTCATGAATCACGAGGCTTTCCCCTGACTGTTCCGGGAAAAGATTCAAAGCTTCGAGAGTGTCGAGAACAGCGCCATCTGGTGCTTATTTAAAATAAAGCAGCCATAAGCCTGTGTTAGAAGCGTTAGAAGCTCTGGCAGATGAAGCAACCACAACACACTCCATAGTTTCAATATTATGTGTACAAATAAAAGCCAACAATGACTCGTTAAATAAGATCTTGTCAGGTTCTGGGTAGATGATGTAGGAGGCGAACACGAAGATGATAAATCAAAGGTTTTAATTCTCAAATATAGCAAATACAAGAAGCAGGGAGCGTGTGCTCAGAGCATAGATTAAACCAAACATAAACATTGACCGACCCTGAACAAGGCAAAACTCAGGGCTAAATACACGGGAGAACAGATCAGGAAAACAAGACACAGCTGACGAAACTAACGAGGGCAGAACAGGTGATACAAATGAACTCACTAAACTGACCGGGAAAACGAGGACTAAACCAAAATCCAACAGCAGACAGGGGAAAACAGATCACAGAAAACTGATAACACAGAAACAGACTCAAAACCAGAACTCAGAACACATAACATGTAACAGATCTGGGGTTCGAGCCTTCTGACACCCAAAGCGAAACGCGCACGTTGAACAAAAAGTGAGGCTTCATTTGTCGTCGATCACGTGACTCTAGTAAACCAACACACCCCGATACGGGGCTTCACTAGAAATTGTGTCGCATGTGTGATACGCACATCGAAGCTTCAGTGTTATATACGTAACATCTCTAGAAGGGGCGCGCTACACAGTCACAGACATTACAGAGACTCTGATGAAGCAGCAGCATTCCCGTGTCCTGTGATTATTTAACACAATTATTTTCTCCTCATCAGGTAAGAAATGTAATGTATTAATACATCTGATGTTGAATGTATCAGTATTGTTGACATGTTGAAAAGAGTGTGAAGTGGGAATGTCATTGTTTATAGCGTGAAGGAGTTTGTGAACAGAGTTTTGAAAGTTCAGTCAGAGTTTGGCCAGATGAAGATGCTTAATGAAGACCATGCGGTATCGGAAAAAAGCGTGTTGGTAATGCTAATAAGTTAATGAATGTGTGTTTCTCACAACTAATATCATTAATATAGGTTGTTACTGATGTCTGTGTTTAATTAATATTGTATTGTTCATGCAAATGTGCTATGAGTTTTAGAAATGTACAGCAGCCTACTAATATTATTATATTATATTATATTATATTATATTATATTATATTAAAGAAACACTAATTGCAGGATATATATATATATATATATATATATATATAGCTGTTGTTAAATCTGTCACTCAAGTTTCACTGACTGTGAATTATCTTAAATTTAACTTTTGAGCTGTTTATGCAGACATTACATTTACTCTGAAGCAGCATCAGCATCCCCGTGTGGCCTACTGTGATTATTTAACACAATTATGCATAGAGTACATGCATAGAGTGTAAACCTTGGATTTAGTGTTGGTACAGTATATACAATATTTATTTGAAGTCATATAGGCCTAGGTAATTACTTTATTTATGTATGTAATGGTAGTAATGGTTTATGAATCCAAGGGTTCTGTGTTCCGTGTTAAAGTTTGTTAAATGTGTATCGCTCTCTGTGTTTATTCAAGTCTCTTGTTCTTGGTTCATTCTCTGCATCACATCTTTGGATTATACTACACAATAACCATAACAGCTGGTGGTAATAATAGCCACATAGTCCTCGGTCCCTCTAGGGCAGTGGTTCCCAAACCTGTCCTGGAGGACCCCCAAAACTGCACGTTTTCTTTGTCTCCCTAATCAAACACACCTGATTCAACTCATCAGCTCATTATCACATGGGTTAATGAGCTGATGAGTTGAATCAGGTGTGTTTGATTAGGGAGACAAAGAAAACGTGCAGTGTTGGTGGTCCTCCAGGACAGGTTTGGGAACCACTGCTCTAGGGATAAGAACATTTTGTACATTTTAAAGTTAAGTTCATCAATCTGGTGCATCAATCAAAATTATGAGCGCCACCCCATGTTCAATGTGCAAATTGAACAAAGAAAAAGTCTGTGCATTGACTTGTACCTGAACTTAAAAGATGACTCGAACCACTTTTAGTTGTGATTTAGGGCCTGTTTACACCTGGTCACCTGCGTTTTCTCAGATCTGATAGCTATCCGATCGTGAAAAGATCAGGTGTAAATGCCCTCCGAAACACATTCGAGATGCATTCCAGTCAAAACTGAACACGTCTAAATGCATCTGGTTATTGTAATTATTGTAAAAATTTTACATATTTAAAATATGTAAATTTTACTCCTCCCAACAATGGAGGTGTATGGGAAACACTGGCATGGATAGAACATGCACATAGAGTAAATTATTTAATATTGGATTTAGTGTGTAGATACAGTTTGATAAACCAAGTCATCTTAAAAACACAAAATAAGATATTTTTGCTGAAAATCGAGAGCTTTCTGATCCCTCCATCGAGTGGAGGGAGCGTACTCGGTCTCGAGTCCAATTTTGAATGAACTGACTTGGACTTGTCACGCACTCGGGTCAATTTGTACTCTGACTTGACACAGACTCTGACATTTAGGCTCTGAATATTTTCCGAGTACAATCGAATCCGGGCACTGGAGGACACAATATAGTATTATTCAAAAACAAACCAAAACTACTTGCATTGTGTAACTTGTCACCATGCGGAGAATTCGCTCAAAATGAATGTTCAGAATAAGAGTGCAGAACACGGTAAGTAAGTGATGGCTTAAAGGGAGCCCTATTGACAATCTAAATAATAGATTTGTTTTTCATGCTTCTAGAGGACCAGTGGATACGTTCACACTGTAAAGTATAAGGAGTGATAATTATAGTCCTGTGTGAGTCATGAATTTGCGATGATTGACATAGTTACAACAGGAACATGAGAACGTGATAACCAACGAAACATTTTAGCGTCTAATAATGTTATGATTTTTGTTACATTTACACTTTAGTCATAAGTTTACATACACCTTGCAGAATCTCCATAAATTAGAAAAAGCTTTTTCACGTAACAGATATTTAAGTAGGCCTATAGCCTAGTCCACAAGACAAAAAACTAGACATACACTTGATTTTTAATATTGTGTGTCATTACCTGGATGATCCACAACTTGTTTTGTTTTTTTAAAGTTTTTTTTGATAATGGATGTGCATGAGTCCCTTGTTTGTCCTGAACAGTTGAACTTCCCAATGGCCTTAAGAAAAATGATCCTGCTCCTGCACAATCTTCTGAATATTTGACTCCTTACTAGCATTGACTTTGATTGTGAGATCCATCTTTTCATACTGGTGACAACTGAGGGACTCATATACAACTATTACAAACGCTGCAAACATTCAGTGATGCTCAAGAAGGAAACATCCATTAAGAAAACACCAGAGGGTGTAAACTTTTGAGCGGGATGATTGGTGTGAATTGTTCTTATTTTGTTTAAAAATTAATGAATTCATTTAGTACTGCCCTTCAGAGGCTAAATAAGATATTAACATGTAAAAGAAAATAAGAAAAATTTACACATCACCATCTTGCTCAAAAAGTTTACCCCTGGCTCTTAAAATTCTTGAGCATGACCTTGCAGATTCTGAAATATGTAAAGTAGATAAAAGTATAACTTATGACTGTAGGTAAACATATACATTGCAATCCTTTTGTAAAGGTTAAAATATTCATTTAAGAGCTCAGTGTTGAGACCTTTCGCAGGAGTTTGATTGACAGGTGATCTGACCAATCATAATGCATCTGCCATTTTTGTCCGACAAACAAACCAAACCAGTTAGTAGATTAAAGTCAGTGGACTTGAACTTGAAAAATGGTGTACTGACATCTTTTTACAGTTCTGATGTTCATTCATGTTTCAGGCATGAAAACTCCTCACCTTTCGGCGAAATTCGCCGTTTTAAAACCAAAATGGGTCACCTACGTGATTTGTGCAGATCCGATGACAAAATATTTATGGTGTGGGAGGGGGGGTGGGGGTCGTGGTCGTGGCCAGCATTTACCCGCTATATCTCTATAGTTACCATAAACTTAGCAGCTTAAAAAAACCAATCATCATTCCTAATGCCGAAACCTGACAGCCAATCCGAGTCAGAGTAGGGCAGAATTGTTTTCAAAGTCTTTAACACCGCGAGTCTGATGACACACTGCCGAACAAAGAACCGCACGTCGGAAAGCAAGCCTGAGTTAAGTTAGCTTACAATGTTAACTGTCCTGTCAGATACATACAGCGATGTTGCCAATGTCATTATTTTTAATTTTGACATAGAAGAGGGCGGGATAATATCGCGAGCGGGCGCGGGCGCCGTGAGCGCTGAGCGAGCAGGGACGAGTAACGTTAGCTAACAGTTAGCTGCTAGTGAGTTGTTGTCGAAAAAGATGGGTAATGCAAAAAAGCTGTCGGGGGCTAAACATAGAAAAAGCTAAATAAGTGGATGGTGAAAGGCTACAGGTAGGATTTTGTTTTGTGTGACGTCCAGGCATGTAACTTAGGCTAATGCCATCGGGACTACCGGGAGATTCCCGGTGGGCCGACGTGCTTTTTGGGCCGATACATCTCATACTTTTTTGCCCATAAAACTCGTACATCGGCGGCCCATTCGTTTTGTTTTGCTTATTTGGCGGCGCTGGGTTAGTGCGTAATTAGTGTGTAATGCATTGGTCAATAAAAAGTCAGCGTTAGTTTTTTTTTTTTCTGACACCCCATGAAACACGTAGATCAGCGGCCCATCTGGTTCTTTTCTTGACTGACACTGGGCTAGCCCAATCACACCTTTAATGTGAAGTATAGAAATACTCTTTCAAGTATAGAAATTAGTACAAAACTAATTATGAAAGTTTCCTTTATTTTTCAGTGCATTTGTTTTACAATATATGGCTATTACTATCATGGGATTAATATTATAACAATTATTATGTAGTAGTAATGTAGACAGACACTGTAACTAAAATAATTTTTCTTTGTTTAATTTTCACCAGATTGATGAATTTAACATTAAAAAGCACTATATATATATATATATATAGTTGATTGGATTGGATTTTTTGCTGCCGCATCCTTCTCACCTTTTTTACCCCTGACCTGTTTTCATGCCTGATGTTTAATTTGTGCTATAACTCAGAGAGGATCCTATAACGTATGTTAAGGATTCGGACTCAAGTCCAACTCGGCGCCCTTTGGACTCGGACTTGGACTCAGGACTTGATTGGTAAGGACTTGGACTCGACTCAGACTCGACAAAGGTGGACTCGGACCCAACACTACGACAGCAAACGTCATTGCAACTTTCAAGACCCAAAAGGTAGTAAAGACATTGTTGAAGTCCCTGTGACTAAAATGGTTCAACCTTAATGTTATGAAGTGACGAGAATACATTTTGTGTGCAAAAAAATCGTATTTCATCAAAAATATCTTAATTTGTGTTCTGAAGATGAACGAAGGTCTTATGGGTTTAGAACAACATGAGGGTGAATTAATTACATAATTTTCATTTTTGGGTGAACTAACCCTTTAAGACAACATATTTCTTGTAATTGAAACTTGCATTTACAAACCATTTGTGTAATAGGCAACTTTGCAAAAGACAATTTTTCAATGACCAGTATACAATATCAAAATTGTAAGGTGTTCAAAAGACGCTATCAGTGTGGAGGGGCTAGGAACACGTTACATTTCGCATTTCTTTATTTCAAACAAATTTAAAACCCATGCTTGGTTTTACTCATATCTTAGGATTTTATAGCAAGAACAACATTTCTGACCTCACTCTCTCATTGGCCTAGTTATGGAGGACACTGCAAATTCTCCTTCAAAACCAACAAAGACCTCAAACTCATGGGTCTCATCTCCCTTCATTAACCTTGTAGTCATTGGCATAATTGTTGTCTCTGCTGCAATAGCGTTGCAGGTATGTATTTTAAAATTCAAGTCACACACTCTAAAAATGTTTTGGCTAAAATAATAATAATAATAATAATAATAATAATAATAATGTGTCAGTTTTCATCTATCTTTTTTATTTATTACAACTTCTAATGAAATTGTTTAATCAACCAACTCAGTATTCAGTAACGAATTCAGTAAATTCATACAAATTTGATCTAACATTTATTTAGTTTAATAAATAAACAATCAAGAAAGATATTACTTGGTGCGCTGGTATTAGAACACAGATAAAAGACAATACATTATTTTAAATGAGGAAATGTAATTAAATATTTGATATTGCATTTATACATTTCAGATGTTTAGGCAACAAAATCATCAAAATGTTTCAGTTCAGGATTCGGATGATACAGGTAAAGTATAATGTATAAAATATTGTGTAAATGTTGCATTATGACTTAATTTTTTATATGAAAAAAAAAAAAATTTAATATTCTTTTCAATGCAAAGTGTATCAGATAGGAGATCCGCTCCGGATCCTTCTGGTTGGAAAAACAGGAGTGGGGAAAAGTGCAACAGGCAATACTATCCTGGGGAAAAAAGTTTTTAAATCAGAGATATCATCCTCCTCTGTGACTGGACATTGTGAAAAGTTTCATGCTTTAATAAATGGCAGAAAAGTATCTGTCATTGACTCTCCGGGTCTGTTTGACACCAGCCTAACTACAGATGAAGTCATTGACAGAATTAAACGCTGTATTCCACTCTCTGCTCCTGGTCCACATGTCTTCTTAGTTGTGATTCAGCTGGGCAGATTCACAGATGAAGAGGCAGAAGCTGTTAGAATCATTCAAGCAATTTTTGGTGAGGTTTCCTCTACATACACCATGGCACTGTTCACTCATGGAGATCGATTGCAGGACAAGAACATTCACACATTTGTGCGGGACAGCCCAAAACTGCTCAGTTTCATCAGAACTTGCAGTGGACGATATCACGTGTTCAACAATAAAGAGCAAAATCCTGAACAGGTCATTCAGTTGCTCGACCAGATTGATAAAATGGTCACTGGAAATGGTGGGCAACATTACACCAGTGAGATGCTTGAAAGGGTAGAGAGAGCGATTGAGGAAGAGAAACGACGTATCCTGAAGGAGAGAGAGGAGAAGAGACTGAGGGAGATAGAAGCTCTGAGGGCTACATTTAAGGATAAGGCCTATGAAAAAGCAAGGGAAAAGCTGAATGAGGATTATGAGCAGCAGGCAAGAGAGGAGGCTGAGAGAAGCAATTCATATTTTACGATGGTAATCAGTTATTTGAAGGGACTATTAAAATATATTTGGCCTATTTAATTCAGTCCCATTTGACACAGCATTTTTTGAAAGTTTCATGAAAAATTTAAATCCACCCAGAGATTTACTGTAATTGTGCAAAATTTATTTTCACCATGTTTAATACACTTGTAGTTTGTAAGTGCTATGGTTGTCATTAACCTGCTAGCTGTTTTAGAAAGTCTTTTATATCTCTCCACTGACTGGAAACTTTTAAATCAATAAATAACATCAAAAACAGGAACTTAAAATGGTACGTTTTGTGTTGTAACGGCCGTGCTACCTACTCTTGTAACTCAACACAATCATCAGTTAACCATCACATATATCTAATTTAGAGGTTAGAAACTCAGAGGGCCACACTTGAGGAAGTTATTTATTTCAGACACTGTGCCAAAACCCATGCTTGGTTTTACTCGTATCTTAGGATTTTATAGCAAGAACAACATTTCTGACCTCACTCTCTCATTGGCCTAGTTATGGAGGACACTGCAAATTCTCCTTCAAAACCAACAAAGACCTCAAACTCATGGGTCTCATCTCCCTTCATTAACCTTGTAGTCATTGGCATAATTGTTGTCTCTGCTGCAATAGCGTTGCCGGTATGTATTTTAAAATTCAAGTCGCACAAATGTTTTTTTGTTCTTTTTTAAGTTTCATGAAAAATTTAAATCCACCCAGAGATTTACTGTAATTGTGCAAAATTAATTTTCACCATGTTTTAATACACTTGTGTATTCACCATGTTTAATACACTTGTAGTTTGTAAGTGCTACGGTTGTCATTAACCTGCTAGCTGTTTTAGAAAGTCTTTTATATCTCTCCACTGACTGGACTCAACTCAACACAATCATATGTTAACCATCACATATATCTAATTTAGACGTTAGAAACTCAGAGGGCCACACTTGAGGAAGTTAAACTATGAATATGAGCAGCTGGCAAGATACCTAGGCTAGCTGAAAGAGACCTCACTCGTATGAATTCGAACGATTTGTCTAAGGGCGGGGTCAGGTGTAGGTTATTCGTATACGAATTAGGCAACTCGTAAAATATGTACGATTCAGCAGAAATCGTATGAATTCGTACGAGTGAGGTTGTATGAATTCGTACAAATTAGCCACCTCGTAAAATTCGTACAAATTGCCGTGAGATCAAGTTGGCTCATCGCTGCAACCTTTCATGCAATATAATGTAATTATCAACACTTTTCACGGTGAGTTAATCTCAAGTTACACGTAATATTTATTTCATTTGCAAAGATGTTAGCCAATCATAGCAGTGGGCGTTTATATTGAAGTCTCACAGCAGATGCCCTCAATCATCCTTTGGGACAAATGTGGGTAAAAAAATAATTTTGTTTATCTGAGCGGTCCAAGATTTGGCAACTTTTGCCACTTTTTTTTGTTCAGAGTTTGCCACCTGAACACTCAAAAATAATTTGACTCGATTCAACAATGTTAAGTGGTTGAAAAAAAAGAGAAAAACTCCTTAATTCCGCCTTCGTGGACAAAAGTGGGCACCCATAGGAAATGAATGGGAAATACTATAATTTAGAGCAAAAATTT
The DNA here is from genome assembly GCA_021554675.1 of Leuciscus idus. Taxonomy (NCBI): domain Eukaryota; kingdom Metazoa; phylum Chordata; class Actinopteri; order Cypriniformes; family Leuciscidae; genus Leuciscus; species Leuciscus idus. Next base: position 25,207,308 of record CM038623.1, on the reverse strand, counting down.
TTTTTTTTTGTCCAATAAAAATCAATAAATCCAACACAATACAGATCATACATACACATAAGTGAAGGGGTGAGCCTATACAACATTCTCAATGTGACAAACACTCACACACACGCGCACACACACACACACGCACACACACACACACACACACACACACACACACTTCAGAGTCAGATCAAAGTCCTACAGCAAGTTTTGTTGATGCTTTTGTTGAAAACATTTTGTACGATGTTTATTCATACCTGTTTGTTACAATTTCATTTTTTTGAGTTATTGATAGGTTTATTGTTTATTCTTAACTGTTATTATTTTGAGTTATTGAAATTTGATGTTATTTTTAGAAATAAATCATTGCTCTGTCTTTTCTTAGCATGGTCTGTAAGCATATTTTGGCAACTTTGTCTCACCCAACACAAATGGTTTTTAAAACATTTTACAATTTTAACTTGTAATACATTTTAAAACTTGAGAGGTTAAGTTCGTTACAACAATGATTTTATAGATTTCAGCCTATATGCAGCCATTGAGTACTACAGTCATCTGGCTATTTATATTTTTGCTTTTTTGTTATTTTTATTCCAACATTTGTCACAAGTCACCACATTTTTGTGTCTGAACCTAATGGAATGTTTTTTATTTCCTGAAGTAAAAGAAATAATATATATAACATAAAAATAAGCATATTTTACATTAAAAAAATGGTCACCTCAGGAACCTATATACAATAATAAAAAAGGCAGTTTATGACCCCTTCAAGCACTATGATAATCCAGCACTATGATTTACTAACTAATTTTATCTCAGGTGATCAAAATCAAGGCACAGTTTAAAAAAAAAGAACTATAAAGTATTTACTTTATCAAAGTACATTTATATACTTTGACAAAAATGAATGACTGTTTAGAGTTCATGAAAACAAATAAAAATAAAACTTCAAAAACATCTAGCTCAATTGCCTCAGCATGCAGTGCTGCTTTGTTTCCTGTATGGATGGCAGTCATCACTATATTGTCACAGATTAAGAGACTGAAGATTAAGATGAACTCAAGTCCAGGTTTATTGGAGGTACAGTAGGTGAAAACCGTGGTAACAGGTGAGTAGAACTGATTTGAAAAATAACAGTCAGGAGAATGTCAGAGGAATCACACAAGGAAATAACAACAGGCAACAGAGGAATGAGGAAACAACAGAAAATCCACAGAGTAAAACACAGGTGAGTAATCCACAAGTACACCAGGGTCCTTACAATGAAACAATGAAGAGACAGACAACAAAGAAAGACATCAAGGTATGTCCGAATCCAATGTTAGTTTTGCTTCCGGTCTCCTGAGATATGTTCAACTGACCGATTTTTGAAGACAGCATAGATGTATCCTTTGCTGCCCTTGATATCCCACAATCCTGTGCTTTCCATTGCTTGACAGCTAAGCTAAAAAATAAATGGTAAATATGAAAGTTACGGTTGGTGGTCAGTGTCTGTGTAAACGTACATTTTTGACCAATGTTTTCCACTTTTAAAGTCATTTCTAATGAGAAATTATATTAAAGTAATTCAATATTCACTTAAATATGACCAAAGTTCACTCTACAGATCATAAAACCGTAACACTGCCTCAGAGGTCTGTGTAGTCTTTGATTGCTGGTAGATGAGGAGCAGGTGTAAGGGAGTAATTAGTCTGGGGAGAATGAGCGGGGAGAATGAGCATTGTTCATGGAGTCGGAGAGCTGGGTGGAGTGGGATGTGACGTGATCCATGAATAAAAACAAGTCTAGCAGGTTTATGGTCCTTCAATATAGGGACAGAGAAAATGAAACTCTTCAATTGGAACCTGGACCTGGATTATTTGCTTCCAAAATGAGAGGTGAGAGAAAGAGCATGTAGGCTACACATATTCAATGATTTAAAGCTAATTAACAGGGGCACAAAAATAGTAATACAAGATAAACAAGGCATACAGGTCCTTCTCAATAAATTAGCATATTGTGATAAAGTTCATTATTTTCCATAATGTAATGATAAAAATTAAACTTTCATATATTTTAGATTCATTGCACACCAACTGAAATATTTCAGGTCTTTTATTGTTTTAATACTGATGATTTTGGCATACAGCTCATGAAAACCCAAAATTCCTGTCTCAATAAATTAGCATATCATGAAAAGGTTCACTAAACGAGCTATTAACCTAATCATCTGAAACAACTAATTACCTCTAAACACCTGCAAAAGATTCCTGAGGCTTTTAAAAACTCCCAGCCTGGTTCATATCTCAAAACCGCAATCATGGGTAAGACTGCTGACCAGAAGGCCATCATTGACACCCTCAAGCAAGAGGGTAAGACACAGAAAGAAATTTCTGAACGAATAGGCTGTTCCCAGAGTGCTATATCAAGGCACCTCAGTGGGAAGTCTGTGGGAAGGAAAAAGTGTGGCAAAAAACGCTGCACAACGAGAAGAGGTGACCGGACCATGAGGAAGATTGTGGAGAAGGACCGATTCCAGACCTTGGGGGACCTGCGGAAGCAGTGGACTGAGTCTGGAGTAGAAACATCCAGAGCCACCGTGCACAGGCGTGTGCAGGAAATGGGCTACAGGTGCCGCATTCCCCAGGTCAAGCCACTTTTGAACCAGAAACAGCGGCAGAAGCGCCTGACCTGGGCTACAGAGAAGCAGCACTGGACTGTTGCTCAAATTTTGCATGTCATTCGGAAATCAAGGTGCCAGAGTCTGGAGGAAGACTGGGGAGAAGGAAATGCCAAAATGCCTGAAGTCCAGTGTCAAGTACCCACAGTCAGTGATGGTCTGGGGTGCCATGTCAGCTGCTGGTGTTGGTCCACTGTGTTTTATCAAGGGCAGGGTCAATGCAGCTAGCTATCAGGAGATTTTGGAGCACTCCATGCTTCCATCTGCTGAAAAGCTTTATGGAGATGAAGATTTCATTCTTCAGCATGACCTGGCACCTGCTCACAGTGCCAAAACCACTGGTAAATGGTTTACTGACCATGGTATTACTGTGCTCAATTGGCCTGCCAACTCTTCTGACCTGAACCCCATAGAGGATCTGTGGGATATTGTGAAGAGAAAGTTGAGAGACGCAAGACCCAACACTCTGGATGAGCTTAAGGCCGCTATCGAAGCATCCTGGGCCTCCATAACACCTCAGCAGTGCCACAGGCTGATTACGGCCATGCCACGCCGCATTGAAGCAGTCATTTCTGCAAAAAGGATTCCCGACCAAGTATTGAGTGCATAACTGAACATAATTATTTGAAGGTTGACTTTTTTTTGTATTAAAAACACTTTTCTTTTATTGGTCGGATGAAATATGCTAATTTATTGAGACAGGAATTTTGGGTTTTCATGAGCTGTATGCCAAAATCATCAGTATTAAAACAATAAAAGACCTGAAATATTTCAGTTGGTGTGCAATGAATCTAAAATATATGAAAGTTTAATTTTTATCATTACATTAGGGAAAATAATGAACTTTATCACAATATGCTAATTTATTGAGAAGGACCTGTAGGTATGAACAAAAAGGGTGAGTGCTTGCCTATATCTTAAGAAATTGAAACCGACTATAAGTGAAATACTAATCATTGAAATAATTTGAAAGCTTTGTAATCCACTTTAAAAGTATTGCTTTTTGATAAAATATATTCATCAAACACCTGATTTTTACTCTTTTTCATATTTAAAAACAAGAACAACTGTTTTCACTTAACTTTCCCAACAGATATGGACAACAATGACACTTCTAATGGACAAATATCAAAAATGTCAAGGGGCTCGACTTTTTTGCACTACTTTTTCATTGCGTTTTTTATACTCCTTGTTGGAGTATGGATAAACCAGGTATGTATGGCATTTAAAACAGCCAGAAACCATATAATTATGGGTATGCTCCATTTCCTTGATACACCACTTCGCCATTTTAAGTGAGATTCCAAATGACGGAGCATATAAGTTCAGTCCAAAGAGCACAGAACAAAGAAACAATGTTTGATCACTTCACGGGAAGTCTTTACTTAGTAGTCATTGCACACCACCACCTCAGTACTACAGGAAGTTTATCTAAAATAAATGAGATGTATTTGGGTCTCTGGTATCATTGAAGAGTTTAATGAAGCTTAGATGTGGTTTTATATAAAGCAATTTATACAATTTATAAATGTAATTAAATCTCTAATATATATTTTGCATAAATACACATGGGTGTATTATATGTTTATACATTTGATTCATATTATACACATTTATATTTGATTAATATTATAGGTAACACTTTAATTTAGGGTCCAATTCTCACTATTAACTAGTAACTATGCATATTACTAGGATATTGGCTGTTTATTAGTATTTATAAAGCACATATTAATGCCTTATTCTGCATGACCATATTAAGCAGTAATTATGAGTTTACTGAGGCAAAAGTCGTAGTTAATTGTTACAATTTCGGCTGAAGCAGAGGCAGAAGCAGGATCTAAGTGCAGCAGTAATATTTAATAAACAGTCTCAAACTAAACTCAGAACAAAAACCAGAACAACCTACACTTGCAATGTAAAATAACGGACAAAGAACAAGACAGAACACAGGGTATAAATAGACAGAACTAAAGAGACAAATTGACACACCTAAACTGAACTAACTAATGAATAAGTGACTATGGAAACAAACAGGCAGGGGCGGAGGAAGCTTAACTGAACTAATAGACAGAACACAGACAAAGACAGAAATCAAAACAGACTGACAATGTAACATTAATACCGAGAGTGATAATAGAATATTAATAGTTAGAATTGGACCCTAATCTAAAGTGTGACCATATTATAGTATACAGATACTATGCCATTATATCTGAAAGTTATGTGAGTTTCATCTGTGCTTGTTCCAAGGTGTTCCTTGTTTCTCAAGTGAAGTTAACTTTGACAGATCCCACTCAGTGAGGATGTGAACAAACTAATATGTGATATATGTGAAATGATGTATAATATTATGTTTTTAACTTTCAGATACATGACACCAAACAAAATCAACCAAACCCCAATTCAAGTGATTTAGGTACTGTTTTTTTTTTATTTATTTTTTTTAAATACTGTTCTTAAAGGGTTAGCTCACCCAAAAATGAAAATTCTGTCAGTAATTACTCACCCTCATGTTGTTCCAACCCCGTAAGACCTTTGTTCATCTTCGGAACACAAATTAAGATATTTTCGATTAAATCTGAGAGCTGATCACTCCTCCATAGGCTTCTAAAGGAATGAAACTTGCTGGCCCAGAAAAGTTATTAAAGAGATCGTTAATATAGTCCAAGTGACTCCAGTGGCTCAATCTTAAGTATATCAAGCGACAAGAATACTTTTTGTGCGCAAAAACCCTCAAAAATAATGACTTTATTCCACTATTTATTTCCTTCTCTCTGGGCCTCGAGTCTTTTCACGTAGTGTTTAAGCGCAGCGCATCACACGCATCACACACATGACAAGCGTCGGCCAATAGTGAGCCTACGTGGTGACGTGCAACACAGACGCGCTACGCTTAAACACTACGTGAAAAGACTCGAGGCCCAGAGAGAAGGAAATAAATAGTGGAATAAAGTCGTTATTTTTGGGGGTTTTTGCGCACAAAAAGTGTTCTCGTCGCTTTATAAACTTAAGATTGAGCCACTTGGACTATATTAACGATCTCTTTAATAACTTTTCTGGGCCAGCAAGTTTCATTCCCTTAGAAGCCTATGGAGGAGTGAGACAGCTCTCAGATTTAATAAAAAATATCTTAATTTATGTTCCGAAGATGAACGAAGGTCTTACGGGGTTGGAACAACATGAGGGTGAGTAATTACTGACAGAATTTTCATTTTTGGGTGAACTAACCCTTTAAAATATTGATTGATATAATACATACTTTTATTTATACCTTTATGGTGAATAAGACAGTATATGAGGGCTAAATTAAAAGTAATTCTTACTAATCAACCAGGTGAACCGCTCCGAATTCTTTTGGTTGGAATGACAGGGGCAGGAAGAAGTGCAACAGGCAACACCATCCTGGGAAAGAAGGTTTTTAAATCCGAGATATCATCATCCTCTTTGACTAAGCAATGTGAACAAAATAATGCAACAGTTAATGGAAGAAACATATTAGTTATTGACACCCCGGGTCTGTTTGACACCAGCTTAACTACAGCTGAGGTGGTCAGCAGAATTAAGCATTGCATTTTACTCTCTGCTCCTGGTCCACATGTCTTCTTAGTTGTGATTCAGCTGGGCAGATTCACAGATGAAGAGGCAGAAGCTGTTAAAATTATTCAAGCAGTTTTTGGTGAGGAAGCCTCTACATACACCATGGCACTGTTCACTCATGGAGATCGATTGGAGGACAAGAACATTCACACATTTGTGCGGGACAGTCCAAAACTGCTCAGTTTCATCAAAACATGCAGTGGAAGATTCCATGTGTTCAACAATAAAGAAAGGAATCCTGAACAGGTTGTTCAGTTGTTTGAACAGATTGACAAAATAGTTACTGGGAATTATGGGCAACATTACACCAGTGAGATGCTTGAAATGGAGAAAGCGACTGAGGCGGAAAAATATCACATCCTGAAAGAGAATGAGGAGCAGAGAAAGAATGAAACAGAAGCTCTGAGGGCTAAACTTGAGGGTGAAGCTTTTGAAAAAGCTAAAGAAAAACTGGACAATGAATTTGAACAGCAGGCACAATGGCAAGCTGAGAAAAATGTTCGTATGCGAAATGGTGGGTTCTCTTTTCTTAATTATGTAAGAACTTTTTTTTTTTCAAAAGAAACCTGAATCTTGAAAAGAGCAAAATAAATAAGCCAAATAAAACATTTCACTAAACTAAAAATTGAATAAATTAATATATATTTAAAAACAAAAGTGAAACCGAACATATAATATGCAGAATTGATAAATAAACTCTCCAGTGTCTGTGACTATCGCATGCATTCCTCGCAGAGGAACTGGAAATAAGTTGCAAGAAAAATACTGCATTAGTTTTACCACTTATCCCTTCAGTATGTGTAAAACAAAATAATACCCTAACGTAGACTTGCATGTCATCTCAAGCATATTGCTGTATCTAAATTGCTCACTTGTTCACTTAAAAAACAAACAAAAAAAACACATTTATTTTTATTTGCTTTATCCTTTATTTTACCAGGAATAATCCCATTGATACATAACTCTTTTCTACCAGGAAATCCTGGCCAAAATTGGCAGCACAAAAAAGTTTCACATTAACAGATAAAACAAAACAAAAAGTCTTATCAGCAATAATAAGAAATATTACGTAAAACATACAAATGTTTCCTTCAGGTAGTACTCCAAAAGGTTTCTAAAAATATTTTAACAATATTCTGCATTTCATTCCATAACCGAGGTATGGTGGCCGAGAGAGCTCAACGCGCTGCAACTGAAGAAAACACATGCATACAATATACAAAATGTATTAACAATATGTTCAATGTCGTCATAATACTAAAGAGAAAGGAACAATGATCTGAAAACTAAAATAAATAAATAAAAAAATTGAGAAAAAGAACACAAGGGAAAGATATTAATCTATACATAAGTTACATTGTACAAATTTTGTCATGTTATGTTTAAATAAGTTGCATAATAAATGTTAGGTAATGCAGGGTCCAAAGATGAGACACTCACACACAGATATATAACGCATATTTTAAAAACTTTTCTTGTATAAAATGTATATTTATTTGCAACAGTTATGTTAAAAGCAATAATAAGACATTTCTGGTAATAACAGCTGATGGACATCGAGCTGCGTTGTCATGTGAACATCCCAGCTGTAAAAAATGAGGAAATTACATTGTCTTTCGTTGCTCCCTTCATTAAGTGCATTCAAAACGGCTAATGTTATAATGGCCCACAAGTGCCCTGCTCACTCCAAAGTGCCCACTTCAAGGGCTCTGCCGTCTGCTCTTCGAAGGAAGTAGGGCATAGGGATGCTCACAAGCAATAAGCACGTCCCAGCCGGGTTCGTCACTTATTGGGGTCCCCTGGAAACATTTCCGTTGTGGTCTGTGCTATTTGCAGCGAATTTCTGTATTTGGTTGTGTTGTGAACTTTTGCAGCGCGTTTCTGTATTTGGTTGTGTTGTGAACTTTTGCAGCGCGTTTCTGTATTTGGTTGTGTTGAGTATTTGGAGCATAGGCCTACTCAGTGTGTTGTGAAGCTGATGAAGATGTTTTCTTCATTTGCAGGTGTTTTTCTATTTGCATGTGTTTTCTTCAGTTGCAGCGCGTTGAGCTCTCTCAGCCACCGTACCTAGGAGCATAAAAGGAAAATTTTGACAAACTCAGAAAATGCTCTATAGGAACAATAAAAAGTAATTTAGAAGAAGGATAGTCCTATAATTACTGTGGTATATTATGATAAGAGATTATAAATATAAGTGGGCAATTTACCTAATAAAGCCTTGGCAATAAGCAGCAGCATATGCATTTTTCTCCTTTGGTACAAGAAGGACCAACCAACCAATTTGGACCAAGTACAGTGATGGTCATTTTACTCATTTTAAATTGAGTAGCGCTATAACTCTGATTATAAACTTATAATGTGATGTAATTGACTATTTTATAATAATTATCCTTTTCAATTATGTATTGAGGAAAGATTATGGTATTGTACTTATACATCTGCCATAGGTATAGCAACAGCATGTTCCATCATTCATAATGTCACCATTATGTTCAGTTTGTTTAGTTATAATGGACTTTTTGTTTGCATTCACTCATTTCTGTCTCCCTTTGCTCCCGCCAATCCTTGGTCACCATGGTTTCTGTCATATGAGTTCATGTTTATCAGCTGTATTTCCTAAATGACCTCATTTGTATTCACTTCTTAAGTTTCTCCTTTACCGTCATTGAATGTCCGGTCGCGTTATATGTGTGTGTTATTCTACTACCTGTTTGGATCGCTACCCGTTTGGTTTATAAGTAAACTATGTGTTGGAACCTTAGTCTTCTGTGTCTTCATCTGTCTGCCTGCATACACCGTAACACATACACATTACATTAAAGAAATATGTTTGATCATATGATCACGGCTCACTACCACTTTACAGTTTAAGCTATAGGCACTCCACAGCAAATAAAGTCTAGTGTTCACTTTATCCATAATCCTATGCAGCATGCAACATTTCGACTAGTTAAAGAATTCATTAAATGTTAATTTGATGAGCCATAAATTACACCTTGTAAAGTAAATATGCCATATGAGCTGAATAACTCCAATTACTGAAACTGTGAACTAAAAAAGACGAGGGAAAAAGGGGTTGGCTTTGAATGCTCAGCTCCTCATGACATGTTACCCAGAACTACTGTTGGGAACACAGCTGGCCTGAAAGACTGGCCACTGACTGGCAGTGGTGTAGCAGACGAGCACGCAGGGTAAAGCAGATGTTTTTGGTGGGTCATAATTAGGCATGTGACTGTATCAATTATTTATGTTTTGATAATTGCTTAAGCTTTTATCATGATATACAGTATCGTGATATTGAAAGTTGCAAAAAAAGTGTTGTCATACTTTAACAGGTTTAATAATTTCTTTCTCAAAACAAAAGAACTCTATGCACTTTTTTGTGTATTGCTTTTTTGTATTGAAATGTTCAAAGTAAACAAATGCTTCAAAAAGATTAAAGTGCAAATCATTAAAAAAGAACAATAGGTAGGCCCCTAACTGTCACATTTTGAGTTTTTTTTAATGTTTTTTTCTTTTTCTGTTCTGTTCTGTTCACGCCTGAGTTTTATAGTTAGTTTGTTAAAGGGATACTTCACAGATTTTTCATATTAAACTATGTTATTCCCTTAACTAAGATGAGTTGATACATACCTCAGTAGTTACTATACGGTACCATGTGTCAAAATGATTTATGACTTTGACAGGTTGAACTTCCGGTCTAGGGGTCAGGGATTAACCTTTGACCCTCCCACCCATCGATCATGTGGTTTGACAGAAGCTTTTGACCTATGACCTAGCTAGCCCTAAATCATGTGGTTTTGACAGAAGCTTTTGGCTTTTGAAGCCTTTTGATCATGTTTTTTTGATGTTTGAAGCCAGTGTCAGGTTGGAGTTATAGGGGTGTGTGTCTGGTATAATGAAATGCTTATAAAATATATCTTACTGAAACCAATTCTTTCAGTTTTAGATAAACAAAACAATAAAATTCATCTTACATAAAACATTCTATTCTTTAAAAGTATATAAATTATATAATATAAAATCACAGAGTGGTTCTCTCTCTCTCTCTCTCTCAGCTCCGTCTGTCGGTCTCTGACTCAGAGGGGGCCTCACACCCTCCGCATGTGAGCTCTGACCCTCTCCTTCGCATACCAGAACACAGTGAGAAAGGGGTTTCCTAAATATCAGACTAACTAAAGTTGAAAAACATTCTATTCTTTAAAAGTATATAAACACAGAGTGGTTCTCTCTCTCATTTAAAAGCATAACCTTAAAAGTTTAAATTAGATATTTTAAAAGACTGTTTAAATCTTTAAAGTTTGAATACATACACATCTTCTATTTATCTTTTAGAAGATTACTGTAATGATTTTGTTTAACTGTGACCTAAAGTATAATTGTTATTAAACAATGTCTGTTCAAAAACTTTAGATTGTATTGTATAATACTATAATAGTGTAATTTACTTAGGCCGCGCCACGGACCACCAGCTTCTCTGAAAAATGTGTGGTGATTTTCCAAATGATACAACTTAGTCTAAATAAGAGCAATGTGGAGTCCTCGGATTTCTTAAAAACAACACAACGACAAAACATTGTGACAAACTTTGACAACATGTTGTATGGACAAAAATATTGTTTGAAATATTTTTGTATAAATAAGATCTAAGACGCCTAAGCATACTTTTTCAACAATCTAAAGTTTTTGAACAGACATTGTTTAGTAAAAATAATACATAAGTCTTCTAAGAAGATAAATAGAAGATGCGTAGGTATTCAAACTTTAAAGATTTAATTTAAACAGTCTTTTAATTTTAAAATATCTAATTTATAAGGTTATGCTTTTAAATGAATTTAGTATAAACTCTCTGGAACGCAGACTAGATTTACTGTGACATTGTCCCCCCCGAGAGTCATCAACTCCTCTCGTCTCTGTACGGGTCTGAAGCTTCAGGTCACACTGTAGTTTATCGCTGAAGGATCTGGGGCTGTTTTATGAAAATCTAAACCATTTGCTTTTTGGATTGTTTTTTATCGTTGCATAAAAAACTACTTTACCTCTCTGGAAATGTAAGGTGTTTTTATTTATATATTTATTTAGCTAAAACTCTGTTTTCTGTGTTTAGGTGTAGGCCTACGGGATAGAATATGCAGTTACGGTACAAAAATCATTATAGCTATGGAAAGCCCCCACCATAAAAACTGAAACCCCCTCATGGACACAAAATGCTGATTGAATCTTTTCATATAAATGAGATTTAAGACGACTAAGTACAGTTTTCAACAATTTAAAGTTTTTGAACAGACATTGTTTAATAACAAGGTCACCGTTAAACAAAAGCATTACAGTAATCTTCTAAAAGATAAATAGAAGATGTGTATGTATTCAAACTTTAAAGATTTAAACAGTCTTTTAAAAGATCTAATTTAAACTTTTAAGGTTATGCTTTTAAATGAGAGAGAGAACCACTCTGTGTTTATATACTTTTAAAGAATAGAATGTTTTTCAACTTTAGTTAGTCTGATATTTAGGAAACCCCTTTCTCACTGTGTTCTGGTATGCGAAGGAGAGGGTCAGAGCTCACATGTTGGATATCAGATGTTAAATATATCCAAAGTTCGTCAGAGTGTAGAAACTTGATGGCGTGTCTAATCAAAACACGGGACAAATACCAGTCCTTTGCTCTCTTTTATTCTCAGTTCAAGATGATTAAGTCTTGGGTAATTCACATGGCATAAAGATCATGGATTGCAGATTCACACGTTGTAAATAGACAGACGCCAACAGATGGACAGGATGGATTGGATGTACAAAGATGGTTTTAAGTCACTACAAACGATACAATAAAGGAAATCAAACTCATATAATTCATCAAACATAACATATATATACTCAAACCAAACAATTGAAATAAATAAATAAATTCAAACAATACAATTGGCAAAAACAAACTTACTTAACGCATCTTAAGGAAAAGGACTCAAAGGACATGGTTGGGTCTCCATTCAAACACCCACACCTCACCAATGCAAAAGAACAAAGGAAGGAAGTGAGGCCTACTTATAGACCTTAACCAGGGGGTGTATGGGTAATGTAGTGTACTCAATTTAGTAGTGTAATTTACTTGGGATTGTGGGGTATGTAGTACACAGTATATAAGGGAAAAATAAAGAAAGAAATAAAATTAAAGAAAAAGGCCAAATTCACAACAGCCGCCCCCAAATACAGTGATGTATTTGCTATTACTCATCTATTTCAGGTAATGGAATCAACTTAGCAACTGGACGTACATACGTTTTTCCATTAATAACAATCTCAGCTACTCTGACACGCCCATCCTGACTAGGTAGGAGACGTACTACCCTGCCAATGGGCCATGATGCTCTTGGAAGTTGAGAATCAACTACTAACACGACAGCAGAGTCATTTAGATTAGGCTGTTCTCGATTCCATTTTTGACGGAGCTGCTGACTTGGTAAATAATTTCGGATAAAGGAGGTCCAAAACTGGTCAACGAGGACCTGGCTGTGGCGCCAAGATCTGCGGCCAAGGAGCTTAGTGTTGGCATAAATCACCTGAGGTAGAGAAGAATCTCGCCGCCCCATGAGGAGGAGATTTGGAGTGATGGGGTCAAGGTCTAAAATGTTTGAAGAGGCGTAACCAAGTGGCTTCGAGTTTAACACTCCTTCAACTTCTGTCAAAACGGTCCATAGGACTTCCTCTGATACGGTTTGACTGCCAAGTACCACCCGCAAAGCTGTTTTAACTGAACGGACCTCTCTTTCCCATGACCCCCCAAAATGAGGGGCTTGTGGTGGATTAAACTTGAATTTAATCTGCTGATTTTCCAACTTGACTTGTAACTCAGTGGTAAGGTTCTGGAAAGCTTCTTTTAATTCTCTTGCAGCTCCACGGAAATTACTTCCTTGATCACAAAGAATCTCATATGGCTTACCTCTCCTGGATATAAAGCGGCGTAGGGCCATTAGAAAGCTGTCCACATTTAAACTGCTCAAATCAAGATGCAGACATCGAGTAGTCTGGCACTTAAACAGAATGCCCCATCTCTTCTCAGTTCTAAGGCCAATATTGACATGGAAGGGACCAAAACAGTCCATTCCTGTGGACCAAAAGGGAGGTTTAAACAACCGGAGCTTGGAGAGTGGAAGATCAGACATTTGAGGAATAGATGGTTTAGCTCTCCACTTCCTACATTGTAAACAAGACCACTGATGTTTTTTTACGGCTTGTCTCCCTCTAATTATCCAGTAATTGCGCCGAAGTTCTGAGAAAACTCTCTCTGGACCAGGGTGGAAAAGTTTCTCGTCGCAGTCCTTGATAATTAAATGGGATAATGGATGTTTGGGGTCGAGGACGATTGGGTGAACCATTCCAGGTTCCATATCCTCTACACGTCTGAGCTTACCACCCACTACAATAAGTCCTGTTTCTTCATTGAATTCAGGAGAAAGTGTAAGGAGACAACTCTGAGGTTCAATGGGCTTTCCTTCCTTCAAACACTGGTACTCAGAGGGAAAGCTTTGTTGCTGGGCTTGTCTCAAAAGAAGGTTTTGAACTGAAGAGGCGTCACAGGGGTCCTCCCTATGTCGTTGCAGTAACTCATTTGTTGCAAACTGTAGCTCTGACCATGATTTGAAACAGGAAGGATCTGGGAGTACAAAATCATCCAATTGTGTTAAGCCACAAAAGAGTGGTTTGCGGAGCTCAGGATCAGGACTAGCAGATCTGGATACTAGATTTTTGGGCCATTCATTTGGAGGAAACTTCAGAAACATTGGACCTTGTCGCCATCTATGATCAAGTTTGGCTAGCTCAACAACAGTTTTACCTCTTGTAATGTCATCTGCTGGATTCTGTGCAGAAGGAATATACCTCCAAGAAGAGGGATCAGTGAGTTCCAGGATTTCAGTGACTCTGTTAGCTACAAAAACTTTGTAGCGACAGGAGAGGGAGTGCAGCCAAGACAAGACAGTTGTCGAATTGGACCATAGGACAATATTTGTCAAAGGATAAGTCAATTCATTCTGCAGGAGTTTACAAAGCTGTGCACCTGTTAGAGCAGCGCAAAGTTCAAGACGAGGGATGGATATTTGCCTTTTAGGTGCAACTCGAGATCTTGCCATGATGAAGGAAGTATGTACCACACCCTTGTCAGTTTCCATTCGCAAATAGGCTACTGACCCATATGCGCTCTCTGAAGCGTCGCAAAAAATATGCAACTCTCTGGATGTAATTTGGTTGGAAGGTAAAGTTAAATAACAACGAGGAAGCTGTATCAATGACAGGTCAGGGAGCTCAGTTTCCCAAGCCTTCCAGGCCTGTTGAATAGGATCTGGCATAAGGGGATCATCCCAGCCCCGGGACTTCATCCAGCATTGTTGTATGATGACTTTAGCTCGAGTTGTAAAGGGGGTTATGTAACCTAAGGGATCATACTGACTGGCGAGGACTTTATATATATTGCGCAGGGTTGTGGTTTTATACTCCACAGTTCGGGATCGATACCCTAATGAATCAGAGGGACAGTGCCAGCTCAGACCCAGAGCTCCTTCTTTAGGATCCAAACGATCTTGATTGATCCACAGTTCAGCACTCTCAGACCTGGCTTCAGGAGGAAGATGTCTGACAACATCAGGCTGGTTACTTGCCCACTGTCTGATTTCAAATCCTCCACTCATCAGTAAAGAACGCATTCGGTCTAGGAAGTTCTTAGCAGTTTGCACATTTGGAAAACTCTCTAAACAGTTGTCAACATAGAATGACTGAAGTACAGAATTCACGATATCTTCATATCCTTCTTGGTGATCATGGACATGCCTTTGTAGAGCATATATTGCGCAACATGGACTACATACTGTGCCAAAGGGCAAAACTTGCCATTCGTAGATGTCAGGTGGATTTGACCTCTGCATATTGCGCCACAGAAAGCGTACAAGAGAACGGTCTTCTGGGAGTAACCTTACTTGATGGAACATGGATTTTATGTCCCCACTAATTGCCATTGGGCACTGACGAAACCGGAGTAAGACACCAAGTAAGGAAGGGCCCAGTTGTGGACCAGGAAGAAGTTGACTGTTAAGTGACACACCTTTATATTGATAGGAGCAATTGAAGACTATTCTTTTTTTTCCATTATGCTCCACAATATGATGAGGAATATACCATGATTCATTGGATGAGTCATGAGAAAGTTCCACTTTGGAAACATAACCGGACTCCTCCAACTTAGCAATTTCTTGGTCATACACAGCAGCAGTTTTAGGATCTCTTTGGAGGCGTCGCTCGATACATCTGAGGGAAGACATAACTGCATTTGGTGAGGCTCGTAACCTCATGGCGGAGGCAACACGCAATAATGGAGTGGCATATCTTTGCACGCCATCTACATCAACTCTTTTAGACTTGGAGGCCAACAAGTCCATAGCTTCTTGGTCCTGCTTGGATCTGGTAATGACTTTCTCATTTCTGAAAGGAAGGATGTCTACTTTCCATAATTTCTCTACATCATGGCGAAGTTCTTCTAGTGGATTAGCGATGGTAAAAAGACACTGCATCTCATCAGTGTTAGGAATCGGTATTGGGCCTTGAAGTACCCAGCCTAACCTGGTCTGAATTGCAGCTGGGGATTTAGGAGGCCCGAAATACACCTGATCAATTGGATTTATCAGGTGTGGGTAGTCTGCACCGATAAGAATAAGTGGTTGGACATTAGCAAAGGCTGGAAGGGGTAAGTCTCGAAGATGTCTGAAACGTCTCTGCAAGATCTCAACAGGATAAGTCTGTTCTGCCAGTCCCAATCTGGCAGCAGAAAAGGCATTGGAAATGGAATACTTTTCTGGATTGGCCATGGAGGATATTTTAAAGGTTACAGAAAAGCCTTCAAGTGCAAGAGTATCTTGACGTACAGTTCTAACAATCAGGGACTCAGTTACTCCGTTGAGGCCCAAATAATCAGATGCTTGAGGTAGCAACATGGTACGTTCTGATCCATCATCCAGGATGGCATAGGTTTGCAAGGATCTGCCTTTATAATGGAGAAGTACTTCAACAACTTTAAGCAGTACCTTGCCAGAACCTCCAAGGCGACTAAGATAGAATGTACCGTTATCCTGATCACGACAATTAACTCCATGAAGGATACCAAGATGTCTGCCTTTGCACTGTGGACAGGGTTTTTTCAAGTCACAGTTGACAGCTAGATGGTTAAGCCCACATCTCCAGCATCTTTTGTTCTCTCTAATCCATACATCCTTCCTGGCGTCTTCTAGAGATCTAAAAGAGGGGCACAGGCCAATGAAATGATCTCTACTGGAACAATATGCGCATGAATACTTGGAACTCAATTCTCCATCTCTCAAATTCTGGGGTTTCTTATTTGCGGATCTTGGCACATCAGAATTACCGTTGACTCCGTACAAGACTGTTCGAGTGTTAACGTAGGACTTTGATTGAGGTTTACTCAAGAGTGGTTTTGGAAAGTCACTAACCTGGTCAGCCATTGCTTGGCACTCAGCCTCTTCTTGGAGCCAGGCGGAAAAGTTAATCAGGTTGTAGCTTTGACCCTTTAGGATCGTACGGACATAACGGGCAAAGTTGGTCACATGCTCTGTGGGCAGTTTACTGAGTAGTTGCTGTACATGAGAAGCGCAGGATAATTCGGATTTAACTTGGTCTTGGTCCAAAGATTGGAGCATGCCTACCAAAGCTCGAACCTTTAGTGCGAAGCTACTAAATGCTCTGCTGTCACCTGGTCTCACCCTGGGGAGAGCTAGAATGGCTTTAATTTCTCTCAAAACTAGTTGATGAGGTTGCCCATATTTCTGCTGTAGTGCCAAAAGAGCCATACTGTAAGGCCTAGGATCATTAGCATAAGCTAGAGCTAGATCACGAGCTGGAGAAAATTTTAAATGATCCAGCAAGATATGGAATTTGTAATGTTCTGGCTCATGGGGTGACAACAAATTTGTCAAGGCTAACTGCAACATTGCAAATTCTTGGGGGTCGTCATTCACCAAGAAAGGAAAGGAAGGTCCCTGAACACGAGAAGTAGGATAGGAAGGAACAGAATATGAAGCATAATATGGCTGAGAATATGGATAAGGATGAGGAAATGGAATTGCGGTTGTTTGAGTAGTGGGAACAATTGGTTGAATGTACGGGGCAGGATGTTGTACAACAGGATTCCCTATCTGACCTACAGACTGTGATTGAATATGAGGACCTACATTAGCTGAGGATACATAAGGAATCGCCAAGCTAGAAGCTGGTCCTAATGGCCATGAATACTGGGAAACAGCATACTGAGGCTGAGGTGGTAATCGTGCTGGTGGTAATTGTGCTGATGTTACTTGTGAGGATAACTGAGTATGAGCCATGTAAGGGGGAAAAGGACTACATGGTAATCCAGGCTGTGGTGTACCGGGTGGTTGTACCAACACTGGTGGTGTTTGCACTTGAGGGGAATGACTATTAGAAGGCTCAGGAACCAATGGAATAAAAGAAGGTTGTAACGTACTACTTGATTGTGGTTGCGATGTTATATCATGTGTGTGCATATGTTGGGGTGGACTACGTAACAGTGAAGAAGGAGGAAGAGGCAAAGAACTAGGCCTACTCAATGGAAGCGATGAAGGAACAGTTGAGGAATTACATTTCTCACAAGTTGATTTCTGTTCAGCTTTCTTAATACATGCACACAATTCTTGAACAATAGATGCATTAGCAAAGGCATTTTCATCATCATCAGAAGCATCATCAAAAGACTCAGAAAATTCAGAATGTTTAGAAGAAACAACTAACTGTGACATTCTAGACATCATCTCACCAAGCATACCCTTAAGTCCAAGTATTTCTTGTTTAATATCCATATCGAGTAAATCATGTTGAGACTGTTCACGATGAGCAGATGAGCATGGTGCAGATCTTAGAGAAGATGGATTTCCATACTGGGTTTGGTGATGATCACTTACAAATAGTGTTGGTGAGGGAGGGGGAGAAGGAGCACGTTCTCTCACCATACAGTCAGCAAAACGGGCAAGAGGTCTTCTCCTTCTTAGGCTGCGCCGGATTGCAGGTCTTGCATGGTAATCCATTCCACCAAATTTCTAGCTCCGGCTCGAAGGACCATTTGTTGGATATCAGATGTTAAATATATCCAAAGTTCGTCAGAGTGTAGAAACTTGATGGCGTGTCTAATCAAAACACGGGACAAATACCAGTCCTTTGCTCTCTTTTATTCTCAGTTCAAGATGATTAAGTCTTGGGTAATTCACATGGCATAAAGATCATGGATTGCAGATTCACACGTTGTAAATAGACAGACGCCAACAGATGGACAGGATGGATTGGATGTACAAAGATGGTTTTAAGTCACTACAAACGATACAATAAAGGAAATCAAACTCATATAATTCATCAAACATAACATATATATACTCAAACCAAACAATTGAAATAAATAAATAAATTCAAACAATACAATTGGCAAAAACAAACTTACTTAACGCATCTTAAGGAAAAGGACTCAAAGGACATGGTTGGGTCTCCATTCAAACACCCACACCTCACCAATGCAAAAGAACAAAGGAAGGAAGTGAGGCCTACTTATAGACCTTAACCAGGGGGTGTATGGGTAATGTAGTGTACTCAATTTAGTAGTGTAATTTACTTGGGATTGTGGGATATGTAGTACACAGTATATAAGGGAAAAATAAAGAAAGAAAGAAAATTAAAGAAAAAGGCCAAATTCACAACACACATGCGGAGGGTGTGAGGCCCCCTCTGAGTCAGAGACCGACAGATGGAGCTGAGAGAGAGAGAGAGAGAGAACCACTCTGTGATTTTATATTATATACTGTAATTTATAAACTTTTAAAGAATAGAATGTTTTATGTAAGATGAATTTTATTGTTTTGTTTATCTAAAACTGAAAGAATTGGTTTCAGTAAGATATATTTTATAAGCATTTCATTATACTTTTAAAAAGAACAGAATGTCTTTCAACTTTAGTTAGTGTAATATATAAAACATAGAACTCTCTTCCTCACTGTGCTCTGGTATGCGAGGGAGGGGGATCATGTCAGAGACGCGCGCATAGACACAGACACACAGACACAGACACGCGCACGCTCCACTGTGAGTGCGCTGGTGAGGCGTTCATGAAAAAACAGTGTTTTTGTTTTACAACTTTTAACTCATTCATATAGGATGTATGGACATCTATAGGTTAGGAAATTTAATTTAAAACAATTACTGCGCCGAGTCGAAGTGCTCCCGAGTCCCAAGTGCTATTCTACCATACATTATAGTTATCCTTTTTACCCGCTTAGAAAAGCGCCACGTTTTATTTTGTGTCACCATACTTGGTCGTGTAACTACTCGTGTAACTGTATTTAAATAGTGAAAACGTGGAGGTGTTTGGTCGCTTCTAGCTTCATCTCTGTCTGGATCCTAATGAATGAACTGGGCTAAGCTAAGTGCTATAAAAGTGTCGCCGCGCGCCAGAGCAATTGAGTGCACGCACTGAGACGAGAGAGGTATCAACTCGTCTTAGTTAAGGGAATAACATAGTTTAATATGAAAAATCGGTGAAGTATCCCTTCTGTTCATCTTCCATTCCCTGCCTGTTTGTCTCCATGGATACTCATTGTTTGATTCATTTAGTTCAGGTGCTCCTCCTTTAGCTACACTTGTTTGCTCACTCCATTTTTACCCTCAGTTTTGGTTTGCCCTTTGTTCTGGTATTAGTTGTGTATTAGCTATTTAGTTTAAGCTGTTGAGTTATTTCTCCTCCGATTCCCGTCTTCTGTTTGTGAACTTGTCACAGTGTCTGGTTTGTGTTTCCCCGGGTGTCCACTAAAGGTCTCTCTCCCTTACTGTCACCATTCATTCTGGAACTGCATTTCCCACAATCCCTGTCTGGACTCATCACTGTTCATTGCACTCAGCTGTTCCCTATCACATTGATAGTGTCTGTGTATATATACCCTGTCTGGTTAGTGTTTGTCACGGAGTCGTTGTATATTGTCACCCACACTTCTGAGGTCTGTTGCTAGTCTGTTCTTGTTTCTTGTTTATTTGTGTTTGGATTGATTATATGGACTTTGACCCCTGCCTGGATGACTACGATTTTGGATTGCCCTAACAATAAAACCTACTGCTATTGGATCTACTGTTTCCCGTGTGTGTCCGTGACAGAACGACTCCGTCAATGTATAGATCCAGCAGTTTGGGGTTCCGTATCCTTCCACCCAAGACGGAGAAAGAGAGGAGGGGACGGGTCCAAAATATATTGAATTTACGCCAGCAGGGCGACTCGGTGAGTGGCCTGGCCCAAATGTTTTGGACCCTCTCTAGAGGGCTGGGGTACAACGACATGGCATTGAAAGAATTCTTCAATGGCTGTCTAGATGACCCACTACCTGAGTGGGAGATAAAGGGGCTGGAGATCCTGGATTTTTGGGAATTTACCCGATACATTCAGACTCGGAGCCAGTGGGACATATCAGTCATACCTGCTTCTCATGATGGAATGGCTGACCCTGCACCGGTGTCTCGGGACAAGATGGTCGCCATGCCAGTTCCGGAGGTGATAACGACTCCTGAGACGATGGGTTTGATATCACCATCCGGCCATCGTAAGAGGAGGAGGAGAAGAAAGACTTCCTGTCTCCCTAACGTCCCGGATATCGTCCCCGTGCAGCCTGCTGTCGTCCCGGAGATCGTCCTCGTGCAGCCCGCTGTCATCCCGGAGGTCGTCCCCGTGCAGCCCGCTGTCATCCCGGAGGTCGTCCCCGTGCAGCACGCTGTCGTCCCCGTGCAGCCCGCTGTCATCCCAGAGATCGTCCCAGAAATACCCACCATCAGTCCTGCCACGGCAAGGAAGGCTGTCTTCCTCTTTTATGCAGTAGCTGTACTGCGTGCTTAGAGGAGACACAGCAGGTCTGCCGATCCAGAGACCGTTCAGGTCACGTCTGCCGATCCAGAGACCGTTCAGGTCACGTCTGCCGATCCAGAGACCGTTCAGGTCACGTCTGCCGATCCAGAGACCGTTCAGGTCACGTCTGCCGAGCCTGTGTCTTCGGACAAGATGGCCACCGCCGAGCCTGTTCACGTCACGCCTGTCGAGCCTGTGTCTTCGGACAAGATGGCCGCCGCCGAGCCTGTTCACGTCACGCCTGCCGAGCCTGTGTCTTCGGACAAGATGGCCGCCACCGAGCCTGTTCACGTCACGCCTGCCGAGCCTGTGTCTTCGGACAAGATGGCCGCCACCGAGCCTGTTCACGTCACGCCTGCCGAGCCTGTGTCTTCGGACAAGAAGGCCGCCGCCGAGCCTGTTCACGTCACGCCTGCCGAGCCTGTGTCCCCTGACAAGATGGCCGCCGTCGAGCCTGTGTCTGTTCCTGAGCTGGTGGCGTCTGTTCCTGAGCCTGAGCCGGTGGCGTCTGTTCCTGAGCCTGAGCCGGTGGCGTCTGTTCCTGAGCCTGAGCCGGTGGCGTCTGTTCCTGAGCCGGTGGTGCCAGTTCCTGTGCCTGAGCCGGTGGTGCCAGTTCCTGTGCCTGAGCCGGTGGTGCCAGTTCCTGTGCCTGAGCCGGTGGTGCCAGTTCCTGTGCCTGAGCCGGTGGTGCCAGTTCCTGTGCCTGAGCCGGTGGTGCCAGTTCCTGTGCCTGAGCCGGTGGTGCCAGTTCCTGTGCCTGAGCCGGTGGTGCCAGTTCCAGTGCCTGAGCCGGTGGTGCCAGTTCCAGTGCCTGAGTCGGTGGTGCCTGTGTCTGTTCCTGAACTGGTGTCTGTTCCTGAGCCGGTGTCTGTGTCTGTTCCTGAGCCGGTGTCTGTTCCTGTTCCTGTTCCTGAGCCGGTGTCTATTCCTGAGCAGCCGGTGCCTGTTCCTGAGTGGGTGCCTGTTCCGTGGTCGCCCGAGGGGTCGTCTCCGCCGTGGCCGCCCGAGGGGTCGTCTCCGCCGTGGCCGCCCGAGGGGTCTTCTCCGCCGTGGCCGCCCGAGGGGTCTTCTCCGCCGTGGCCGCCCGAGGGGTCTTCTCCGCCGTGGCCGCCCGAGGGGTCGTCTCCGCCGTGGCCGCCTGATGAACAGTCCGCTCCATCCTGGCCGCCTGAGGGAAAGTCTCCGCCCTGGCCACCAGATGGACTGTCTGCTCCGCCCTGGCCACCTGAAGGGTCGTCTCCGCCCTGGCTGCCCGATGGACTATCTGCTCCGCCCTGGCTGCTTGATAAACTGTCGTCTCTGCCCTGGCCGCCTGAGGGAAAGTCTCCGCCCTGGCCACCAGATGGACTGTCTGCTCCGCCCTGGCCACCTGAAGGGTCGTCTCCGCCCTGGCTGCCCGATGGACTATCTGCTCCGCCCTGGCTGCTTGATAAACTGTCGTCTCCGCCCTGGCCGCCTGAGGGAAAGTTTCCGCCCTGGCCACCCGATGAACTGTCTACTTCGCCCTGGCCACCGGCTAAGCCAGCACCCCCTGTCTCTGTTCCCCTCCATGGTCCTGGCCCTCCATCCCTCCCCCTGATCCTCCACCGTTCCACCTCCCTCCTGGACTTTTGTTGGGTTTTGTTTCGTGTCGTGGAGCGTCTGGTAGCCGCTCCGTAGAGGGGGGGTTATGTCACAGTGTCTGGTTTGTGTTTCCCCGGGTGTCCACTAAAGGTCTCTCTCCCTTACTGTCACCATTCATTCTGGAACTGCATTTCCCACAATCCCTGTCTGGACTCATCACTGTTCATTGCACTCAGCTGTTCCCTATCACATTGTTAGTGTCTGTGTATATATACCCTGTCTGGTTAGTGTTTGTCACGGAGTCGTTGTATATTGTCACCCACACTTCTGAGGTCTGTTGCTAGTCTGTTCTTGTTTTGTTTCTTGTTTATTTGTGTTTGGATTGATTATATGGACTTTGACCCCTGCCTGGATGACTACGATTTTGGATTGCCCTAACAATAAAACCTACTGCTATTGGCTCTACTGTTTCCCGTGTGTGTCCGTGACAGAACTTAAATTAAACTTCCTTGGATTTTGATTCCTGCTTCCAGTGAGTGTCTGAACCAAACAGTGTGACAGTAAAACTTTACAATGAGCTCTCATTAGTTATACATCAACTATAACATTAACAATGAGAAATAGCATTTGTTACAGAAGTTATTCTTTGTAAACGTTAGTTAAAAAAACAACTGATCGTTAGATCATGTTATCTCAGGTCCATTCAATAATACAGTTGCAACTTTTGATTTGAATAATGTGTTATTAATGTTCAGATTAACCACCTAATAAATGCTTTAGAAGTATTGCTCATTGTCAGTTTATGTTAATTAATGAAGTAACTAATGTTAATGAATTGTAAAGTGTTACCGAACAATAAAGAATCAGAACATTTTCAAACAATAACTATAGGGCAGGTTGTAGTCCAGATTAGAATGTAAAAATGTTTAATTTTGAAAATAAATAGCCTATTAATAAGTCTTTAAAGGGATAGTTCACTTTGAAATTAATTTTTGGTATGTTTTAGCTTACCTCAAGGGCATCCAAGATGTAGGTGTCTTTTTTTCCGCAGTAGCTTCAATTTTGATATTTTTAGGTCAAACCGTTCTTGTCTGTCAGTCATATAATGCAGGTCTATGGTCACCACCTCAAAGAGCATGCACAGAGTCCAAATTAAAACAATTCCCCGTCGTCCAAATTAAACAATTCCCCATCGTAAGTACACATTGATGGCCTAAGACACGAAACGAGCGGTTTGTGTGAGAAAACGAACAGTATTTATATCGTTTTTACCTCTTATACACAGCCATGTCCAAGTGATCTGATCTGACGTGTACGCAGACTGGTGCATAGATATATACACACTAGATGTCGCCTTGTCTACGGCAGTTCATTGGAACGAATGTCTTTAAGGCGACATCTAGTGTGTATATATCTATGCACCAGTCTGCGTACACGTCAAATCAGATCACTTCGACATGGCTGTGTATAAGAGGTAAAAACGATATAAATACTGTTCGTTTTCTCACACAAACCGCTCGTTTCGTGTCTTAGGCCATCAATGTGTACTTACGATGGGGAATTGTTTAATTTGGACGACGGGGAATTGTTTTAATTTGAACTCTGTGCATGCTCTTTGAGGTGGTGACCATAGACCTGCATTATATGACTGACAGACAAGAACGGTTTGACCTAAAAATATCAAAATTGAAACTACTGCGGAAAAAAAGACACCTACATCTTGGATGCCCTTGAGGTAAGCTAAAACATACCAAAAATGTATTTCAAAGTGAACTATCCCTTTAAGTATTTGGTGCCTGAAGAAAAACATTGTGAATACAAAAATATGAATGGCTGTTTGCATGGGTGTAAATTTCATCCAACAGTTGGGGGGACAATAAACAAATATTTCTCAAGAGCAATTTTTGAAGGGGACACATATATTACAGCCAAAATTGTACTTGTAAGGATATGTGTACACAAAGGAAAGCCTTAGTATTATTAAGCTACAGTATTAAACAAGCTAGATAACGTTATAATCGTTAACATAGCAGACTCATGGAAAAACATTTTTTTGTCATGACTAATTTATTAATGACTCAGCATCATCTGTATAACTCTTTCAATATATCAGAACCCTCTGCTTTATTCTAGCTTCATGCATTCTTTTTCTTTTTTAATCAACACTTGAATGTGGGTAAGTTTAATAAAAAAAAGCAACATTTTGAGCAAAAGGCTGAGAAAATCTTGTTTTTGTAAAAAAACTTCACTTCAACCCTCAGATTTACACCTATGGCTGTTTGAAACAAAATACTGTTCAGAAACAGTGGGTTACCAATGTAATGGCGGCATTTCTATTGAACCATAAGCGCCATCTGCTGTCAGTGATTAACCTATGTTTGGAGCATAAGGCCCATAAGAAATCCTCCCAAATGTGAATTCATGGGGAGTGAAACCAAACCACCCAGGACCCACCCAAAATATTTGCATCATTAAGCTGGAACAAAAACAAATTTTTTCTTAAATCAGTTGCAAATGCTAACTGTGCATGTATTAGTGAGTACACTGCAGGGGTTGGACAATGAAACTGAAACACTGGCCACCTAGATGCAGAGCCTGGTGGTCAATCTTCACTGATTTTGCATTCCATCAGTAAGTGGAGAGTGTGAAAGGTTGAATCAACTGAGCAACATAATGGAAGACATAACAAATTTCAAAAGAGGACAAATTGTTGGTGTGCGTCTCGCTGGCTCATCTGTGACCAGGACAGCAAGTCTTTGTGGTGTATGGAGAGCTATGCAGGGTAATGTTGGCATATCACCGCGTAGGACAAAACACATCCAACGGGAGTAACTGCTGATGCAATAGGAAGCTGTCTGAAAGGGATGTCCAGGTACTAACCCATATTTTATCCAAAAAACATCAAACCACAGCTGCCCAACTTGATGCGCACCTCGACTCTCCTGTTTCCACCAATGCAGTTCATCAGGATCTCCATGTAAGGAAGATGTAGGCTGAGTGGAATCCATAAGCGGGTCTTTATTAAAGGATCTGAGCATAAAATCCAAACAATAGTCACAACTCGTAGTCAGGTCACAGGCCTTGGTCGAAGCACAGGTAAAACAATCCAATAGCAGACAAATCCAAAAAACAGCAATCCACAAGCATGAGTCAAAAGGCAAAACAATGGTCATAACAGTTGTCATTAGGGCTGGGAAAAAAGTTGGTAGGTCAAATCGATTCATATTTTCAAAAAATCGATTTTTTTTATTTTTTTTCTCCCCCTCTTCAGTATAGCGTACAATACATACATTTTGCATTCGCCAAATTTTCTTTCAGGGTTTCCGTAGCACGCTCCCTGCCACAGCCCTCTGCCCCTCCCCTCCCCTCCCCTCCCCCGAGGGCAGCGCATGCATACACAAACATATGAGGCGACGGACTGGACAAAAGCGAAACGAACTGCGCGAGCGAGACCGAGGCTGCGTTCCAGTCCAAAGTTGTCATGCCCTTCACTTGCTAACTTCCCTCCGTCTCGTTCACTCGGATGTACGTCATTGCGAGTGCCCACTACTGGCGGAAACTGCAATGGGCTGAATTGGAACGTCCTAAGCCCTTGATCACTTGGAATCAGCTATGTAGTTGATTTATTATTTACATTTTTTTTCCTTTAAGAATTTGTTTAATGCAGCATCCAAATGTTTATATGTGTGTTTGGGTTGTTTTTAAAAAAAAAAATATATATATAATATATCATAGAGTTGTCTGTTGTGGTGGTGATAAAACGAGATCTGTGGTGACGTCACAATCGTACTGCATTGTGGGACATATAGGTGCCTGAAGTGTACATATGAAGTAGACTCGCTCCCTCGGTCAAAATCGAGGGAACGAGGGTCTGTCCATCTAAACTTCCCTCGTCCACTTCACGAAGTGGAACGCACTTCAAAATGGCGGCAGGGATTCCCCCGAGGGGAAGTGCTTAGGGAAGTTCGCAAGTGCATGTCTAAAAGTGGACTGGAACGCAGCACGAGTGTGTCTGCGCGCGCGAGCGAAAGTGCGCGAGAGAGATCGAGTGTGTCTGCGCACGCGCGAGCGACAGTGCGAGAGAGCGACCGAGTGTACGCGAGAGAGACCGAGGCGAGTGTAATATAATATAAAATAAAAACAAGAATTAAATTATTACCACTGAATTAGCAGGATGTAGCTTATACTTTCTTTCTCTGTTAACATACTGTTATCTTTAATTCATATTAATTATAACTTATTATTCAATAAAAATGCAATTCAAACTTAAAGGGACTCTGTGTAGGAATTTCTCCCATCTAGTGGTGAAATTGTATTTTGCATTCAAATGAATAATGCCAGAGAATGTCTAATAGGAAGAGAATTGGCACTCTCTGCTTACTTCCGGTTTCTGGACTGGCTGCAGTAACACGTCTCTGTCCATGCGGGGGCGCTCGCAGGCGAGTGCAGAATGAATGGAGGTCTATGGCGAAAAACCCTCAAAATCCACTTTTCTCAGGATATAATTTTTTGTCTAGTAATTTTAATGTTGTATTCGAAAGGAGATGCAAAGAAATTACACATTGCTGGGTGTTAGATTTTTTAGAGTCACTTATTTGGTTTAAAAAGTCTTTTAAAATGTCAATGACGTCATTAGCAGAATGCTAGCGTGTTATGGGCAACAACAACTCAAACTGTAAGAAATCGAAAAGAAATAAGTACTCGTTCATTCAACTTTCGACCTATAACCCATGTTGAACTTGCAAAACCTACAATAAAATCTGAGATTTCTCAACGGCAATCGGGTGAAAGAGACACATTTAGCCGTCTAGCCCCATAGACTCTCATTCAGTCTGCACTCGCCCGCGATCACCTCCAGTGGAAATCTAATGGAACTGCAACCAAGATCGATACAATGGGGCTAATAGGAAGTGCCAAGGCTCTCCGTAGACGGGCTCTGATAATGCTCTCCAGCGCCTCACTTTTTCAAATGCGCGTTGCATCTACGGTAGCTGTTATGTACCAAAAAGCTATGACAGGATGTCTTATAATAGCACTTCGAGTTTTTCTTGGTGAAACTGAAACTTGAAACAACGAAAAAAAGATTGTTAGTTATCAATTACTGACTGTGAAAAACATTAACTATGGTAATTAGTAGTAATGCCTTCTTTACTCGTTATATTTTTTGAAGTACGTGCATTGTTAGATATCATCATCATCAGAGCCTTCTCTATCGTTACTTTACTCAATAGCTGCTATTCATCAAAGAGTCTGTTTAACTTTTAACTATAAATGTTCTACTGTCTATATAACATAGCTGCCAACTTTTGAGTTTTGCTTGGAGTGAGATTTATGGAGGAGCGGGGGGTGGGGGGGATATCTACACAAGATAGGCATTAATTTTTCTCAAGAAAAAAACAACTCACCTAATGCTGTAAACATACAGAAAGATACATAATGCGGTTTTTTTTTATTATAATAACTTTATTTAATGATATAAATAAAAATATAATACATATGTAATACAGTACACATATTTAGCAAAATACTCTTTATAGCTCTTTTTTTCTAGCCAACTAACTGCTAGCCTTTATTATGGTCATTAAATGGCTTTCCTGAGGTAAATGTTGTGACATACATAATTGTTCTCCAGCTGTTTACCATTTGTTTGATTGATTGGTCGATATAATGTATGAGGAATATACATTTCGGTAAGTTGTACTGTATCTTTCAACATTGTTCATTTGTGTTTATTTACTAGCTAGAGATGATCGGTTCACGTGCCGCTAGGGATCCGTCGTGACTCGCGTCACATTTACAAGCGCCAAAACATATTGTTTGAATTTCGTAATAAAAGTGACAGAATCTGAGAGCTGAGATTTTTTTATATCATAAGTAACCTGCTCTGTCTATTCTGTCAGTCTCCGTGTCCTCTTTGCTTCGCGATAAAGTACACAACCAAGCAATGAAAAAAAAGCTTGTAATTAAGGCCGTAACATTGACTTACCTGTCGAGAAGAAAGCAGGAAACTTCAGCGTCTCTTTTGAAAGCTTTCTCCTGCGTTAGCTATCCCGACATTAACCCTTGTTTTTGTAATCTCCGGTCACGTTTCCTTTTACGGTCTATTTTGAACTTTTTCGACGACGAGGACTCCTTATCCTGTGACTCAGCATATGTATGAATGAACGGTGTATAAATAACCGTGCAGTACAGCCTTTTAAACTTGCCGGTGCAGTGACAAGCGCCTCTCACTGCTCTGCGCCTCCGCTTCTGCTGACTTCAGTCACGTGACGCTGGTTCTGAACGAAAACGCGTTGTGGAAACGCGTTGGCCTAGTACTTTTTGTCCCTCTCTGCTATTATAGTTTTTCAAGATGGCGGAACTACATGGAAGCCTCCGTGGACCTACCCGTCCCATGTATATAAAGATAATAAATTCTTTGTTTTCGAGGATTAGTCTGATCATTGGCATAGGTATTTGTACACCATTGAGGGCATATTTATGAATAAAAATATTGATTTTAGATAATAAAATACCTAAAAAGCTACACATAGTCCCTTTAACTGATCATAATCATAGTGTTTCTGTACACTGGTGTATTTTGTGTGTATGCTTGTCAAATAATGTCAAACATTTTGTTAAAGATTATAACACCCCGTGTTATATAGCACCCACTCTTAAAAAAAAAAAAACAAAAAAAAAAATTGAATCTAATCGTAAATCGAGTTTTTTAGGGGAAAAAATCGCCCAGCTCTAGCAGTCATCAAAAGAGAATGGTAGAACGCTTAGTAAGGCAGAGAACTGGCAATACTTCGCAATAAGGCAGTGATAGCACATGGCTTAAATACAGGGTGACAGGAAACGACAAGACAGGAAATTATGTGGCAGGAACAGGAAGTAACAGAGTTCAATATTCAGGTGATGGCTTCCTCTGATGGACTGGTGCCTGATCAAACGTTACAGAGTCAGTATTCATGGTCGGGCTGCTATAGCCAAACCTTTGATCACTTGTACCAATGCCAAATGTCGGTTTCAATGGTGTCAGTGCAATTGAGTCCTGATGAGTCCACCTTCACTCATCTGTAGGAGTTACTGTGTGGAGAAGCCCCAAAGAGGCTTAACAGCCAGACTGTTGCTGCCCAGAGTAAAGCACTGAGGTGGATCAGTGAAGGTTTGGGCTGGAATATCATTCCATTCCCTACTGTGCTTTATGGATGCGTCCAAGGACTACCGAAATATTCTGGAGGACCGTGCGACTAATGGTTCAAACATTATAGCCTACCCTGAAGGGGGTGCTGTGTATCAGCAGCATGATAATGTGTTGTGTATTAAAGGTGCAATGCGCAAGTCTCTGAGTTTTTGCAGAACTATGCCCCCTCTGGCGACAAGCGAAACTGCAACCAGAGGTGTGCACGCTCATGGACCACATGCACACGCACGCTTGCGCGAGCACGAGCTGTTCATAACCAAAGGAGCATCAGGCGCACAAATCTTTTGTTTACAGTCATAATGTCTTCAGAGGTAATAAAGTTATAAATCTGCAAGTCATTTTAAATATGTGAAAGGAAAGGCATTTGAGTAAATTACACACTTATGTGTGAGGGGAAAACGGGGGTAGTAGAAAACTTCGGTTTTTGTTTCCAGCTATCTCCATGTTGAACTGTTTTATGTGTTTACTGTATCCACTTATGATTGTATTATTATGGAAACACGTTCACGAACAATATAAGTTATTACTTTGATAATCATACCATACACAGTTGGTCAACAAAGTACACTCAAATGTCTCAAGGTAATATTCATAGATTATTACAACATTAGAGACTGGGCTATATCTTACCGTTTTATCAAGAAAAAAGCCAACTGAGGATCCCGTTTGAGCCCTAGAGCAAACCGGAGATTCCAACGAACAGTATTTATATCGTTTTTACCTTTTGTACACAGCCACGTCCAAGTAATCTGAGGGCGCGGGCGCGGGCGCTTCCTAGTGTGTGCAGACCAGAGATCTCTCCATTTGTTGAAAGCCTTCCCGATGTTGACTCTCGTCTTATTCCGACGCCTGTGCTGTGGCACTAGACAAAAGTTTTCTTTTCTTTGTCTTACGTGGAGTTTGCGTTGGGGTTTGGAATGAACTACAAGCCGGTCTCTTTGAATCCATCTTCTACTTTTGTCGAAAGTTGACTAAAGTTTTGTCGCTCGAGTTGTCTTCGCTGATACTGAGAATGGCGGCGAATACACAAACCTGCCAGACATAGCCAGGTGAGCGTGAACGCGCATGACGTCACGCCCAGTCTCAAATTCCGTCCCGAATCCCTCTTATTTATTTTACTGTACAGGATTATAGAGGCAATCGCAGTGATCAGAGAAGGGCTCATTCAGCCCATCAGGCAATTGTTTAAGCATGTATGGGTTAGAAAAACGGGTATTTTTAACATGAAATGTTGCGCATTGCACCTTTAACATTTGTATTTGAATACTGTTAACTTTCATATGAGTTGACTTTAATCTTTTTTGTGATTGGCTGTGAGAGAAACAGATAAAAAGGGAGCGCACCTTCAAGTGTGTGCGCAGTAGCCTATACAAGAGCACTTTAAGTTGAATTCTACGAGTTCCTAACTGAGCATTTGGTTAATCAGCAAATAAAATCATCAATCCAAGACTATCCATCATAGTATTTCTTTCGCTAGTAAATATATGACATAATGCACCAATATACACAGCAAGACTTGTGACAGAATAGTTTGCTTTATGTCCAGGAACAAACCAGAACAGATGCTACAGCATACAGTCAGATCGATTTCAGCTGCTCTTACAAAATAATCAGCCATCCTTTGAGTCGAGACTGCATGCCCAACTTGCGAGCAACGGTGTAAGGGAAGGAAGGGCGTGGTTTCTTCTCGCGCGTGGGCGGCTAACTTTACTTCCTTAAACTTTCTTAAACACGAAATCACTGAGGTCCAATGGTATTTATAAATAACGGGACACACGTTTTTATTCTCCGCTCCGTGGATTATGCATGCAACTGTATAGCCATCTAAGACTTTTTGGGAAGTCAGTTAAAATCATTCGCGTGCGTACAAGCAAGTCCCCAGATGACGATCGCCTAGAAGAGAACCTGTCCTAACGATCCAAAGGATATTTCAAAGAACATTTGTTTGAATAACAGAGTGCAAACTAGTAAGTCTAACTTTTAAGCTTATAAATTCTATAATCGTCTTGTAATTGTAGCTAACATTTACTTATTCTCCAGCTGTACCCAGAATATAAAGTGCTGCTGTTTCTTGATTATTAGGATGTGTTAACCAGAGCTTGATAGACAGTCTGACAGAATCAAAAGGTGGGTCTCAATCAGCCCATCAGCTCCCTAGGTCGTCGTGGATCAGTATAACAACAGAGTTCAACAAAAGAATGATTTGTAATGCTATTTAAAGTATTTCATGATAAATACTTTGTAACATAAACAATTTTAGCTGTAAAGTAATTAAATGGTAGCTTATGTTCGCCATCTGTATGTTTATGCTGAAATATAATTGAGTAATGTTAATTTTTTATTTGTTATAATAAATGATATGTAGCCTATTGAGTTGGCTCGTGCGATTATGTGTCTCACATAGTCCTAAATAATGGCGAACTCTCTGATCAGACCCTGACTACTGAGCAAGGAAGATGTTGACCTTGAACTTTACATGATGCAATAGGCTACATGAAATCCTGTCAGGTCCCCATTGTCGTTCTGCTTTCACATATGTCTATTTAAGTCATCAATGTGTTTATCGATCTAAAAACAAAACAATAGGCTAAGTCTATAATGGCTTTTTTCCTGCTGTCTGGACTTTAGAATAATAATAAAAAAAAATCTAGAACTGTGTCATTTACCAGATGAACATTTCTGTTAAGTTATGCTTAATTTGACTGCAAATGTCATGTCCATAATGCTGGAATATTAGCCCATATCTGCATTATTGTTTTTGCTTTTTTCAGCTGACTTGGGTGGAAAAGAATCATTGAATAACAGTGATGGAGCAAAGAGAACCATCAGATTCAGAAAAGGTATCATCATATTTTTTTTATTCTTTGGTTTGCATGGTCATCCCTAAAAAATGCATTGTCTTGCATAAGCTTTGTCGTAATGCAGTAATAATAATAATAATATTCCAATTAAATGCTGCCGATTTATTTCGGCTGATATTTGGCCGATTATGTGCTTGTTTTTAACCTCTATTTGAAAGATAAAATGTAACACAAATAATTACTTAAGATAGACAAAATTTCTCAACAAAAACATTTATTGAACACTTGACCAATCTGCACTTGTACAAAAGACAAAAAGACCCTGAGATATGTTTGGTATTTGTACCCGAATTAATTGAAAATTAATTTGCTACATTTCAGATGAATATATATATTTGTTTTCCTTAAAATTTGAATTAACAATAACTTAAACACTTTGCAGTTTGAATGGTTGACATATTTGGCTAAAAAAAAGTTTTTTTTTTAAAAATCTCAAATGTAAGTCATGGAACTCATTGGGTTATATTCTACCAACTCTTATATTTCCAAATATATATGTGGTATTGTAGATTTTGTCCTAAAATTTACATTTATTCACTAGTTTACTGTCTTAGTGACTAAAAATGTCATATGGTGTGACAAGAATGTTATTGTGTATTAAATTAAAAAGGGGTATAATGTGATAATTTAAGTCAATTTATCCTGATTCTTTATCATTAATATAAAATTAATTTCTTATGTGCAAAAATGTTACATTTTGCATTATTTTACTTTATCATCACTCATAGACAGACGTTTACTTGTAATCTTTCAATATACTTCAAATTAATTTGGGAATACCTTGTTATAAAAGTACCAAAATGCTTGTAACCTTTGCTGGCACTATTCCCCATCTGTCACATTGATGATTTTATGATTAATAACCAAAAAGCCTTAATTTCTTTCAAAATTCTGAATGTCACACCAAATTACATGGTGTCACGGCATATGATGTCACACCACACAACAATCTGTTTGCAAAAATCTGTATTAGCTGCATTTAACAAACAACCAAACTTAGTTTGACAAGTGAATCATTGTTTCAGTTACAGCAAAAATCATAAAATTGTTTAAAACACTGAGTTCTACTCAAAGTAGCAAAGAATCATGTTTAT
Source organism: Leuciscus idus (assembly GCA_021554675.1). NCBI lineage: Eukaryota > Metazoa > Chordata > Actinopteri > Cypriniformes > Leuciscidae > Leuciscus > Leuciscus idus. The sequence goes on along the minus strand of CM038623.1, from coordinate 25,173,416 downwards.
AACACATTCATTAATCCACTTACTGTATTCATTTGATGTTGCACTTTTTATTTTAATCTGCTGAATATTTACTACATGAATTCTAATAATCTTTATAGTAAATCATTGAACTTTTTTTAATTTATTTAATGCATAAATTCATTTCAAAATGAGGATGAGTAAAACAATGGCCGAACAGCAAGCTGATGTATCATTTCCTTGTTCTTTCTTTATTCGCATTATCTCGCCATCTACTGAAATCTACCTCAAACTGAATAAATAAATAAATAAATAAATAAATAAATAAATAAAGGGAAACATTTGAGTGAGAAAATGCTGTAGTTTAACATGGATTCAGCTTGAAAATGGGATAGTAGGGATTCACCAAAGTGAGTTGGTGTATATATATTAAATGTGTAATATAGTATCAAAATGTGTTAAAAGGACAAAATATTCAATAAACTTAACTATTAGTTATAAAACATATATCTAAGAGTATTATTTACGTATTTAAATGCAATTCATATCATATAGTGTGACAAAATAATCATGGTGTGACAAGAAAACCCTGTCACACCTTATGATTTTGTCACACCATATGAGGTTTCATGTACTTAGCATGACATTAAGCAATGTGCTTTTATGCTAACATGCTAAAACCATGCTAACTACAATATGACAATATAATTTTGAAGGTATTTTGACTGAAAAGTAATTTCATTTGGGCATTTTTGCGTAAAATGAGTCACACCAAAAGACAGCGCAAAAGGGAACTGAAGCAGGAGTGCCGGATATACTTGATTACTTCTGAGGTGTTGTTCTTCCTCCTGAAAGGAAGAGGACCCCCACACCCCAAATGTCTCCAAACAATTGCCCGTTTAAAAAAAGGAATATGGCGTCACACCTTATGATATCCATTTTCGGGACAAAATGTTTTAGTTAAGGGCTGCTTCAAAATATTATGCCTGAATGAGCTTATTCTGGTTTGGCTGAAAATTTTTAAAAAATAGAAGATTAAACCCATGAATGCTCTGTATGTCCATATAAAACAGCACTTTCTGAACAATATCACCACAGTTTTTGATATATTTTTCTATAATTTATTTAACATTGACACATTGGACCAGTTCAGTTGCTTTAACAGTTGTTTTCAGCAATGGTTTAGAACGTTGGTCAAATCAAGTGATAATTATTTTAATTGTATTGATTTACACAAAGCAAGGTCCAACTAAAGTAATGTTGTAGCTACTTAGTTTGTGACATTTGTAGTCTTAATAGTAGTTTATTGTTTGCCTTTCCTGCTGTAGTAATATTTCCCTTTTCTGACCTCAGTAGTCACAGCCAAGTTTGGTGACACAATGGGTATTGGCTATATTACATAATGGGTTAGGATTTACTCCATGAATGTAGCTCTAAATTCAGACTGAGTTGTACGTATTGTCCCATAGGCTATATAGGACGTTGTTGAAAATGAAAATTAGAGATGTTCCTTGAAGGTATGCTCTGTGCATTGAACAGCAGTCGAATAAAGAAGAGTCCACTTTTATGTTTCAGGCCATAAGGCACACAGGGCAAATAAAAACCTCACTGTATAATATAGTATAAGACCTCATCTAAAAGTAGTATGTTTTGATCATGAAGATACTATCAGAGAAATCACTAAGTGTTACTTAACTCACCTTTGATTGTGAAGTTCTGTGCCCTTCCAAGAAGGACATTTTTTTTAATATTTAATATATATATATATATCTATATTGACAGCCAAAATGACAACTTCAACAAGTATGGGTAGGTTTATTTTTATGAATTGTGGTTGAGACTCGTTATTCTTTTAAAACATCACCATAGCCAATTGGATGTTGAATGCTCCACAAACTATATGTAATGAACCAATTATTTATTGGCCAGAGCTGTGTACAATAGTTAATTGCAGGTCAGAAAATAAGTTTCTCGGGTGTGGTGTGTCATGGACATATAATTAAAAAGTATTATCATTTAAAGAAGAGCATAGAAACCATGTTTATAATATAATATACATAGAATTATCTACCTATCCTAAATACTATCTAGTATCTATCATAGTAATTTAGATAGTATACTATCTAAATTTGAAAAACAAAAACATCTGCCTCAACATATTTCTGTGTAAAATGTATTGAGTTTTTTTTAAAGCATTCATTCATTAACTCGAAATTAGTGTCTTAAAATTAAATATTTTATTCATCAGCTGTAAAAATGAGAATGTTAGACAATAGAAAAACATGGGATCAAGGACAAAATTACTACAGCAAGACCAATAAAATATTTACTATAATATTATTTTTCAAATATGAATTTATAACTATACATTTCCTTCATTTTTATTCGACCCATGCCTACTTCACCAGTGTGTTTTTGTTTACAAAAAAATACATAAGAATGATAACATTAATAAACTGATAAGATGTAGGCCTAATTTTTATGATTAATGGTTATTCATTATTTTCACTTAATTTGACCATATGTTGACCAATTTGACCAATGTTCTAAAAACAACTGTTAATGCATCTGAAGCTTAACATTTATGATAACCTTTGATAAAGTATGACGATTGTGATATAAAAAAAATGATAAAGTATGATGGTATATAAAAAAATTTTTTTCCAGTTGAGTGTAATGCAACTCCAAGTTCTTATGTTGTCTTGAGATATCAGCCTATAATTTAAAGGCTATTTTAAAAAATATGCAGACAACTTTGGGAGACAGAATAAAAACACAATATAATTGTAAATATTTATTTAAACATGCAAAATTAAAAAGCTTAATCTCAGTCATTCATAAGAAATTAACAGTTCTATAGCATAGAATGTCAACAACTAATCCGGGAGAAATTTGGAGAAATATGCTTTTATTGTAGGTCTTCCAACACTTACAGGATCAGGTCTGTACTAGTTCAGGTAAACACAGAGTACTGAGAAACACATGCTACAAAAACGATGAATTATTTATAAAATATATAGCTTAACTTCGTTCAACTTTATTACCTGTTTGAAATAAATAATCCATAAAACAAAACACGATCTGAGGCGCTCACACTAATAATTTCTGTTCCACTCGCCTGTAGTATCGCCCCCACCCACGATTTGGTCTCGTGATTTGTGAATATTCATGGTAGCTCCACCCATTGGAACCAAATATATCAGGAACCAAATATATTGTAACACCGTATTAGCACAGGGTCTGTCTGTAGCTACCCAACCCTAGCAAAGCAAAGCCAGTCCTTCACCAGCCTAAAGTGCGTTGGTCTCTTTTTTTATTACTTATTTCTCTGAATTGAGTGACAACCCTCTCAAATATAAGACACACAAACAGAACAAATAAATGTCTCAGATTCACTGTCTGTATTTGCAAAATTCTTGCTTACTTATTGTGACATGATAGCAACCCTTCTGCTGTGCTAATGCAACCTCAACTACGCTATCAATATCCAAAGTAGCCGAACGTCATGTCGCCTATTCATGTTTTTTCTCGAAGTTGGCAGTAACATATCAAAAGTTTTTAATTAAATATAAAGGAGTTTTCTCCAAGGAACTTAGCTCCTTCCTTAGGCACTGGATGAGGTCTGCTCACTCTGCTGGAGAATGACTCTAGGCACAGCGCGTTGAACACGTGTTCTACAACAACAACAACACTAGGCTGCCCACAGATGCGCCCGCCTAATAATCGGCTTGATATACTTGGATATTGGCCGATGCCGATTATGTTAAAAAATCGTCAGATTAATCGGTCGACCTCTAGTATAGTGAAATTGTCCCTCCCCCCACCAGGTTCTCCGTCCACACACAAGCAGAGATCTCACTCACCTGAGTTCTAATCAAGCACACCAGTCATCGCCACTGCAGTCAGGACACTTTAAAGTGGTAGTTCACCCAAAAATGAAAATTCTGTCAGTAATTACTCACCCCCATGTTGTTCCAACCCCGTTAGACTTTCGTTCATCTTCAGAACATAAATTAAGATATTTTTGATTAAATCTGAGAGCTGTCTCATTCCTCTATGCTTCTATGTAATTGAAACTTGCCGGCCCAGAAACTTGTGTCTAGTTTTCTCAACATCAATTTTACATAATTGTTATTATCTTTTCAGCATGCAGAATGTTCCCCTCAAAACAGAACCTCAGATGGAACATGGAAAAAGCTGAATAAAATGGATGGCTGGACAAAAGAGGATGTCCATCAATGGCTCATGAAGTTGAAAGTCCCTCTGAAGTATGATGATATGCTTTACAATGAAGATGTTTCAGGAGCCGCTCTCATTTTATTTGATAAACAAGACTTCGTTAAAACCGTGGCCCTGTTCAAAACATCCTCAGAAAATTCTGAGCACAGTGCCATACCCAAGGACACAAATGGATCAGGAAGGACATCTGCAACTCAGCATTTTCAGCAAGAAAAAGCACCAGCTGAAAGTCCTACCATTGGATCTGCTGAAATGGAGACATCAGCACACTTCAGCATTGAAGAAAGTATGGGTGGCAAATCAAGTGTGCAGAGATGGTCAGAAGACATACCCAAATATACAAGCAATGGAAGGGAGTCCTTCTATGATGAAATACCTTTTCAAGAAAAGAAGGATGTACTATTGGAGGAACAGGATGATGGCATGTACACAAAAGGAGAGGGGGCAAATGGTGCACAATCCCTGGCTTTACTTTTGACATACTGCACAAAACATACAAATAATGTTAGGAATGAGACCAAAGAACACCTGAGTAACTTTATAAAGCACTCAGTGGACATGTCAAAAAGCTCTGTATATTGTAAGCCTCGGCCCTTTGATAAAAGGAGCACCACATTTGAATACGTACAAAATTATATACTTCCAGCTGAGACTGGTCCAAGCAATCTTATTGACCCTCTGCATGAGTACAAGCTCATGGCAAAAACAGAGAATGCTTTGGAAAAGGATGTATTAAAAAAATTCAGAGATGAAACATGTTGGTTTTCTGCAGCATGTATGAATTCTCGAACAAATGGAACTATCCATTTTGGTGTTGGAGATGAGCCTCTGTACAAACATGGACAAATTATTGGACTAGAAGTGTCAGATCAGAACAAATATATCAATGAATTTCATAAGGGTCTGAAGGAGCACTTCAAAGAAAATATTAATATTGCAATGGCATGCATTAGGCCCCCCAAGTTCGTTAAGGTAAAATGTCCAGATAACAAGGACAAGTCGGTTATTGAGATTGATGTTGTCCCAAAGTATAAATTAACTGAGAAGAAACTTTTTTACACTACATTAGACAAGAAGAAAAGGAAATCAAAATGCCTTTTTATTCGTTCTGGTGCAAACACCATTAATTATTTACCAGAAAAGAATCCTAAAATTGTTAAGCAAAACAATAAGAAATTAAAACATGAATTGGAATTTTGGGTTTTATGTAGACAGGTAGCTGAAGACCATGGCCCTGTCCCAAATGGCACACTTCATGGCGGCGAAGGTGGGAGAAGGAGAAGGGCATTTACATTATAGAAACACAGACCCGTAGATGGTCTGCCCGCGCACGAGCAGATCCGTTTCCTCTCTCCATTTTAGACCATGTGCCAGGCGCCGACCATTTTTCCGTCGTTAAACTAGCAAAAGTGGATTTGGACACGCCCTTAGTGCACTTGTGCCGTGCGCTTTAGACCATGCGCTTAGATCGTTAAAATAGAGCCCATGGTGTACATTTTGTGGTCAAGTCAAGTCAAGTCAAGTCATCTTCATTTATATAGCGCTTTTAACAATGTAGATTGTTTCAAAGCAGCTTTACAGAGATAAGCGTATAATTTAAGGTAACAGAGATTGTTTTGGCTTTATAGCGGTTCTTTAATAAAGTTATTTTCCAGCTAAAGTTAGTTTTGATTGATTTGCTTCCGTCGCAACGCAACGATCATTTGTTATTAAATTAGGGGCCGCTAAGACGACACCATTCTCTCTACACAGAGTTTAAATGCGAACCTGTGAGAAACGCTGATGGCGTTCACATGCGCATTTAGAATTGGTTCTATAGTTATGTGCGTTTGAATATATGTACGCAGGTTTGGAATTCCCTACAAGCCAAGCCTAAACAAAGTACTTGTCTTTCCTTAAAAATTTTGATAAAGAATTTTATTTTATTTTGTCACTTCGGGGTAGGAACGCGAAACGAATTTCCCGACAACGCTTTATCTGTAGAGTGGTAAAGGGATCCTCCATAGGGAGAGACTAGTTGGCACTTAAGCACTGCGTTGTCATCGGGTCCAGGCGAAGGTCCTTCGTCAGATCTGGATACGGCCTGGATCCGGCAGGCTGCGGAAAAACCTCGGGATAAACACAGACACTAAAATTAGCGTAGATGCCATTCTTCTCATGATGTAACAAGTACATCAGGATTTATGGGAAGTGTTCCCAGTTCCGGCTGACCTAATCTATGCAGCCTAACATTGAATTATAAAAGTCTATAATGTATTATGTGAATGCTAGGTCAAAGAGATGTGTCTTTAATCTGGCTTTGAACTGACAGAGTGTGTCTGCTTCCCAGACAATGTTAGGAAGACTGTTCCAAAGTTTTGGTGCTAAATAGGAGAAGGATCTACCGCCAGCAGTCGATTTTGATATTCTAGGTATTATTAACTGGCCGGAATTTTGAGATCGCAATAGACGTGAAGGACTATAATGCGTTAAGAGCTCGCTCAAGTACTGCGGAGCTAAACCATTTAGTGCTGTAAGTATTGTAAGTAATCAGCAATATTTTAAAATGTATGCGATGTTTAATAGGCAGCCAATGCAGTGTTGACAGAACCAGGCTAATATGGTCATACTTCCTGGTTCTGGTAAGAACTCGAGCTGCTGCGTTTTGGACCAGCTGTAGTTTGTTTATTAAGCGTGCAGGGCAACCACCCAGTGGAGCATTACAATAATATAGCCTTGAGGTCATGAACGCATGAACTAATGCGTCCTAATGAACTAATGTTCAAATAGGATAGGTTAGCAACGGACTTTACTTGTCAGTTTAGAGGCCTTTCTTAGCTAGAGTTTGGTTTATGTTCTTTGATTTGGTGCCACTCCCCTTGATTGTTTGGCACTTAACTTTTCTTTTAAACCCCTAATTGACCTAATCGTTTTACTGTCAAGCACACATCAGATTGTGGACAGATGGGTAACTGCACCTGTGAGTGAGCCTACTAAATGAGTTAACAGCCTACCCTGCTGAAAAATCCAAAACAGTCCAGCATGAGTTCCATGCTGGTCCAGGCTTGTGTCACTGACTTTGTTATCTTGCTCTTTAGTTTCCCGCCACTTATTAGTTATTGTGGAGATTTATTAATCATCACAGGTGTTTATCATTATTTCCCTCATTTGCTTTGTATTTAAGTTGCAGTCTTTTCAGTCTTAATTTGTCTGTTCAAGTTAATATGCCTGTATTATTTAGATTTACCTTCTGAGTGTATGTTATTAAAGACTTTAAACCTGATCTTCCTCTTCATCGTCTTTTTGCTGCAACCGAGAGTGACAGCTGATTTATGCTGGTGTAGGTGGTGGACCAGCTTAGACATGCTGTTCTCAAGCAAAAATGGAGCTGGTGAACCTGGGTTACCATCATGGTCTTTCTGGTGTAGGTGGTTGACCAAGCTGTGTTGAGTGTGAGTATATAGGCCAGTTGACATACAAACAGCGTCGTGGGGACAAGCATTGTTTTTGATGGTTTATGTCTACATTTAAGACAGAAAGTGGAAAGTGAATTTGTATTAAAACATATTATATATTTTAACTTTTTTTTAAATTTATTTTTGATAATATCTCTTGCTCCCTCTTGAAATTAATCAATGTCATCTGAAGTAAAAAAAAAAACTGAACTCAAACTGAAATGTGAGTAATAAAAATGAATATCAGTAGTTACAACAATTTGTCTGTTTTGCGTAACGTTTTCTTAATCTTCACAGACCATAATTGACAACTGTACAAAGCATACATTGATCTGTTTTACATGCACATAGTGCACAATGTTTTACACAGAGAAACAATGTGTAAAACATAAACAAGGTTCCTGTAAATTCAGTTTTACTGTATGCTTCAACCGCTAGAATTTCATTCCGAATTTAGTTTCGTCTACTTACAGGACTGAAAACATTTAAACAGGAGGAATCTGCTAGCCTGGATGCCAGCCGAACTTAGCCCCGCCCACAAAATTTTTAGGTCGGGAAGTTCGGTCTGGACTCGATCCGTTGAGGAGCTATTATGCCCGAACAAAAATTGTTCGGACCAATCAAATTGTCAGGGCGGGCTTTATACGATGATGGACAGATGAGCAACGTAACGTAATCATCCACGTCACCAACGAGCGCTTGGGTTGAATTCGTTTACAACAAAGATGACTGCCGCTGGAGAATTTCACGAGTTCACACTTACAAATAAGTCAGATAGAATAAATGCATATTTGGCTTGCTGTCCGAGGAGAGGCTCCGGGCTCGGTATTTCGCCCGAACCCAAAGTACTCCCCCCGTATTCCAGGCAGTGGAAGAACAAGCCGAGAGTGAGTGGAGGGATGCTGGAAACTGTCAAGGAATGTTAGGTGAGTTGACATAGTGAATAAATATATGCTTCCTCTCATGCTGATAGGGTAGACCGTAGACGGTCATTGTTTGATGACAAGTTGATTGGATTGATTATTTGAACGTGCTCCTCTCGAACTTTGTTTATAAAACATTATGTGTAGATTCCGCCATCGCATCTGTTATAGAAGATATCGACAGCGCATTAATTTTAAAAGAGGAACAGAGAACCGCGATCAAGGCATTTGTCGATCGGAAACATGGATGAAAAACATACGTCACTTACTCCGTTGCTCTGATTGGTTATAGGTCTATCCAATTGAGTGTAGAGGCATTTTCCTTCCTGGTTCGGTTAAGACACGCCTCATAATCAAAGCTCAATGGAGCAGTATCAGACTCACATTCTGACTAGAATCTGAGTATGACGACGACAGGCTAGGAATCTGCTAGACTGATAAAGAAACAGTATTATGCAGTGGCGCTTTATCTCCTGTAGATGGTAGTCTACACCTGGTAACCCTTTCAATGAAAGCCTAGCAAACTTTAAAGGTGCTCTAAGGCGATGTCACTGGTTTTTTAGGCCCAAACATTTTTTGTCACATACAGCAAACATCTCCTCACTATCCGCTAGCTGCCTGTCCCCTGAACACACTGTAAAAAAACGTGGTCTCTGTAGACAGCCCAGGCTCCACAAACGGCAACAAAAACAGACTGGGCTAACCCGCACCACGAAACATAACAAACTGTTCCAGCCAATAACCAACAAGAATGATTTAGGGGTGGGGTTTGGGGGGTTAGTGTGCGGATAAGGAGGAGGGAGGGTCTAGCTAGCCTCCATTTTGTTTGACAATACTTTGAATGTCAAAAAGAAGTGACGTCACCCAACATCACTTAGAGCACCTTTAAAATAAAAACGAAACAGAAACCCAGTTTATCCATTTAAGTTTGACATTAGGAGTCACAGGGTGTTTCTGAATACTCAGATTTATGCTTTTGATTACTTGCTCCTTTGTCCACTAGCCTGTGACCCAGAAACCAATCAAAGTCATTTGAAGGACATCTCAATTCTCCAATTGCATCTATATTTTTTGTATACTATCTGTACAGGTATTTTAAAAGGTACCCATTTAGCCCCCTGCAGTCGCCTAAATATAACAAATATATATTTATATATATATATATATATATTTAACTTAGTTAAAGCCCAAACAATAATCAGAATTTATGGTTAGTAGCCTAAATTAAGATAATGTCGCCCCAATGCATGCTATTACCTCAATAGTATTTTTATCTAGCCCCCTATAGTAAATGCGACTGCATAACAACTTAAAGTCAAGCAGTTAGTCAGGAATCTAGAATCTCGCCAGATGTGCCCCATGCTCCATCTAACCTGAGATCTAGTATGTACTTAAAGGGGTCATATAATGGTACATGCACTTTTACAAGTTGATTGTACTGAAATGTGTGTTGGCAGTACCTGTACACAACCATCATAAAATGATAAAAATCCAACCAGTGGTATTTTTAAAATCTTATATGTTTTCCCGTCTCAAATTAAGCCGTTCAACCATGTGACGTCACACGGTCGGACGCCCCTCCCACAATTGTTGATTGACAGCAGCGTTTCAACACAGACCCGCCCTTGCTTGTGAGCGAGCTGTCTGTCATCATAGTCCACGCGGTCATTGATGATATGCTGGAGCACTGTCTAGCAGAATGGCGTCTAAGCGATTGTGGTGTTCTGTTCTTGGGTGTAATAACGAACTCATCATTTTGATGTTCCTAAATCCGAACCGCTGAAGACGCAGTGGCTGAGTTTTGTTTTCGAAGGGAATATTCCCCACGATCAACGTCAATGCTTTCATGTTTGCGCGAATCATTTCACACACCAGACTGCTTTACAAACGAGGGTCAGAAAAGCTGGTTTTGCTAAGAAGCTACTCCTGAAAAAAGGATCGGTACCAACTATTCGGGTTCCTGCTGAACCTCCAGAAGAAGTAGTGAGTGTAACGTTTTATTAACCTTTATATTAATATTTATATTAATCTTTGCAAATCGCTTGCACGCTTCACAATGAATGCGGCTGTTTACACTCAGGGTACATTACGGCATGTTTTCTATGTACGACGTTCTCAATATAATTCATAATCCCACGTTCATAATGACCAACGCGTTATGGTTATTGTGTTATTGTGTTACAAACGGTGTACGCACAGAACAGAGGGGCGGGGTGAGCAAAGCGCATTATCATTTAAAGACACATGCACTTAAACGGCATGCTGAAAACAGAGCTGTTTTTGACCAGGTAAAATGAGTGTTTTCTTACAATACTAATGAGAATTTTTAATTAAAGAATATTACAGACTTTTAATTTAGACCCTAAAGAATCATATTAGCTTGTACAAAAATGGCATTATATGACCCCTTTAAAGGAACACTCCACCGTTTTTTGAAATAGGGCTTATTCACCTTCTTTCCTACATTTAGATAGGTAGGCAAATGCATTTTTGTCTCAGTGCATGGATTGTTTTAGTTTGATAGGATCGGCGCGAGCTTAGCTTAGCTTAGCTTAATGAATGGAAGCATTTGTTGCCAGCTAGCATGTCCTGAGTAAAAGTGATCCAAAAAAAAAAACCCACCTAATTACTTCTTGTGGCCTGCGTATTCACAACGAGTACAAATAGGCTAGCGATGCAGATTAACACTAGGCGATTTCCTAGACAGATATTGACTTGAGACTATATTAGGGGGAAGCACAGGCGAAGCACCTTCTGCTCCAGGTCCACATGCCTTTCTAGTTGTTGTTAAACCAGACAGATTCACAAAAGAAAATGCAAAAACAATACAATTAATTGAGAGAATATTTAGTGAAGAGGCAAGAGATTATACTATAGCACTGTTTACTCATGGAGATCCACTAGAGCAGGACATTAAGACATTTATCTGCAGTAATTCCGCATTACAAGCATTTGTCAGGAACTGTATGGTACGTTATTTCGTGATTGACAATAAGAAGCATGATTCACCACAAGTTATGCTGCTGCTGGACAATATGGATAAAATGGTTAGTGATAACTGCAGTACTACACTAATGAAATGTTTCAAGAGGCAGAGAGAGCAATTAAGAAGGAGAAACAACGAATCCTGAAAGAGAATCAAGAACAACGAAAAAGAGCGATGGAGGCTCTAGAGGAGAAAATGCATCTAAACATTAAAAACAAAGAACACGAAAAGCAACTAGAGAAAATGAAAAAGCAGTTCAAAAGCATTCTCAACTGAGAGTCCACTTTCTCAAAGAGCTCACTGACCTGATATGTGTTTTCTCTGTCAGTATTATTGAACACATGATATTGTGATCCACACTTTTGGGTGAGTTTCTGCAAGTTTTTATCCTCACTTACAAACTGGTCTAAACTTTTACTCTCAAGTTTGTCTCCATATGTAAACAGTACTATTGTGAACGAATTCACATTTGAGCACAACATCTTCTGGAGAGTGTCCATCACCTGTCTTTCTTGCTCAGTGAAGCGACCCAGCTGAATAACGAGGAGAAAAGCATGGGGGCCGGGTTCACACAGAGTCAAGGCTCTCTCCAGCTCCTGCTCACATTTGTATTAGATATCTCACTGTTTAACAAGCCAGGAGTGTCCACAACAGTCACTTTCCTCCCACAGACATCAGCATTCCTGCCTTCACTCGCTGATGTGAGAGGAGTGGCACTGATATCCGAGCGAAACTCTTCTCGGCCCAGAATGGTGTTTCCTGCTGCACTCTTCCCAACTCCCTGAAGGCCGACCAGAACCAGTCGAAGGGATTAAAAATATCAACAACCAGAACCGTCGCATGGACTGTATGAAGATGCCTTTTACAGAGCCTTTTACGTATGCATTTCACAGAGCCTTTTACATAATGCATTTTAAAGTAAATATTCACCTTTGAAAACAACCTTTGTAAAATATAACAATGAACTTCATAAAAGGTTAAATGAGGACAAAATCACATAATCCCTGTACAAAACTGAAAGTAGTTTTCAAAAAGGGGCTGGTTTTTTTTAACTGCTGGTTAAACTAGATTCACAAATGACTCATGCAAATAATAGTCCCCTGTTAACCTTTTTTGTTCAATATTTCTGAGAAGTGTTTAGATAATTTCATGCCTTCGTGGGCTTAGTCTATGTCACTAAGGCCCCGTTTACACTAGTGCGTTTTAGTTTTAAAATTAAATTTAGAATTCTTTGAAATGCAGCCCAGAGCCGTCTCTCAACGGCTCTGTAACATACAAGCTTCGACGACAGTGTGAACAATAACAGAGACGGAATTGCAAGCTACATTGACTTTGTGGTCCTTTTTAGCAGCAATTGTGCAGTTAAAGTCTGCATTTTATAATACTGCAGCTGCCAATGCGCAAGAGGCAACTATTAACACTTGTACACTCATGAACGGTCATGTAAAATTTGTTTTTGGTCATGTAGACGTAGATCGTTTCTACAAAACGCAGTGGAAACGCCAGTGTAGACAAGGATCGTTTTAATTTTAAAATGCCGTTTTAAAACTAAAACGCACTACTGTAAACAGGGCCTAAGGTTACATGGCTTCCAAAAGAAGAAACATTCAGTTCATTGTGCTATTTGCTGTTCAGCCTATTCAAGCTATTAGCTATTCAGCCCTGAAGATAAATATACACACTCAACCTAGTTCAAGCAATTTGTAAAGTATAGTGAACTTCAATAAATATGCTTAGAGAATAGGGAGCAGTGAACAATGATGAACCCTGTCAATCGAGAGGCAGATGAGACAGGCAAATTGTTCTGTACATTTAGAATTTGTTACATTTGTTCGTGGATCTTATTTCAGCAAATTAGCTCTCACTGTTAAATCTATCCCCAGTCTGTGTTACAACTCACCCCAGTAGGGGGGTCGTTTTTGTAACAACGGAACGTCTCGGTTACGTATTTTACATTTACATCGTTTACCCTGAAGGAGGGAACGGAGACGTCATGTCGGCGCACAGATGAACCTGGATCTCGCCTGAGGGCCCAATAACCTTCGAGTGTAAAGTAAATGTGCAAACTAAATATACCCGCAGCACCGGTACAGTGCAGCAGTGGTACAGCAACTGTGGCAACAGGACGTGACGTCTCTGTTCCCTCCTTCAGGAAATGAGGGTTACATACGTAACCCTCGAGACATTACGAGACATTCCCTTTTATTCGGTCACATTCAACGTCAAGTCAGCTGGTCTAAAGTCCTGAAGCTCTGTGTTCGGTCCACGTACAGGCGCAAAGCGCGGACAGGACAGAGCAAAGCTAGGGCTAGGTCTGCCTCCTCCAGGGGCAGCGCTTACAGGTTCACCACCTGGTCCCTGAAAGGAGTGGTGGGAACCTTAAGCTCATATTTGGGCTGGGGTCTCAGGATACAGTGAGAGTTGGCCGGCTTGAATTCCAGGCATAATTCGTCGACCGAAAATGCTTGCAGGTATCCCCTCTTGGAGGAACCCAGCGCAGACAGGAGCACTGTCTTTGTCGACAAGATTTTAAGATCAATGATGATCAGGTCATGCTTCCCATTTTTGTTCGCTGAGGTGGAACATTGTTCTTGTAAATACTTTCCAGCATTTCAGTAATAAAAGTGTACATCTTACATACGGTACTAGGTAGTGATCAAAAAGGATTTAAACAGTGAATTTTGAATCTCTTCTTGTAAACTCAGAGATGTGGATTCAGACGGCAATTATATTCCCACACGACCTTTTTGTCAAAAAACAATTTGACCAGGGATTTTTACGCGGGTTGGGTGAGAAAAAACCCTGACATTATGGATTCGGATGGCAATAAAATCACTTACCCCTGTAAATGTTTGTGCCCATAATAAACAATTAGCGTCCAAATAGGACTTAACTGACAGTAGCCTATATGCTTTCACTGGCCTTTAAAAGCGTTTCGCGGACGGCGTTGTCTTTTAGAACAACTATTCGCTGTATCGCTGCCATAGTTTGAGCAAACTTCCCACCACAATCATTCCCTTTAAATAGACTATTTAATGGTTCGGCAGCTGATGTACCTTTGGATAATATAATTAAAAATCTAACAACAATCCGTATAATGACGATTTTATTCTTTGCATGAAAACACTTGAATTAGCCTAATTGAACACTGTCTGGGTGTATTAAAACTTCAGAATTATATTCATATAGACCTGCAACAGTGATAAGGTAAAGCTAAGAGTGGTCCAGACCAACCTTCCAAACGTATGACTTACTGAAGGTATACTTAACTAAGAACGTTTCAGGAAACACGTATTATAAGGTACAGCTTAAGGTGTGACTTAAGAACGACGTAGTGTTAAGAAGGTTTCGGGAAACCCAGCCCTGTGCCCGGTTGCATAAAGCACCTTAAGTGTAATTTTCCCTTAAGTTCTCCCTTATGTTTCCCTTAAACCTAAGGGTGTTGCAGAAAAAAACCCTTAAAGGGATAGTTCACTTTGAAATTAAATTTTGGTATGTTTTAGCTTACCTCAAGGGCATCCAAGATGTAGGTGTCTTTTTTTCCGCAGTAGTTTCAATTTTGATATTTTTAGGTCAAACCGTTCTTGTCTGTCAGTCATATAATGCAGGTCGATGGTCACCACCTCAAAGAGCATGCACAGAGTCCAAATTAAAACAATTCCCCATCGTCCAAATTAAACAATTCCCCATTGTAAGTACACATTGATGGCCTAAGACACGAAACGAGCGGTTTGTGTGAGAAAACGAACAGTATTTATATCGTTTTTACCTCTTATACACAGCCACGTCCAAGTGATCTGAGAGCGCGGGCGGGTATAGATATATACACTAGATGTCGCCTTGGCTACGGTTTCGTTCCAATGAACTGCCGTAGCCAAGGCAACTTCTATTGTATATATCTATACCCGCCCGCGTGTGTGTTAAGTGTTATTTAAGGGTTTCTTTAAAGGAGCTGTATGTAAGAAATGTATTTCAATTAATCATAAAATGGCCCTGATATGTCACTAGACATTAAGAAATCATGTTCATTTCAAATACTTATATCACTGACAACAGTAGTCCGGCCAGGATATTGTCATTTAAAAAGTGAAGTTGCAGCCCTCAACTGATGTTGATGTTGTCATCTTGTGTTTTGGCCTGAAGCGTCACCCTCCACCTATCTACCAATCACGAAGTCGGCATCGGGGTTGCCAGCTCTGCTCTAGTTACTACAGCTACGTAGCAGCCTACGTTCCTGCTGGATCCTGCAGCCTATCTGGCAACCTCGAGTCAGGGGGAGGGGGAGGGGATACACCGTTCTACAGTAATTTGAAAGTGATTGCAGTACCAGTTTTGGCCACAATCTTACATACGGCTCCTTTAAGTGAAACGTCATAAACACTTAGAATTTCCCTTAAACGCTGTTTTCCCTTAAAGTAATCCCTTAAAAAGCGTTAAGTGTTGCATAAAACCACTTAACGGTAATTTCCCTAAGTATAACTTAAGGTTTGGAAATCATAACCTTAAGTTATGACAAAAATAAGTCGGACAAAAATAAGACGACATGGCTGAATTTATGGAACCAGCTGAAGATCATTATGTGCCAAGAATAATTTTTATGGATAGGGAGAACCCTTTGGACCATCTTAGCAATGAAAAATTGCGGGGGCTCTTTCCCGTCATTTAAACGCAACGGTCAAAAATGTTTTTTCCTTTACCATATTCGTCAAGAAGAACGCATTTCTCCTCCTCTGTCCAATTTTTCTTTCTTTTTTGTTTTCTTTGTCCATTCCGATATCCTAACCTACTTTATTTGATGAAACTGCGAAAGTGTAGTGCTAGTGTTTTGCGTATCTATGGCAACAACAGACTTTTATAACGTGAATCCAGGATCGCTGTCGTGAAACACTTAAATGTTTCCCTTACCTAAGAGAACCGTTTAAGAGATTATATGCAACACACTTAAGTTATTCTCTTAGGTAAGGGGAAATCGCCCCTTAAGTATCATACTTAAGGGAAAACTTAAGGTGCTTTATGCAACCGGGCACTGGTCTTTTCCACACAAGTATGAGTGAGGGAAAAGTAGAGAAAGAAATTATGTTCTGCTTATCTCGTTCTGCTCCAGGTCCACATGGCTTTTTAGTTGTTGTTAAATTGGAAAGATTTACAGAAGAAAATTCAAAAACAACAGAATACATTGAAAGTTTATTCAGTGATACATTATACCATGGACATGGTACTGTTCAAACAGAGCAACTTAAATGGCAGGACATTAAAGCATTTGTGTGCAGCAGTACAGAACTAAAAGCATTTCAAAGATGCAGGGGATGCTATTCTAAGACGCTACTGATCATGTAGCAGGATTCAGAACAGGTTATGCAGCTGCTACACTGTAACGTATGCTGTACGTATTAAGCGTGTTGCATATGGGTATATGTGGGTGTTCTTTTGTTGGGTGTGTGTGCGTGTTTCAGATGTTCATTGGATTTATCTACAGCCTGTCAGTCTTCATGAAGGATGATGGTGTCCTGGTTCACCCAGCTAACCACATTACGCCACCTTCCTCAAAAACCGGTATCTCTTCCACGTCCCCAGCTTTTTGCTCACTTTGCTCCTTTGGCTTCAGTTCCTAGAGGCAAATATTTTGTGTGTTTATCCTGTGATTGAACTAGTTGTCATATTGTGGTTGTGAAGTGTTTTGTTTTTCATACTGTTCATTCTTGTTCAGTCATCACGGTGTGTGTGAGGCTGGGAGGGAGGGAGCAGGTAAGTAAGTCTAGGTTTAGGAGAGAGTGCCACACCGTGTAATTTTGTTATTTGGTAAGTCAGTGTAGTTTAGTTTTGGCGTCTTGACGCTGAAGACTTTTCTTTTCTATGTTTTTCTTTTGGTAGTTAGTTTAGCTGAATTAATCCTAGTTAGTTTGTTTTGTTTTATTTATTTATTTTATTTTGGCATCTCTCAAGCTCGCCTTCCCACCTTGTTTTTGGTATTGTTATATATATATTTTTTAATTGTAAATATTGTAAATATTATTTTCTCTTCATTCATTCACTTTTGGCACTGTACAATAAATACTTTTGAGCAGAATTTTGATTTGATCCTTTTTCTTTTATTGCCCTGACCTTCATATTGATTTACACACACCTCTTTATTTAAATGTTGTACTCCCTTATTCCTAGCCAAACATAAATAAATCTAAGGGATGTAACATACACAATACTGATGAAAGGGTTAGTGACAATGGTGGAGAATACTACATTAATGGCATATGAAATAGGGAGATTGAGGCTCTACAGTGTAAATTTAAACTTCAAATCTTTACATTTTGATGTATTAAAATTTCAATTTGGTTTTTAAAATAATTTTTAAAACCTACTTTGTTTTATTATCCCAACATGCTGTTTACTCACATTATAGCAGAACATTAGAAGAACAGATGTTTGATAACAATTTTGTTTAAAGGTTCTATTTTAACAGTGGTATTACTTTTTGCAGACTTTTATAGGCTGTTATATTTTGGGTTGTTTTGTTACATTTGAATATAGGCCTACAGCAAAAATATATCTATTAAAACCTTTTTACAGTTAAACATCTGTGCCAAGTTTCAGTCTTGTTCCCATCTGATCATTTTGCTGACAGGAGAGTATATCGAGAGAGTGGGAATGGGATCATATGCAGGCCAGATTGGAACCTGCGTTCCTAAACACAACAGCTCTTCTATGGGTTATGAGCACTGTCCATTCGGTTATGGCTCTTCACAATGCTTGTCATTTTTAAGATTCAGCTAACCATTTCTGTCAACATTTCAAATCAGTTTTAATGTAAAAAAAGAAGAAAAAAAAGAAAAAGACAGTTTCTACATTCAATGTTTTTTATTTCATGACATTTTCATAAATAACAACTCATTGACATTTATTAAAGCTGCGGTTCCCCAGAACTAATAACAGTAATCATAGTGATAAGTGCTTTGTTTTCAGAGAAAGAGGATCTCTCTTAGAAAGAAACAAATTTTATACAGTAACATGGACCTTACAAATCCATCCATCCCCTATCTGCTATAACATCACTTCATCACTGACACAAAGAAGGCAAGTTCTGAATGTCTGTGCTAGATATATTACACACGATCAGTTCTCTTCCGTGCATGGAAAAGTAAAAATTAATCAGATATTTCATTATCAGCTTTGTGAGTTTTACAGCCCAATGTTACTTCACAGATTAGTATTTAAAAATGTACTTTTCAAGAACCTAACAAGTTCATTCTTTTTACCATTTTACTCATCAAACTATAAGAAATATAACTTTCTGCTTAAAGCAAGAGCACTTATTGCATCCATATCTCATCTGAATTCAGATCCGAATAAGACAAAACGCCTTGAGACAACTTCACTTCTGATGCCAGTATGAAGGGAAGTTTCAATGCGCTAGACAGCTTTATGCCTATTGTCATGCATTAATATGTACAGATCACTGTTTTGTACAGTACTCAGCATGCAGATACTTCCTATGCTCATCTTATAACATAAGCAGATGTACGTTCACAAGCATAAGGAAATTCAGTGAACGTATTTTTGAGGTTTAATCTGCACTTCAGCATTACAGACCTTCTAAGATTCTGCATAAAGTAAAGACTGAATATGAAACAGAAACCAGATTTGTAGTTGGGGTGTGTCATATAACTGTCATGAGTTAATGTCAGTGGCATCAGGAAACACTTTGTGCAAGATGCTATTTTACTTTTTAAATACAATTCCATACCTTGAACATCAAAAAAAAAGAAAGAAAAAAAAGAAAAAAAAAGGTAAATGTCCTCAAACATCAGTCATGTAAGAGGAATCTTTTTTTTCTTTTTCTTTTTTTTAAATAACAGCAGCAGTGATCTAACAAGAGTGTGTCCTCCTGACCACTAGGGGGAGATAAAAAAAAGTATCCTGCTATCCTTTACAGGCACTCCTACACATCTTCATTTGAGTAAAACTCAAAATGTGGAAGTTTTCACTTAAAAAAATGCCTATTAAACAGTACATTTTACAGAATTACTGATTTACTGCATACATTGCATCTAAACATACAAGTGTATCACAAAATTGTATCAACAAATGTCTGACATCAGTACTCAGTGTCACACACCCTAATCCACTCTCACAGCAAAGTGAAGAGCACTCAGTCCTTCAGAGGAATGCTTATCTAATAAATAAATACATGAGATAATACACATACAATGTTTGACATGCCACTATTTTCACATAGGTCACCCTTAAACATTTTTTATTTATTTTTTTAAACAGTGGCTTTGAGTCAATCAAACATTTATG
This sequence comes from Leuciscus idus, assembly GCA_021554675.1. Taxonomy (NCBI): domain Eukaryota; kingdom Metazoa; phylum Chordata; class Actinopteri; order Cypriniformes; family Leuciscidae; genus Leuciscus; species Leuciscus idus. Next base: position 25,153,581 of record CM038623.1, on the reverse strand, counting down.
GAGCACAAAAAGAGCACACAGTAAAAAGCAGACAGTATTGTAAAGTGATGATATTAAGTTATTCTGAATTACAGTACAAAAAAAAGAAAAGAAAAAAGAAATACCATTACAAAGAACTGGCACTATGGTACCAGCATGCCTTTCATTTCTCACTTTTAACTTATGTGTATCTAATGCACACATTTGAAGGTATAGTTCACTCAAAAGCGAAAATTCTAGGACAGCACAAAATTTTGCAATTTGACATTTTCTGCTGATGACATATAACTATATTTAAAAAAAAAAAAGAATGAATGAATGGGGTGATTTTGTAGGGGAGTGCTCCTGCATAGAAAATAAAAAATTAATTAAAAAAGATTAACTTTTTTTGAGTGTGGACCATTCTTTTAAGGGCTGAGCAATTTGGGAAAACCTAAAAAATGTGGGTGTTTTCAATAACTTACTCAAACCTATATCAGACAGCGGGCACCTATAAAGTGACCTTATCTCTTTCCACTTAAGTTTTCATAGGCCACATTCCCACTGTTTTTGTGCTGTTGTGATTATTATTAAATAATATATGGTAATAATACTATTGTACTGTAAAATAAAATAAAAATACTTAAAAATAATTGTATTTTATTGTAAAACCATCAAATTGTTATACTAATATTTGCATCTTAGTTACTTTATTTTCAAAGTTAAACCATCAAGCTTTTGATTTGGCAAGTTGCCAGCAAATAAATATATGCACTGTCTGTTTTCAGAGTAAAGCATGGCACTGTATTCATTTAAATGCAATCTGCTAAAAATGGTAGTGCATATATTTATTTAAATAAATTGCAGCCAGCACAATTTGACAATCACACTAAGCCATATCACAAAATTGAATTTATTTCGATATACTGTGTAGCCCTAGAAAATGATTTACTCACCCACATGTCAAAAGACTTTCTTTATTCTGTAAAACTGTATTTTGAAGAATGTTTCAAATGTTTTGTCCAAACAATTAAATAACATTGGACCTGACTGACTTTCACTGTCTGAACATCATCTTTTGTGTTCCACAGAATACAGAAAGTCGTACAGGTAAATGATGACAGTTTTCATTTTTGGGTGAACCATACCTCTATTTCAATGTTTCATCCCACACTGCATCCAGTAAGATAACCATACTAACATCAGGGATGTGGCCCGACTGTGTTGCGTTGTAAATATTGAGCAGTTTCTGAGATGTTGCAGTGGTCATCTTTAGGTCTGGGCCTCTGGCAGAGGTAACCCTGGCTCACAGGTTGCAGTGGATAGAGCCAGACCCGTTGCTCCCCGACAGAGCAGTCCCTTTGCTGTGGCTGCAGATGCTTCCCTTCTGTTAAAGTTCCTGTAAGGTCGTCGTGGAGGTCCACGGTGCGAGGGAGGTGGTCCACGCAGGCACAAGGAAGGGAAGCTGAAGCCAGCCAGACAGCAGGCCGGACATGACATGACATCGTCTTGTTCATTAGTGGGTGGTAAAGGCTCCGGGGCAGGGCCTCTGTATCCTTTGAGTCTAGCCCATGCAAACGGCCGCCCAGGCCTCATCAGTCCATTGTAGTTGTCCAAACGGGGAAGGGGAGGTAATAACGTTGGTCCGTTTGAGATGGGCGCAGCCCAACCATTGGATTTTAAGGACGGGGAATAAGAACCGCTAATAAGCCGCTTTCCTGACACATTTCCTTCTGCTGTGTCGGGCGAACTACTACAGTCCATGGGCTCTGTGAGGTTCAGGCCCTCCTTCTCCACCTCTTCCTCCTCCTCTTCTACCCGTTCTAAAGACACCATATCTAAGTCCAGAACCAGGCCTGTGTCCTCCACCACATCTTGCCGTCCTTCCGCCTCTTCCTCTTTCATTCCATCTCCCAGTTCTTCATTTCTCTCATCCTCTTCCCGGCCCTCTTGGTCCCGGAAGGGTAGCTGTCGACCCAGATCAGGGGTGCACGGCAGGGACCGACACCTTCGAGGGGGTCCTCGGAGCCCCGGGCTCCCGTTTAGAGGTGGAGAGGCACAAGGGTCTGGAGGTGGTGGAAGGGTAAAGGTAAGAGAGATGACAGATTTGCTAGGGGTGTCGAACAGCTTGATGCGACCGCCGTTGAGGTCTTGGCGAAGAGAGAATGGGTTGACCCGTGCAGGAGTGCCTAAACATGGTGATGTGGCAGGGGGCAATACGTCTGACTGACTACGTGACAGGCGCTGGTCACCAGGATAGCATGGTGAGCTTCTTCTCCTATACGGGCTGACGTCAATGGCAATGGGTTCTGAGGAAACCACAACAATGACATTATTTCTTTAAGAGTGGTAAAGAAAGTGTTGTAAAAAGAGTTCAAGTTTAAACCAGTAAATGTACTTAAAAAAAAAAAAAAAAACATTTTAAATTTGTATATAATATACACAGCCATTCAAAAGTCTGGGGTTGGCAAGAGCTTTATTTGTTCAAAAATAGAGTAAACACAGTAATCTTGTGAAATATTATTACAATTTAAAATGACCAGTCTTCAGTGTCACATAATCCTTTAGAAATCATTGTATTTGGGGTGTAAGACACATTTCTGATTTTGAATGTTAAAAAAAGTACAAATTAATTTGATTTATATATTTTTTTCAAAACTGCATTTATTTGAAATAGAAATCTTTTGTTATATTATAAATGCCTTTACCATCACAATTTAATGCATCCTTGATTAATAAAAGTATTAATTTCTTTAAAAAGATTTTTATTTTTAAACTGACCTCACACACAATATATATGCACGTGGGCTTAAAATCAATTATTTATTTATTTAATTAATGATTATAAATAATAATTCATTACACTGATTTAGCACACTGATTTCCTGGCCATGTTGTTTGCCCATGTTATTTGTAACATGCTTACCTAGGATGACTGGAACTTCACTCTTCACTCTTTCTCTCTCGTTCCTCTCAAGTGTCACTACTATTTCAGAGAAGGCAGGGCGACTGTCTGCACTCATCTACCATAGACAAAAAATAACACATAAATAACGATCTCAGTGAAAAACATGAACAGTTTTATACAGATCTACAGTCCAATGTGTTTTTGAATTTACAGTTTTATTTTATGTTTGGGTTCATAGCTTACATTGCAGCAATTGACAGCCAGGCGAAGGAATGGAGGTGGACAGTCTCCCACCATATGCCCAAAGGCTTCCACATCCAGTCCAAAATCCTACAGTCAAACAGAACATTTTATTTCATATGTATTACACTAATCAGGCATCTTCAGACAGAATACAAATACACACATAGACAAACTTGAGATACATATTTAACTTCAATAATGAACATCGTGTTGCTTTCTAAAATAAAATGAACTATGAAAAATCTGTTTTGTTGAAATATGCAACATGATGCTTGACCAGCAGAGGGAGGCAGCGCTCTAGTGGTCATGCTCAATTTAACGTCAGATTTAGATTAGATGTTGATTCATTTTATAGTTATTCATATGCACATGCATCATGTTTATACAAAACCATGGGAGTAAGTGACATAAGGCCAAAATAAATCTAATCATTTTTAATTATTATTAAGTTTGTTTTGTTTACAGATACAGAATACAATTTTACAATCAATACAATTCAAAACAATTTTAGAATATCAATATTTCTGTTATCATTACCTAAACAATAGACTTTCTAAAAGACTAGAAATAGACTTTCAGACAAGATTTAAGTTTTTGTCTTTGAACAAAATGTTTGTCTTTAAACTTAAATTTAGCAAAAATGATAAGTGCTTTTTCACACAATCTCTAGGCTTGATCTATATCTGATAAACCAGCTTATGATTCTATGCTTGACTCTGTGTTTCATGTGATGTTGTACAGCTGAATGATGTACCTCTGTCCGTGGGAGAATATCTGGGTCAGCCTCAATTCGAGCAATGATCTCACAAAGGATTATTCCATATGAAAAGACATCCGCCTATGGTATGAACATGACATAAATAAAGTTACGCAAGCACATGAGTCGAGTTGGACATTGATTTGTTAGTTTTCAAAGACAGGATACCTTCTCATTGTAGAGCTCTCCTCTTAACATTTCTGGAGCCATCCAGTAGGGGGAGCCCACAACTGCCAAAGGCTGCTTTTCAACACCATCACTGTAGACGAGCAAAACAAACATTTCATGCATGTCTTCAATCCGTATTTGAGTTATGTTTGGAATAACATTCTGAATATAGTCTTCCCATATAAGTGTAATACTTTTGCTTGTATTTCTGGGTTAAATGTGTGTCATAACTCTGTATTATTTCTGTTATATGTAAGATAAGGTATGCACTGACCTATAATCAGGGATTTTCTCTGCCAGCCCAAAGTCCCCAACCACAGCTGTAAAAGCACCATTGTCACAACGCACCAGACAATTCTGTAAAAAGAGTGTTGTGTCAGAGTGTATATTTTAATATTATGTACAGTCTTAACCTTTTTTTTTTTTTTTGTCCAATAACTGTAACACTTTGCAGCAAAGCACAGTGAGTAGACATAGATGCTGGTTAGGGTTGCCAACTGTTCTGTATTAATACGGAATCGTCCCTTATTTAAGACATCAAAGTAGCAGTAGTGTAGTCTAGGGTATACACAGACATATGCTATTTGACCAACTCGTTTTTTAAAGGGATTTTGCGAATACTAACCTGAATATGAGAGACTATACATATATCAATAGCAGTTCAAGGAAGACTTTAAAACAAAGCAAAATCCTCTGCTCTGGCTTCAAAGCGAGTGGGACTCATTACTAATAGGAATTCTGTTTCACCACCATTCACCATTCTGATTGCAGCAAAACAGTTAGGCCGAATTCAGACAACATATACGAAAATGAGTTTTTACGTGCATATGATACGTAGTTTTCACATGCATATGATACGCACTTTATGGCGTGTAATACGCACGTACCGGTACCCCACATCACTAATCCTACCCAAGGGGTTTACAATGCGTATCATATGCACATAAATACAAATTTTCGCTTATAAATTGCACGATAAACACAATGCATGCTATAGAGACGCATTTCATGAGATCGGGATGTACACAGTAGTGGCCAAAAGTGATGTTCGGCATAGAAAAATTCTTCACCCTTTATTCAAATTATTAAAAAGATTTAAAATGAAAGATTTTGTAAGCATTTTGTGTAGTTGTGCTTGGAGTCAATTGTTTTATTTGTGATAACTCAATAAAACATGCCAAATTGTGTGGACATCATTTTTGGCCGCACTGTCATGCAAATAAATAATGAACACAACGAAATATTAAAAACTGATTATGCAGTAGTCAATGTGAGCTTTTTGTTTTCCAATGTTATTTTTTCTATAGTAAAAATAAAACCTTTACCTGTAGTTTACCCCTTTTTTAATTAAATTAAAATGTACAAATAGGTTAAGCAAAACAAATCTGTTGCTGTCTGAGATTCATTTTAGCATTTAATTCAAGCAACAACAAAAAAATGACACACTTAACTGCATACACTGAAATGGCATAGATTATGTGGTACAGTACAACATTTTTGAGTGTCCTTTATACTGTTCATTATTTTCCCATAAAGAACCAAGATGGTCCCTTATTTTCCTTTGCTCAAGTTGGCAACCCTAGTGTTAATAGAATAAATCAGTGCATTGTAATTGTGTCTGTACCTTAGATGTAAGATCTCGGTGGAAAATGCCCTTGCTGTGTAGATATTGCAGCCCTCTTGCAATGTCCAGAGACAGACCTATCCTCACAGTCCATGACAGATATATGTCACTGTCCAGCAGCTGCTCCAAGTTGCCCCCATTTATGTACTGTAAATGTAGTCACACTACAGTTATCATCACATCAACCAGACAGTCCATTAACTCCTGTAGTCTGGATTTCTGTGCAGTGTCTTACCTCTGTTAGAGCATGAAGCTGTCCTTCGTGAACACATACACCCAAAAACCTAAGAAAGACCTCAAGATGAGTATTGGGATTTTTTTTCTTCTTTTTGCATTCCTTTTGTAAATATGCATTTTTTAACCTCGGATAATTCCCTCATGAGATACATAAAACAAACAAACCAACAAAAATATACCACCACATTTTAATCACATTCATTTCAGACTTTACAACCACACAACTCAAGTAAATATAAAAATATAAAAACGGGTGTAGTGCTGCCATTGAACAGTAGTGCAGTAAACAATTCATTGTAGTGTTGGGAAGCATTTCATGTAGGGCTGGGCGATATGAATTTGTATTTATTTATCGATAAACGCCTTAAAAACTATTACGATATATGATTACATCGTCTACCCAGGCCTTGCCGGAGACAACACAGCTGATATACACCGTAAACAAACACCATGAGTTGGACTGCAGAAGGTAATGCTCCTAACCCAGTCCTGCCCTGTATCTACTGTATTGACACCATCACCGCTGGTCTCTCCATCCCTGAATCTTCTTTTCCATCACCGCTAATCCCACCCAGCCTCCCTCTCTTGCCTCCTCATCCAGATTCAGCCAACCCTTCAGCCCCACCTCAGCTGGTTCCATTCAGCCCTTCATCTTTCCCCTGACGCATTGCTGTATGGATGAGCCTCGGGTCTTACGGTTGCCAGCTTCACCTAAGTAAGTGGTTCCCCCGGCTCCACCTCCAGCATCCGTGCCCATCACTCCACCTCGGCTCCCTCGTTCCACCGGCTCCACCTGGGTCAGACGTCACCCCTCCTATGCCACGGACTTACATTTGCTGCGCTCCGTCTCTCCACCCCTATGGCTCTGTCTGGCTCCGCCCTCCCTTTGGGGCCACCTCGGTCCTCAGTTGCTCCGCCTCAGTCATCTGGTATCCCGGTTTAACCTCGTGGGGTCAGTGCTGCGGTGTCACTTGGATCCATCAGCTCTCCCTCTGCGCCTAGGGCTCCACTGTCAATGGCTTCTACGTCGGTCGTCCCCTGGATGTTGTCAGTTGAGACTCCATCATGCCCCCTCCCTCCGTCGACTCCGCCATGGGCTTTCATCCTGACTGTGCTCTGGTGTAACACCTGGCCACTCCTCCCATCCTTGCCTCCTTGGTTCCTACCACCATCATCCTTCACCAGTCCCTCGTCCACCTCAGAAACCACCTCCTCAGCCATTTTACGGCAATCAAGATTAGTGAATTATTTTCTTTTTCTTTTGTTCTTTGATTAACATTAATGACAGGTGGCAGCAGGTATAGCTATTAGGCTGCTGTCAATGCACGGATCCTGTTTACGTTCACTTCAGACAAAACCGACTGTTTACGGGGATATCTTGAATATATCTTGAGTGTATTTGTCCATGCACTATATAAGAGGCGGCTCTATGTGCGCGCTTTGGATGTGTGCGCAGCACAGAAAACAACACGCAAGTACATTAGTGTTACATTTCGTGTCTTCTTGCACTTGGTTTAAAATCACATTAAAAATGCACACATAGGAAACGATAAGCAATTTCTGACCTTAATTACATAATTGGAATAGATTTTCTATTCCTAACACTACTAACTACTAGCCTAGTCTATAGAAAATATTTAATCCATGCGATTGCATGTGAATCAATATGTGTATGGTAACTATGGGGCTATGTGAAATATATTTGTCATTTTTTTCCAGATATTGTCGATGATCAATCTGGTAACTGACAGTTATATTTTCATATCGCCCAGCCTTAATTCCATGCATACAGAGAGAAGTATTCCGTCTTTTGTATAACAAAACATTTTTTTAAAAAGGGAAAAAAAGTGAGTGCCACACCTGAGGATGTTGGGGTGGCAAAGGCGGTTCATGAGTTGCACCTCTCTCAGCATGTTGGCTTTGTTACTGACCATTGTGTTCATCTTCAGAGCCATCACCTGCCCTGTGATCCTGTGCTGCACCTGCAGAATGCACACACACAGGCATAATGATTATTATACTGAATAAATTGTTTATTCTATCCCCTAACCTTAAACCTACCCATCACAGAAAACTTTCTTTTTCAAAAAAGAATGATTTGTAAGTTCACCAAAAACTATCCCCACAAGATAAAAAAATGTGACAGTGACACTACTAAAATTAAATATTTTGTATGATACACATAGTAGACCAGAAATTCCCAAACCAGGGTCAATGACCTTTGATTTGTCCCACCATGCCATATCAAAAGAGGGTGGGGGGAAAAAAACATGCCACTGAAGCATAACTTAATTCATTGATTTAATTCATCTTTTTGTATTAACCTTTTTGTAAAAATGTCAATATTATTATAATATAGTTGGATATAATGCAACATTTACTTTCAGGCCACGGTGCTTACACAAGTTTGACTTTTGTTCCTTTGTAGTAAACGGTTTGGGCACCTCTGCAGGTGACAATATTTAGTTTTCTTTGGTCAAATTAAGGTAAGGCAGTATATTAATAATGTATTTTTTCCACAGAAGACAATTTTTTTCTATGATTGTATTATTATTATTGCAATATACTGAACAGTCTATATACTGTATACTCCAATACAGGATTTAAATCTATAGCCTAAGTTGATTTCCTGACTCAAAATTCCATACCACGTCTTTTTCAGTACAAAATCACAACTAATAATTTTGTTAATCAATATCAACAAGCTTCTGCATCTAGAACCTGTAGAGTGCTTATATCTCATTCTTTACATATTCTCATGAAAATCATGGATACATTGCAAAAATAGATAAAAATATTATATTGTAATGTAAAAACTTCCACAGCTGGTCCTCACAACAGCGAAAGTGCTTGATGGGTCATGCCATTTAGTCGTGTAGCTCTAATTGAGGATAAAATCTATACACATTTGTACAAGAGCATCTAAAGCTTTTCTGGGCCTAAAAACAAACAAACAGAATTACTCTGAAGCATGTCAATTAAAATGAGGAAAATATAGGAGTTGAGAATCTAGTGGTGATAGACAAGAGAAGCTGGGATTTATGCACAATAATACAATATTGTCTTTAAGTTAAATTAAATATGGCTTTTTGGTTTGTATTATTGTGAGAGAGTAAGACAGAGATCCAGTGCAGTATGCTGAGTATTAATAGTCATTAGGCACTAATAGGCTTTCTGGATTTCCCGTCATCCCACCTAACCAGCTGGAATGCCGGACATCAATGACGTCACATGAAAAACTTAACATGGGCTTCACCCACTCCTACACATGATCAATCACCAAACACTACAGCATACATCATCCCACATTTATAAATCAGATATCGGACTGAATTTGATTTATAACTATTTGCGAACAGTATGTCAACAAACAGTACATTCATATTTCATACTTAACAAAGAGTCATTTGTCAGTCAGACAAAGTTCTTCTATGACACCATTTTGTTACAAATAAATTGTAATTAATGGTGACATCGTAAAAGGAAAAAAGACACATGACAGTTTACTTAAGATGGCACAAACCATTTTCATGAAACATTACATTTATTAAAAGTTACATGCTCAGCTTTCTGCAAAGTTTTAGTTGTCTACTGTAAGACAACATATTCAAAAATCTGTGTCAAAACAGCTGTTTTTCTTTATTTATAGAGATCAAAAAAGTCATGTGTCACATATTTTCAGACCTCACGAGTTATTAGTTATGCTCACATATCTGCAGTACTGCAAAAAATCTGTAATACTGATGTAACTAACCACTAATTAAGAATAAACAACAAGTATTAAATAGCTGTAATATTATGTAATAATGTATGTAATTATGTCTTAATATTATTTATGTATTACTACTATTTTTGTAAATGATTACATTTGGGATGGTTTGACTTTGAACTTCATGACAGCCAGTTGTGGTCAGGTTTCACTTACATCAAAATGATTTTAAACAAATAACCCAGAATGTTTTTCATTATTGGCTTTCAAGAAGAAAATCAGAGCCGCCAACTGTTGATAGAAGCAAAAGACGTGGGCCAATAAACACACACATACTCCTCTGTGATGAGGCAGACAGATTATGGCAGGCTGGTAATCTGATTATGCTGTCGAACCGTCCTGTCTTATCATTTATAACGGACACCATTGCTCTTAACTTGGACACATATGACACTGACTATTCTATTATATACAACACATGATTATTGAGAAGCAGTGATAACTGAAGCTATTATACATTGTAGTTCATGAGACTTTGGGACCTATATATATATATATATATATATATATATATATATATATATATATATATTTTAAACACAGGTATTTTGGGGAATAATATTTAAATGATCATGATACTAAAACATAAAAACAATATTAATTATGAATTATTAATATAGTTGCTGTTAATAATAATAACAACAATAATTATTAATAATACAAATTATTAATTATTATTATTATTTCTCACAATCAAACACATTAAATAAAAATATTTGTATTTATAAAAGTTACTTTACAGTGAATACCACTGTTGGGTGCTATTCTTAGAGACACGCCAAACAGTGCCATTTATTGGTAGACACAAAATAATAAAACATAATAATAATAAACATTAAAAAGTTTAAGTTGATAAGAATATACGTTAAAAAAAAATTATACAATAAATGCTATTTTGAAATTATTTCGCTAGCCTCCTGAACTTTGTCAATTATCATAATTATTTATGGTATACTGTTCAAATCATGCAAACCCCTGCTTTCATCCCAAACTTAAAGTCATCAAAAGGTTCAACCAATCATCTATCAGGCATGACCACTGCAGTGAGACAGTGGATCAACGTTTGTGGATAAAAAGAGGAAAGGTTACCTTAAACACTTCTGAGAAGAACCCAGAACCGATTTTTTCACAGAAAAAATCGTCGATTCGTGCCAGGCTGGACACCGCACTTCGCAGTGCCCGGTACGATGACGGCCGCATCCGGTTGGGCCCGTAAAGGGCATGAAAAGGTTCTTGGTTTTCATCTTGATCCATTATGATGGATAGGCAGGCAGCGGGTCCCTTCAACGCAGCCAAATATCCAAAGTCCAAATATCCATATCCCGAGTGAGATAGACTACAAATAATCACTTAAAAAAGCAGCTCAATGACTAGTAAAAGGACGTGAAATACTGAGTACCACATAGAATTACTCGATTAAATATTCTCCAAAAAGGGCAAATAAGTGCACGTGATGAAGAGTCCGCTCGGGCTGTTTCGCGATTGATGCGGTTGCCATGTTTCATATTCCTATATTCCGGTCGTTAAATCAGTCTTTACTCCAAAGAGGTTGTGCGTTATCGCTCGCAGTTCCAGATATGTCCTCCCCAATATCTGTAGCTTCACTCTCAACAGCTTTTACAAAGAAATCCTGCAAAAAAATGTTTTAAAATAAGTAATGTCTCACTGCTCCTTTAAAAAATATATATAAAAAATAGGCATGTGCTGTCAAATGAAGCCCGATAAATGGCGACAGAACGAGTCAAATTATGTAGAGAGGCAGCAGAAGGGAAAATCTTATTGCAAGCAAAATAAGAATACAGCAAAACAATTCCAATGGCAGTAAGAAATGCGGTGTGTCCGCACCATCTGTCAAGCCTGGCTACAGAGATCCATTGCGGATTGTTTCTGACCGCTATGTCAGGGCTTGCTCTGAATGCAATTTATGTTTCGCCTTTATCGACTTTTAAAGCGACTACCGTTGTACAGACTAAGCTGAATATTATTTTCTATTAGACATGCGAATTTATAATAAAAGCATCTTTAAGCGTGCACATGCAACCAAGGACGGCATGCACGTAGCCGGGCCCATGCGGCTGCCAAAGAATATGGCACTGTACCTGATTTCAGTAATATTGAAGAAAAGACTCTCGTTTGGGGACCAACGTTGCATTTAGTAGATCTTCAATGTTTTGTCAACATCTCGTTCGCAAGCTGTCACTGTCCGTCTCGGCCATAGTGCTTATGCCGCTTGTAATTTGCCCGTTCCGTTCATTGGTGAAGAATAGGGGCAGGTCTTGGCGAGGCTGGACATTGCGCGTCGAGCATGCGCACTTGCGCAGTAAATGCTCCAACGTAGGCCAGTGTGATTCTGCACTATTTAGGCAGGCTACTTTCAGGAGAATGACAGTGTCGACAAAGCAATGGGACGTCACGGACTGCAAGTCATGGAAATCTTAGCTTAATCGAGTTCGAAAGCAAGCATTTTAGCCAATATTTGCACAGCAAGAATGAGTTTACATTTGCCTTTATTCTTGATGTGAGCTTTCGTATTTGGGCTTCTGATTGGCCGCATTATACGTCAATCAAGCATTAAAGCCAATGAGCGGCCAGTGCGCTGGCGTTACTGAACCATGATGTCACTTTTACATTTCAATTCACAATGCAACGTTAAAAACATGCAGACAGTGACCGTGGATGATATCATCGTCGTCGTGAGTCAGCACTGCAGTACTTAAAAAGGCCACTGACTCAGTGGCCACCCATTATTTGAAATGAAACTAAAGTATCATATCAATTTGGCCACTGTTTCCTGCGCTTCCTCTGCTCTGACATTCTGGTGAACTCCTCTCATCTGAAGCCACTTTTATCATTTAAGTTAAATCAGACTAAATGATTGTTCCAAAATAATTGACAAATTATTGCTTTGTCTTCAGTGTCATTATTCAAATGTACAGACCAATACATTTGTCCAAACGTAAAATACTGAAATATTATGTAGCCTAGCATAAGCTTAAATTTAAGCTACTCGAGTTTTTCGTTAGAAATGAACAAAATGTAATCAATAAGCGAGTATATTAATAATAAAACTACATCAAAACAACATTATTATTACTCTGAAATGTTTTCAAATAAAATATGGCCTTTTAATTTTACTTGCATAAATTTTAACTTTCAGATGAAAAAGATGACCAAAAGCCTGCATCTGCCATGGTTCATCAATAGGTGGCAGCAGAGAGAAATGTAGACTTCTCTTTCTGCCCTTTCATTTTTAAGTTATTTTTTTATTTTTCTTTAAATAATTATTGTGTTTCACTTGATACTTACAAAATGTTAAAATGTGTCAAGAACTTGCTGTCGAATTCTGCAATTTTGAAAGTTCAATAAATAAATAAAAATTACTTGGTCTTGGAGCTACTTTGAACTTTTGCTCTACACCACATTCGGGCTGTAGTTCATTTGATAAGTTTGTGAGAGATATGGAAAATAGGCTAAATATATTTTACAGAAGTATTTTGAGACAAAATTTAACTCATAAATATATTCTGTAGGCCTATGCTATAGGCTATACCATCGTGTGTAAAGCCAAGCCTCAGTTGATACCCAGATCATGGAAAATATTTTACAATTTGTTTTTTAAATGGTTATATTTAAACCCCCTGGAATTAATCATTTTAAACCAATTAATTTTGCATTTGTAATTATTATTTTTTTTTTACTTTATTGGAATGTGGAATGGTACAAAACACACACAAACACACACACACACACACACACTCACACAACATATAGACATCATTCAAAAAGGTTAAACGGTCATAAAAAAAAGTCACACTTGTATTGTTCACAGTCAGAAATGAGGCCTTCCACAAATTTTGTGCTGATAATTAATTGTCATACAAAAAATGTATTAAAGATTTAATTATTTTAGTTTTTTTGGTTTTGTTGATGCCACTTATGTTCCCAAAATGTTAGCAAAAATTTTTTATTTACATCATTCATTAAACCTTTTTTTCTCTGAAACGTTTTAGTTGGGTGGTTTCAGAATGTTTAGAGAGCATTCAAGAGTAACATCACCAAAATGTTTGTAATATTAAAAAATGGAATGTTCCCTTAACATTTGCATAGCCAAAAAAATAATAATAATAATAAAAAAAAAAATTTGTACAAATGTTTTTAAAATGTTGAAAAAACTGAACGTTTTGAACATTCTATGAGTTTTCAGAAATGTTTTTATAACCTTATGGGAACATTAGCAATCTCTTTCCTGGAGACTAGGTAGTGTACTTCCTCCCTGAGTGCGACATGGATTTTTGTTCATCACAACAAAAAGACTGTTGTAATTCTAAATCATATAAAACAGAACAAAGAAACAAGGCGAGAAAAATAACACTGAGCCAATCCCGCTGAAAAATCCAGGATTAATCATCATGAATTCCATGTTAGTTCAAGGCTGGTTAGTTCTGATCTGTTGGACTAACATAGTCATGCTGTTCTCAAGCAAGGGAAGGGAAGTGGCTTCATAAAAGTTAACTGAGGATAATGCTGGAATTTTCCCAGTATTTCTGACCTTACCGTTTAGAACTGTCAAATCTTATAGCTTATTACAAAGACAGTGAGGAAAATCTAGCATATAGCTGGTCACCAGCACAAGGTTTGTTTAGCATGCTGGGACAAGCAGGAGAAGCAGGAGGAGGGCTGGTGCACCAATTTTGCTTGAAAACAGGATGACTATGCTGGATCACCAGCTAGACCAGCACTACCAGCTCTAACCAGCATAAACCAGCCTGGACCAACATGGAATTCATGCATGTTTATGCTGGAATTTTCAGCAGGGAAGTTCAAAGTCATAATCCTTTCTCCCCCTTCTGGTTGGTTTGGAGGAAATCTTTCTGCATTCATGGTCTAAGCCACAAAGTTTCCCTGTTCTTTCTTCAGACAGCTTAGTGTCTGGTAGTATTACTTGCTGGGACACTCTCAACATGGTCCTAGAAGTTTCTCTAATGATTGCCACAGAGGCTTAGTGTCTGGCAGGCTGACATGGGCTTGCAAGGCTCCCAAACCTTGAAATATTTGTGTTTGGTGGTATTAGTTTGCTTATTTGGTGACCACAATACAACTACAATAACTACAAACTCTCCACACGGAGTTCTGATCTCACCAACCATCATCATGTCCATCTGTGATTACATGAAGAAACAGAAAAAAAATGACAGAGACTAAACTGTTACACAAGTGCCTAAAACTTTGGTAGTCTTGGAGACGTTGCCGCAGTTCTTCTGGATTTAGCCTCTCTCAGTTTTTTCTGTTTCTTCATGTAATCCTAGATGAACTTGATGATGGTGACATCAGATCTCTGTGTCGATCATACCGGCTGTTGTCAGACTACTTATGCATACAAAAATCTCACTTGATTATTACAATTAATGGCAAAAGGAATGTTTTGGAAATGTAAACTGATATTTCCAACTGAAACACTACAGCGAAATATATAAATAACTGGCTTAAAATATAATTTTTTTGTGGGTGAAAATCCCGGGGTGGCGGTGTCACCGGCTTGGGCCCTCCATCACTGCTCGCAGCTATATTTATATCAGACAAGTAATATTCTCTGTCTTGTCACTTAAATATATATATATACATATATATGTGTGTGTGTGTGTGTATTCTTTTTCCCCCCTATTTTTTATATATATTATTATTATACATATAATAATAATGATTATATATATATATATATATATATATATATAATAAACATTTTTGGATACTAAACTATTCTTTATCATAGGCTTTGTACTTCACTCACATTCCAATATTGAAGGGAAAAACTATCCTCTTCACATGCGCAAAAATATGCTTGGAAACATCACAGTTGAGCGGTGATTGACTATTTTATTATTATATTTTATTAAGGCTATAATGAACAGACTGCGATGTCAAAATTGCAATGCTGGAATGTGTGTGTGTGTGTGTGTGTGTGTGTGTGTGGCGTCGGCACGATTGAACAGTGGACACATAAAAACATACTCCGTAATTTTTTTAATACAGGACATCATTCAAACTGCAGAGTGTTTGTGTACACTCGCAATAAAACACAACATTGTGCTTTTGTAAAATAAATTCAAGCAATCCGCCCCCCTAAATGGTGCTAATTTTAAAATTAAACTAAAAGGCTCACGCCTGCACAGGCATTCATAACGGTGCGCGTCCACGCCGAGGAACGAGCAGAACGGAGTGAACGTTTTTTAGTTCATTCCTACTTCCATAGGAATTCATTGAAAACACTCGCTCTGCTCCGCACTATTATCCATGTCTGTGCGGACGAACATATTTTACTTTCGTTTATAAGTTAGCGATTCAAAAGCCCCCAGCGGTGTCACACATTGATTAACCGGTGGTAAAATATTCTCACCGTCACATACCTAGTATATTTTTATATAGATACAATAGGCCTACCTGATTTTGAACACAAGAGGGCAGTATAGCACTATGAATGATATAATTTATTTATTTTTTGGACTAAAAAAACATTCTGGATGTTTTTAAACTTAAACAATTATTAAATTGAAAAAAAAAAGATAGAAGGTTTTTAGTGTTTCCTTTTTTGACATTACTTTAATCCCTCGCCATAGCAAAACCGTTTGAGATATTTAATATCCGTTCACAATTTAGCATCTTTAATGTATTTTCATCATGTTGAAAAAGTTTGGTGTGAATAAAATAAACCACTTAGGCGGAGTAGCTAAAAACTCAGAGTCTGAAATATCCCAAAAATCTACATTCAAACCAAAATATCTGACTTCCTGTTGGTCGGAGCTAATGACTGTAAATTAGAAAGTTGTCCGGCTCGATGAGACCAATATACGTACCCCCCCCCCACACACACTTTTGTCAAAAGAATTTTGAAAGTGACAAACTTCCTGCTGCCAGTTGGTGGCGCTATAACTTTGACTCACAATAGTCACATCCATGTGATCGGCCTCTTACAACGAACACACTGCGGAAGTTTCATCAAGATCAGTTAATGTATGCAGAAGTTATAACACACTTCCTGTGTCCCATTAATCGCCATAAATTCGTTTCCTCGCCACGGCCAAACCGTTCGAGATATCAAAAATCCGTTCACAAGAATTCATCCTCAGTGTCTTGACTTCATTCACACCGAGTTTGGTGGGGATCGGATGAATTCCCTAGGAGGAGAATTTCACATTCCATTGTATGCGTTTTCCAAACAACGTATAATAACCGACTTCCTGTTGGGCTGGCGTAAAACTTAGAGCACGAAAGTTGTTCGGCCCGATGAGATCTATATGTGTGCTGAGTTTCATATTATTACATGCAAGCGTGTTTGATTTATGGACCAAGTTTTCGGACACCATTCCAGGGGGCGCTGTCGAGCCCCCCTGCCACGCCCGGGTACCAGCTTCAGTCCTGCCCTGATGGCCGCAGTTTCTGACGTGTGTGCAAAATTTCAAGAGTTTTGGAGCATGTTAAGGGCCCCAAAAGTGGCAAAAAGGCACACAAAAAAAAAAAATGAAGAAAAAAAAATCCTTCTGGAAACAATAGGGCCTTCGCCCTTTCAGGGCTTGGGCCATAATTAAAATACATAAGTTCACATAACCATAAAATCTGCGAAGTGAGTCCAAACTTCTGACTGGTAATGTATTGCCTTTGTAACATTAGTCTCCGTGTATCCAAGTGCAAGGATTCAGTAACACCACTCTGCATGCAGAGGGCAGTAAAGAGTCAATTCTGTTTTCACTTTCAAACCAAGCTGCGTACTGGTGTCATCGCTGCTCATTGAAGATGGCTTTAACCCGGTTCGAGCGGTTTTTAAGCCGACTGCTTCGAGCTGTGATGTGGATGTTATTCGCCGCTTTTAAGTTATTTGCACCTCAGCAACGGCATGGAGTTTCGCGACTCCCACCCATCACTAACCCACTTCTGCTGCTCTCATCCATGCAGCTTGCACGAAAGATTCGTCGGAAGGAAGTAAGATGTAAATAAAAACTCCATAGGCTCTATATATTGATCATTATAATTAACAGCATGACCGTAATGACATGTTGATTACACTTTGAATGATGCTACTGTAAAGATCATTATTTCACAGTCACACCACTCAGGAGGAAGAGATGCGACGAGGTGAATTGCAATGAATGCTGGGAGTTGTAGTAGTTTCTTAAAAACGTTATTTTTATTTTATTTATTTTTTTCACACACAGTGTAGTTTATTAACATCAGTTTGTTTTCTGATATTAGTTCAGCTATTAATGTAACGTTAGGTAATCAGAGTGGGAACTTATTTACACACTAGAGGAATCACGAGTTTTCAAGGCTGGTCAAAGGTCAGCAGCACTTATGAAGGGCTTAAGTATGCAATAAAAGTCTCCCATAGGTCTGTGTATTAAGCCAGTTATTTTGTCTGAAAATCACATTTATTTTCAGTTCCCCCCTTTTAAAAGAAATACTTATGTAAACATTTTTTAAATAATAATAATTTTAGTTTTAACATGTATAATGTAGACGTTTTAAAATATAAGTTTGTGACTCATATATATAAAAAAAAAGATATAGTACTTAGGTAATTTTTCAACACTTGTCTAATTTTGACAAATGTTATTCTATACCATCACACATAATATTTGCACACAATATCAAAAAAAGCCTACCCATCATACCATCAAAGGATATGATTTGATTTTTTTTTTTCAGGATATGCTTTGATGAAAAATATATTGAAGTTTCATTTTTCAAGATTTCAAGTAATCAAAAAAGCCCCCCAATAACCCCAGACTGTTATATTACTCAAATGTATTATTGATATATATTTATAAAAAAATTTTTACAATTCCTTTTCTTTCTTGGAGAACAGACAGATATAACACAGTGTGCACATTTATCTATGCATTTAGCTACATTAATTATATTCACAATAGATCTGACCTAAGTTTTGAATCTGTGTATTTCTACTGTATGTTTGTCTTTCAGTTCGTTACCCACACACATTTTTGTATACATTTGTGTGCTGTAGTGACTTTTACTGCATTATGCATTCCAAACACTTATTGATTTCCTTCAAATATCTCTAGGTAACAAGTGTTGAAGTGGTACAGGCCTACATTGACCGAATTCAGGAAGTCAACCCACTTATCAATGCCATGGTGAAGGACAGGTGAGGGAGTTCAAGGGCAAAATCATCCTTCATTTCATTCTGACTCTGAACACACATTCTCATTTGTTCAGGTTTTCTGCAGCGCTTCAGGAAGCCGCACAGGTAGACAAACTAATAGAGGAGGAGACGGGAGGAGAGGATGTGTTGGAGGACAGGCTACCTCTACTTGGGGTACCCATCACTGTTAAAGAGGCCTTTGCTCTGCAAGGTATATTATATAACTCTTCATTGCAGAATGGTGTATGTCTGTAGGGTGACACTTTCTGTTTTCTTCCTAACAGGCATGCCTAACTCGACAGGACTGTTGAGCAGACGGGATCTGGTTTCGGGGGCAGATGCCCCATCTGTTGCACTGTTGAAGAGGGCGGGAGCGATTCCACTGGGTGTAACTAACTGCAGTGAGCTCTGTATGTGGCTAGAGTCCCACAACCACCTCTATGGCATCACTAACAACCCCTATGACTTTGAGAGAATTGCAGGCGGCAGCTCAGGTCATTTTTATACACATCCTGACACTTAAACCATAGTAAAACTGACAGAAAAATCTTTTTTTTTCTTTCAATTTTATAATTATTATACAATTGCAGACATGGTTGTTAATTTTTATGCACTTTTAGGAGTTTTGCATACACTTTTTTTACTTGTAAAGATACTCCCTGTATTATTTTATTTATTTATTGAAATAGCTTAATAAAAAAAATAAAAAAACCTAAATCAAACATTAAAATAGAATTCAAGTTATTCAATTAAAAACTTTTTACCCCTAAAGAAATGTATAGTTTTTAAAACAAAAAATGTAGATTCAATTCAAGTGTTTTTGTCTACCTCTTTTTGCTCTTTTCAAAGCAGCTTTGCAGAAAATGATTGTTTCAATAAATGTATGCACAAGTCAATAAACACTCACACAAGATAAAAAATCCACTCATATAATTATTAGCGCAATAAAACGGCTTTAAAACCAGTAAAGGGTTTTGTCACCCAAAAATGAAAAATCTTTAATTACTCACCTTAATGTCGTTCCAAACCCGTAAGACTTTCGTTCATCTTCGAAATACAAATGATCTTTTTGATAAAATCGAAGAGCTTTCTGTGTTCTCCATAGACCGCTACACAACTGACACGTTGATGCTTTAAAAAGTGAATAAAGAGATTGTAAAACGAATCCATAAGAATTGAGCGGTTTAGTCAAAATTTTCTAAAGAGACACGATCACTTTACATTTAATAATTTAGCAGACTTACAAATGAGGAGAGCAATAGAAGCAATTAAACTAACAATAGGACAACAATGTGCAAGTGCTGGGACCCTTCCCAGTTTAGTCTAATGCAGTATACTTCATTTTTTATATATATAAAAAAATATGTAGATATATATAAATGTGTGTGTGTGTGTGTGTGTGTGTGTGTGTGTGTGTGTGTGTTTCATCCTCTCCACTAGGTGTCAATATAGGTCCAATTAATTGTAGTTAATTCTGTCACTTGCAGGAGGTGAGGGCAGTATATTGGGTGCTGGTGCCTCTGTGATTGGAGTTGGGTCAGATATCGGGGGTAGTATCCGTATTCCCTGCTTTTTCAATGGCATCTTCGGACACAAGCCATCATTAGGTAAGAAGAGTGGGTGCAGTTGTGTGCATGTGTTGGTTAGTAGAATAATGGTGACAGTCTACAGAGGGAGTATGTGGTTTCTACTGTATATATACTTAACGTTGTAATTGTAGTAATGTTGGTTAAGGCCATAAGGAAGGCAAACTACATTTGGTTTTCTCTGTACATAAAGGTATCGTAAGTAATGATGGACAGTATCCTCCCACCTCGGGACTGCAGATGGGATTTCTGTGTACAGGACCTATGTGCCGCTATGCAGAAGACCTGATTCCCATGCTAAGCATCATGGGAGGACCCAATGCAAACAAGTAATATAATATGATATTTACAAAATAATTAGATAGATATGGTCTTCACAGCAACACTGTGAGCAAATATGAACTTTTTATATAAGTGCAACATGACAGAAATACTTTTCTGTAGCATCTACATTATGATTTGAAAGTTTGGGGTTTGTATGATTTTTAAAAATCTTTTTAAAAGAAGTTTCATATGCTCACCAAAGCTGCATTTATTTGATAAAAATACAGTGATGAAAAATATTATTACAATTTAAAATAACCATTTTCTGTTTAATACATTGTAAAATGTAATTTATTACTGCGATGGCAAGGCAGCCCTTACTCCAGTTTTAAGTGTCACATAATCCTTCAGAAATCATTCGAAAATGCTGATTGCTTCTTAGTATCAATGTTGAAAAAAATCTTTGCTCCTCAATATTTTTGTCTTATTGTCTTTGATGAATGGAAAGTTCAACAGAGCAGCATTTATTTGAAATATAAATCTTTTGAATGTCTTTACTGTCATTATTGATCAATTTAATTCATCCTTGCTGATTAAAATTATGAATGGTACACTATGTAACTTTTTTTGTTCAAACTGAACAAAATTGAAAGAATGAGTTAATACATCATCAATCCTTCTTCCAAAATGTGTTTTTTTTCTTACCCTGATTCACTATGGTGAGCCTATTTTAAGTGTTTATATTTTAGACCCGACGGGATAGTTTTCGCAGGAAATTGCGTACATATGTCACTCGCCTGTGTGTGTTTTGTCATATCTGTAAATAGAGAAAGTTGCTCCAGCTACTTTGGATGTTTCTCAATACTGAAATTGATGCTTCCTCGTTTCCTTGCTCCTCCATCCTCCAGCCTGTGACCCAGAAACTGGTCAAAGTTAGCCATCTTGGAGGACATCTCAATTCGCTAATTTCACCAGGATTTCTTAACCAGTTGAATATTCCAATATTACCTTTGATTCTTCTGTCCTCATTTTCTTTCCTTGCATCCTTCCCTCGGATCCTACGGGGGAGACGCGAGGAAAGGAGGTGAGGAGAGGAGAATGCACAAATTAGAAATGAGAAGCACCCTTTGATGCGTGT
Source organism: Leuciscus idus (assembly GCA_021554675.1). Lineage (NCBI taxonomy): Eukaryota > Metazoa > Chordata > Actinopteri > Cypriniformes > Leuciscidae > Leuciscus > Leuciscus idus. The sequence goes on along the minus strand of CM038623.1, from coordinate 25,131,775 downwards.
ATGGTGTGGGAGTGGGTTAGTTGTCACAATGAGCGAGAATGGATGACATGGGCAGCTAAATCTCCAACCTTCCTGGAATCATCTGTTTAAAAAAAAAGCAGAACAGAGGAGAGTCTGCTGGCAAAAGAGAAACGCGATAGAGCTCGTAATAAAACAAGAATCAACATTGGCTTGGCTTTTCGGAGATGGCGAGAACTGAGGGATTTGAAATGTTGTAAAAGTGGCAACAGGCAAGTAAGGTGTTTTATTGAACAGATAAACTCCCATATGTGTCTCTCTAACAGTTCATTGTAAAGCATTATCTATTGTGAAGGGTCATTTCATGATGGTTGTTATAGCGCTGTGCTGGAATTTATTTTCAAGGAACCATTAATACAGTCTATTAATGGTTATCTACGATAACGACTTCAGAGGGCCAAAAGTTACATTGTGTACCTTTCATTTTCTCCCAAAAAAACAACTTACTGACCTCAAACTTTTGAATGGTAGTGTATTTGCATTATAATTTCATTGTTTTTTCCTTGAAGTATATTCACTGCGTGGCTTTCATCTTATTGCTTCGTCTTGATTATTTTCAATGGTTTAAATCAACCCCTATTATTGAATGCATCCCAAATGAAAAATGATCTCTGTCTGTTTCACTCTCTTTAGACTGTCTCTCTCTGATGAAATAGATTTGAAAAAGCTGAGATTCTTCTCTGTTCCCCACAATGGGGGCTCTCATTTAGTCTCTCCAGTGGACGCACAGCTGCTTCAGGCACAGAAGATGGTACGTAGGTGTAGGTGTGTGTGTGTGTGTGTATGGGCTTCAGTCAATTGATATTTATCTCAAAATTAGCTTTATTTTTAGGTGGTCAAACGCTTGGAGGCAGACCTTGGGGTTAAGGTCCAAGAGCTGTTCATCCCACAGCTCAAATACTCCTTTCAGATCTGGGGAACCATGATGGCTTCACCTGGCAAGGATGGAAAGGTGTGTGTTTTGGGGCATTACAATTTTTATGTACATACAATGTTCATGCCCTTATTGTACATAACATTGATTAAATGAATATATTGGATAAAATATTTTACTTACATTTTTTTAAAATATGGAAGTCAATTTCAGAAGATTGTTGACTACCATAAGATAACTTTCAATCTCTGACTGAGCAAAGGCTAACTTAAGCTTATTATTTTCATTCAGTTAAGTGCCCTTTTGATATTTTGAAATTTTTGCTATTGTGTAAATAATGAAGTTATAATTAAGTTTAGGTGTCAGAGCTTAACTAGAGCAGAGCCTGTTTACACTTTTTATATACATGAGTGATTCTATAATTGGAGATACATTTTGCATTGCAAACTGTTCACTAACATAAATTCTGTCCAGTATCTTATTGAAAACATATTCAGTTTAATAATTCAGTGCTTGCCAAACACAAGTTACTTCCTTTTTTTACTTTTAACGGAAAAAAACCCCTAGATTTCCTTAGAGCATTGTTCGTCAACTCTGTTACGGTAAATTATTTTACATACGGTCAGTTTTGTTACTCTACCTTGGTAACAGTTTGACGGTAACAGAATTGACTATTTTAAACTTCTTAGCCAAAAACTTCACTTGCTAGCATAAATAACTCTTGGTAGTTAACTTTTTAAAACACTTTTTAGATTAAAATATTTTCTCAGAGAGAACACACATACCTTTCAGTGCTTCAGACCTTATCAGTGAGGGAAAGTGACATCATTCCTGTATCTTACAGTTGTGGGAGATAATTCCACCAATTTAAAGGCAAAGTATAGTACAGTAACAGAATTGACACAAGATTTATGAACATGCATTTTTCTAAGATAAAAGTTATTAACAATTTAATGTAGAATTAGGAAAATTACAATTTAGGGCGTTTATAAATTAAATATTACCAAAAATAAAAGTAAAATAAAATGTTTTGATTACACAATGATACTTGATGAAAATAAATACACTGACTAATTCACACAACAAGAAATTGTAATTTTCAGCTTGTGATCCATGACAATGAGTAACTAATGATTAAAATAATGAATAAATAACCATTTGAAAAAAAAAAAAAAAAAAAATGACTTTGGACACGAAATGTACCTACAATTATAGAATCACTCACATGCTTTCTTACAATACAAGCATATTCATTTTATACTGTATTTGGGTTACTGCATAACATGAATGATGTTCTAGTTGTCAACGTAGTTTTTATCAGATGGTTTTGTCATTTTTTTCCATCTCAGCCTCCCACCTCATTTTCGGAGCTAATGAGTAAAGGCGGGAAGAAGGTCTGGCCAGTCTGGGAGCTGTTCAAGTGGTTTCTGGGGTTTTCTTCTCACACTATAGCAGCAATAGGTGTGTGACAGCAAATAAGCTTGTGCACTTGTGAATTCCTCTTTCGCTCCATGTCTCACACATTCTGATGCAAATCAGTGCTAGCAAGTCTTCTTGTGATGAGTGTTCCCAAAAGTATCCAAAGACGTGTGTTTTTGAAACTATTTAGTGTATCTGAAGATGAATGCATATGATAATAGTGTCCCTTTCTGTCTCTCTTTCACAGGTCTGGCATTAGTTGAACTCTTCCAGAGTTCCCATCCATCTTCATTCATTATACAGCAGAAAGAAAGTCTGCAGCAGGAGCTGGAGAAGTTACTAGGCACAGATGGAGTGCTGCTGTATCCCTCTCATCCACAGATTGCCCCAAAACACCACCACCCAGTTTTCACGCCCTTCAACTTCTCTTACACTGGTAAGTGTTGTTGGTTTTAATCTACTTATTAAGTCCGCGACACACCAAACCAACATCAAAGAACTAGCCACAACGAAAGCTAACTGTGGCGTCACCTCGCATGCGTCCGGGTTTAAAGCTGTGCTTGGCCAACTAGTAGGAACGTTCTACGCCTGCGTGAGAGGAAATTACACTCTATATCAATAGGTGACAGGTGTCTATTTTCATAATTCAAAATGAGAAACCTTAACTAGAACTGTGGATATAAAAACCATGAACAAAGCAGCACTTTCTTACTATTTTAATATGAGTAATAATGGTCAATTTCTTCATTCAGACAGCCAAATATTTATGAAAATATTTGCATATTGGAATTCTCTGGTAAGATGATGTAAAATTAGAACAGCCGAAATTGGGAGCTTTGTCCCGCATCCAGCAAGACGTAATCAGTGTCCCGCATTTCAATTATGTCTGTATTATTTTATTTCTTCCCTTAAATTACAATACCACAATTAGAAATATAATAGTAAACTGCGATTGCAGTTTAAAAATCAATTTGCGCAGCTGCCATGTTCTTAAGTCGCTACTTAAGAATTAATTTTAGTATAAAATGTGACTTTTACCTATACTAGCCTGTTATTCAGTTCATTATATTTAGCAGACTAAAAAAGCTGCCAACAGTGTTGACATACTGCAAAAACTGAGCTAAGAGATGCTCAGCCGATCGTCGGCTTGGTGTGTCGTGGCATTAATGGGCCACCTTCCCGGAGTGGTCTAGGCTCTAACTGTCGTTCACACCGCCGCTGGCGAGAGCGGCAAAATTCGCTCTTGCCGCCCTGCCAACGACGCCGTAGAAAGATGCGGGGACGCTCTGACGTAGATCGAATTACTTGACTGCGTTTTCTGGAATCCTCTCAAGCGGAGGACTTCTACATTCCGATTGGTTGCCGCCGAACCATGTCATAGCTCATTACCATAAAGTTGACCTGACTTCAACTCTTCTCGCCGCTCTCGCCGCCGACTCGCATTGAAAATGAATTACTTCCGGCCACTTTGACACTCTCGCCGGTGGCGGTGTGAACGCACAGTAAACAGTTCTATTCTCTGCAGGTATCTTTAATATCCTGGGTCTGCCAGTGACCCAGTGTCCATTAGGGCTGAGTGTGGAGGGTTTGCCCCTGGGCGTACAGATTGTGACAGGTAAATTACAGGACCGTCTCTCTTTGGCCACCGCCCTCTACCTGGAGAAAGCTTTTGGTGGCTGGAAGGAACCAGGCAAGACAACAGCCAAGCCTTAATCCATCTCATGCATCTATATCTGCAACAACTGGACCACATAACCAACCACACGTACTGTACCACATTTACAGCATGTCACTATCCAAAGCTTAGTTACATTTGTTCTGCTTTCTAAGTGCAGAATGTATTTTACATTAACTGACATGTTTCAGAGGGCTGCATTTGTGTTTACCTTGATATATGAAAACTTTATTTTATTCATAATGAACTGGATGATTACATGAGACATTTAATAACTTTATAACTATGTGAGAAATACTGCAATTCATAAAAGTACTTTTTTTTTTTTTACTTTCATGCACTGAAAACAGTGATGTTTGAACAAGCATTTGTGCTGTTCATTGTGTCCTCTAAACAAGCTTTTCAAGAGCAGGCTCTTTCTTCTGACAAATCTGTTTTATGATTAGAATATGCCATAAGCAGGCTTTAGTGTTTTAGAAGGAAGAAGTTTTGTTGCACTCAAAGGATGTAAAGCAATCATATTTACAACTAAATAACACACTGGATCATTTTAAATGTTGGGCATTGGTGCACCTTTGTTTTCTTAGCCTTTATTAGTCATATTTTGTTGTGGTTTCTCTGAAAAATCTGTTCAAACATTGCTGACGTATTAAATAAATTACCTAAAGCAGTAAGACTAAATAAAAATTACTCTTTTAATGTGATTTTTCCCAAATATTGGGTGTAATATCTGTCTTCTTGGATAATATATATTTTAATATGGCTTTGGAGGTATGTGAATGTTGATGATGTGTTTAACATAAATTCTCAGATATGTCAAATGTGTCATCAACATCAAACATAATATCAAAAGAAAATATGAACAACAGACGACATGACATGCATTTATTGTTTTATTGTGTAATTCTGAAGGGATCATGAATAAAGACAGATAAGGGTCAAAATCTGTTGGATTTAAGGATATTTCACATAACTGAAGACATAACTTTTTCTTTCTCTCTCCCATCAAAAATAAGTATATCACAATATTCAAAATCACTCAAATTCACCCATTAGATTGTGCCAATAAAACAAGCTTTGTTACAAAACATGTTGAATTTAAAACCACCACAATTTCTAATCCTTTCAAGAAGTTACAAATGGCTTACTTAAGTCTACACATTAAACTGGGATTAAAGAAAGTATTTTAATGTTAAAAAAACATATATTTAAGATATTTATTCATGAGATGATCCTTGGTGTAACCTATAAATATAACAAAATCATTTCATTTAAATACAAGCACATTTTAATATAGTTAACATAGTTATATAACATTTTGAATTTTTTGCAGAGTAGAAATGGCTTTTAATAGTAAAATTGTTAATTTTCTCTATATTTTGTGATGGTCAGTCCAAGGTCATGCATCGTTTTGACCATAGCACTATGTGACCACAAGATGACAGCATTACACATTATGGTATGTCTACTCTAGAGTCTACACTATTTCGGAAAATTAAAAAAATTATGAAATTCTGTTTTAAGTAACAAGTTGGTTTGGGTACATTATTAAAATTATAAGCTCAATTCATCCAGTTAAAAATGCACGTTCCCTTTACTCTTATGTTAGGGAGTGATCAGTTGACACTCTTTTGCCTCTATGCAGGTTAGTTTGTCCCTTATTTATATTGGGACTATTTCCATGTTTTCAATCTATTGTTTTTTTTTCTGTTTCACTTGTTATCTGTCTACACATACGGCTGAGATCAAAACACCTAGGAAATGGAATGAGCGAGACACGTCCACTTTACAATCACCGCTCTACAGCTACAGACTGATTAGATATGAGAGATGTCATTAACATGTTAATAATAGTCTCTGTAAAACTGTTGGCTTTTAAATCGGATCTGAGATATGGACTGTAGACCATGTGTTCAGCACTTGATGCAAAATCTTTTCTGTTCCTGAATTTTTTTTATGGCATTCAATAATGACAACAGATTTGTGAGGGTTTGCATTCATCCAGGTATTTGTAAAATGTGTGAGTTAATTTGTAAGCAAATGGACTTTTATTGAGGTCATTTTTGCTGATTATTTATTTGGCTTAATCAATTGTAATGGTATTCTAACATCTTTAGCATAATTTACCCCAGTTCACTGCACAGGTTTAAACCAGATGTTTATAAATATTAAATAAGTTCTTCCACAATGAAAACCTCCTCAGACCGCCTAAGATCTCATTATTAAACTATAACGTGATGTTCATGGCTCAGTCAAACGTTTAGGGCTATACAACCACACTCACATGACCTTAAAGCGGCTATAAGGCTTCCTTTCCAAATTATGGAGACATAGGCCAGACACCTGGAATCGGTGAATAGCTGCTAGAGGCAGTGTTTCGTATCTGTGGCAACGTCGTACTCAAAGACTTCAAAGAGCAATTATTCCAGATCCTATTACAACACACTCATCACCATCATCTCATGCATTTTCATCAGTGTTCAAAGAAAATGATTAACATGTGATTGGATGGGATGGAACGAGACATCACAGAACAGGCTGAGTGAAGCTGAAGGCTGTTCTAAAGAGCAGAAAAAAAGGAACAGCACATGGCACTATATGAGAATTACCTATGTGGGCAATTTGTGTGACCTCTGGTAAAAAAAAAAAAATCATGTAAACATGTATAATTTTTTCATTTACTCATTGCTTTACCATTAATTTTGATATTTAATGGACTGTTTTAGCACACGTCATTCATCACCTGTGGTAGAGCTTGCATGAGTGTAAATAAAAATATTCATGATTTTCAGCATGAATATTCTATGAACATATTTGCTGTTATCTTTCACACCTTATTTTAACAGTGCAAAAGGCCCCAAAAAAGATATATAATCAGTTATAATCAGAAACCAAATAATGTAAATTCAACAAAAGTTATATTGCAATTCTAAAAAAATTGCCAGTTGACACTGGCTTAAAAAGTGTTTTAATATAAATGTACAATCACTGTAAAGTTCATTGTTAAAGTGTCAATCACAGTGATAAAAAAAAAAAATTCAAATTTAAAAGTTTTATGATCATGCAAAGCTATAAATTATAATATCAATATAAAATAAGATTTGACTGCTTTGTTTTACAGTTTTAACTGCTTGAGATGTCTGTCAAATTTAACACGACACGTGGATTTAACAACTTCTGTAAAATATATAAAAAAAAATGTTGGGGGAGGTTATTTACAGAAGCTTATTTTAGCAAGAATGTCCAGTATACTCCCACATTACAGAGTCCCATACAATGGTGCATTTCTAGCTTCTGTCCGCCAGCGAGAGCGCGTTTATGGGCAGGGCTTTTTGAATGAATCGACTGTAAACTACACGCTTGATTCATACAGGCAGAGAGCAGACGGTCCATTTCTGGGCGAGCGTATTTGTTCTCTGAGCTCGAGGCAGAAGTAAAGCGATAAAATGATCATCATCATTGAAGATCAGGTAAGAACGATAGCTTGATTCAACAGAGCTTCATTTAAAAATGAATTCTACCAAAAAATAAGCAAATTCACGCGGTATGACTAGGGATGACACGTTTTGCTGACTAACTGCACGAGAGCCTTTAGCTGCCCACCAAACCGATTTCAATTAAGTTTGTCGAAAATGTAACAGCCCTTTGTAAGAATTCACAAAGTATTACCAAAGGATACAATTAAATATGCTAGTTCAGGTTGTTAAAAATATAGTTAACTTAACGTTACTTAGCCTATCTGCTAACCGGCTCTTCACACCAGCTAATGTCGAACGTTACCTAGCCACAACAACAGCCGAAAGCTAAAAATGATAAAAGCCCCCCCCCAAATGCCACTCTCATATCACTGTCTTATTCGCTTTCCCAATAGTTTTGTTGTAAAATTATGAACTAATCCACGTGAAATAACGGCAGCTGGCAAGCCACTACGTTACACAACTTCCTGCTTATGACAACGCAACGTCGTCTCATCCTACCGTTAAAAAAAAACGTGTTCTCATAGACGGTTTTTACTTGAATAACTAATATATCACACTCTGACTCCTGTATCATTTTGTTTATTTCTGTGATCGCGGCCTGATGAGACGAAGCGCGCCATCAAATCACGTGGGTTGGACTCTTCCGAGTTTTTTTTTTTTCTTCTTCTTTTTTTTTGATAATTTGCCGCAGTGAAAGAGGCAAGACGGTATACAAGGACATCATTAACTGTCATCATGTTGACTTCCTCTTACTATTTGTTTGAATTTATGCAAAGGCACCATGTGGTTTAATTACGCCTGTTACTGATAAATAGCCTAATTTTAAGGTTACAAAATATTGACAGGCGGTCTACCATTGTGGTTTCTGTGTTGTAACTAGAGGGCATGTGGTCAGTATATACATATACCAATTTAATTATAGCCTATAAATAGCAAATGAGATGCACAAAATACGCATTTAAGCATTAGTAACTATATTCCTTTTAAATAACAGTTCTATAAACAAGCAAATAATTAATTATTGACAAAAATGTAGCCATTTAGTTTATTTCTTCTCCACTAATGAAAATTCTAAAAGCAGACAAAGCATCAAGCATCAATATAGGTGCATCATCATCAAGCAATGCACACAGACTAATAAAAGCTGGTCTGGAACAGCATGTGAGTGGAGTGGCTGGTTTTACTCCACAGTTTGGAATGATGTAAAGGCAGATAACAAGGTTCACGTAATCATGACTTTGTAATTTATTACAAACATGTTGTTGCCTGTATAAAAATAAGGGTCCACAGTGACATTGTCTTGTTTTTAAAAATAGCTCTTTATGGTATTGGTGACAGAATATGAAATCCAGCATTGACTTGTGTTCACAGGACGGCTTTGACAAAGCTCTGGCTGAGGCTGGTGATAAGCTTATAGTGGTTGACTTTACAGCCACGTGGTGTGGGCCTTGTCAGAGCATTGCACCTTTTTTCAAAGTAAGTAACCTTTGTTTTTTTGCATCTGAATCACTATTTTCATTGGGTTGTTGGAATTAACTTATTTGACTCGCTTGTAGGGTCTGTCTGAAAATCCTTCCTATGCTAATGTGGTCTTCCTCAAAGTGGACGTGGATGATGCACAGGTGAGTTTTCTATTGGAGTTTTTTTGTTAGAGCTGTAGTGTTAGGCTTTAAAATAATTAATGCCAACTCATGTCACATAATTTGCTGCATCAATACAAAACTGTATTATGCATCTGCAAACTTAGTAGGACTACTTTATTTTGATAATTGGTCAAAAAATGTATCTGTTAAATCGGATTATGTTGCATAGAACTGAATGAAGAATAATATATTGATATTAATATATTTATATATAATATTATTTTAATATAGGCCTATTTTCTGTCTAATATTTGTTACTTTAAATTAAAGTGTTATTTTATTTTAGTGGCTTGTAATTTTTTTAATATCAGATTATTAAATAATTGTATTCAATTAAAGAAGTCTTATAATAATACAATTATACAAACAAAAATTTTAAAATAAGGAATTACATGTTTTAAATCAGTTTTGGTTTTGGTTTTTGGCCAAGTGCATCCAGAATTTTCGGTTTTGGCCCAGAATTTTAATTTTGGTGGATCCCTATTTGAAACACAAATTAAGATTTTTTTAATTAAATGTGTGAGATTTCTGTCCTTCTATTGAAAGTCTATTCACCCAAAACTCTGATGCTTCAAAACATTAATAAATAAAAATTTGTAACATAAATTCATATGAATCGTGCGGTTTAATCCAAGTCTTCTGTTGTCAATAATGTTAGAGCTTCCCTTGACCTTATTTGAGTTCCCTATGTATGTTTGCGGATCAATGTTTATTTGTGAATATAAGCCTAAATTAAATCTGTTCAATATATAATGCAATCGTGTCTCTTCAGAAAACTTGGATTAAAGCACTTGATTCATGTGGATTTCTTTTCAGATCTCTTTATGAACGTTTTGAAGTGTCAGAGTTTCGAGTGAAAAGTCAGTAGAGAGACAGAAATCTCTCAGATTTAAAAATAATAATATCTTCGTTTGTGTTCCGAACGAAAGTCTTATGGGTTTGGAATGACACATGAGGTAGAGTAGGCCTAAAATAGCCATGTTTCTATCCAAAGTTGCAAATTTGACCAAAATTGGAATATCGCATTTGCTAATAAAGCACAGCTTCCATCCAGTGAGACAGAGGAGAAAATCGTCACTTCCTGATAAATTGCCAAATATCACTAAATGTAAGTGTAATGTAAATGTCTTTTTCCATATATTATAAATGACTTGTGCATCAGACTGCGAACGCAATAAACGCAGTCAGAGGTGGTGGATGCCTGCTGTCTGGGAACGCAGTCGTGTAACGTGTATTTGTTGGTTAAAACTAGTCAGAATTTCTTGTAAAGCTTTTTCTTTCATGAATCTTATTGTTTATTCTACTGCAACCATAGTTGCTCATAGTGTTTAGGCCCAAATCCCTTTGGATAAAAGAAATGCTCTCGTCACCTAACCTTTTTCTTTTGTAACATAGTTGGGAAAATATTTGCTGTGTAGTCATAGGTATTGTATGTGCAATATAATGTGAAATTTCTGTATAGGGAAGTACCTGTAACAGTCACATCGGCAGAAAAAAAATTGCATCTACGTATTTTTTGCTGTTTTAATACATGAAATACACCTATAGAGGGTAGCAGAATTAGAATAATGTATGAAATGGTGTGGTTACATTTCAGTCACACTTTTGTTTTTGCTTTCATTACTTGCTCTGAATGTCCCCCGCAAGTCTCATTAGCTCAAAGCATTAGAATGAGAGCAATAAAAAGTCCTAAGCAATATAAAAGTTACATTCTGTGTTTTTCAGGATGTAGCCCAATCTTGTGAGATCAAATGTATGCCAACATTCCACTTCTACAAGAACGGGAAGAAGGTTAGTTCTGTTGTCTTTCCTGAGTGCTACATAAAACTTTTAATTGAACTAATATTAGTCACATATCAACCGTAAAAAGTTACAGATATGTCTTTATGAATATGCATGTAGTGTTTAATTTATTTCCAGTTATTGTTTGGATGATTTAATCACTTGTTTTCTGTTGTAGCTGGATGATTTCTCGGGGTCCAACCAGGCTAAACTGGAAGAGATGGTGAACCAATACAAAAACTAAGCCTGATTTGACATTCATAAATGTTTCCTGTGCAGCCCAAGCTCAAATTTCACTTACAATAACTGCTCACTTGTTTTATTCATCAAGGGAGTTTAATTTTCTAATCGTTTTACGATTTTAGCGGAATCTGCCTTACAAAATTTGTCAACCATTTCCATAATGAATGATTACCTCTGTATGTCTATGTGTTCACACGTAACTCTTATTAAATGTCTTTTTTTTTTTTTTCAAAATCAATAAACGCAATTATTAAATAAATAAATAATCTCATGGACAATGTTGTTTTTGTTCTTCAGAAGTTTTCAAATTAATCTTGCCGGGGAAGTGTATTTCTGCACCACTAGCTAGTTTATTGTCCCAGGCCATGATGTGATGGATGCCTGTTGTTTGCTTGTTCTATTCATGCCTTGTAATTTTAAAGGTTTCTCAATCTTTGTCCAAAGTAATTTTTGTAGCTGCATAAATTGCTAGTGTCCTTCTTACAACATCAGCTCTAAGTTTTGTGTCTGCATGGTGATTACAATAATGCGATCCAAAGCAGTTCATCTTTTTCTTCGCCAAGGAGATCTTATAAGCCAAGCATTGGCACCCTTACATCCTGATAAACAGGTAATACAGAGAGTGGCTGTGTGCGTAACTTGAACCAATCTTAACCCTAATCTCTAACTTGCATCAACCTTGACCGTAATCAACCTTGATCTCTTCTCAAACATTGTATGAGTAGTTCCACCATTATTTTTTTGCTTTATGAGTCTGTTGCAAAATATTGTTTATCAATAGCTTTTCCATATATAGATTATGGTGTAGCATCAAGTCAACAGTTTGCCCCCCCGCCATTTAGCAGTCACGCTTTTGCTTTATTTCATACCAGACCATTTTGTATTCTTCATCTGGTTTTAGGGTTATTAAAGACATTTGCACAAGAGGCAGGCATCATTGGGCAAGCTTAGAGCATGTACTATTACTTTTTATTTGTTCTCTCTCTAATTTCTCCTTGTTGCTGGAGGGCTTAACTGAACCCCTGCTACCTCCAGTAGCATTTGTCAGTTTACTTAATTGTGATAGTATGGGTTGATTCATTTTGTAATGATGACACATGAACGAGTAGCCTAAATATCCTCCATGAATGCAGGAGGAAGAAAACTGGTTGCAGAGTGATTATTCAATTAAAAACATTTGCTCAAATGCTTTAAAATCTAGATCATAATATCTAAGGACTGAAAGATTAAAGTAAATCAATAATTAATTTCACATTTATTTGTATAGTGCATTTCACAAAGCATCAGGAACAGGACAGAAAAGAAACATTTAGAAAATGTGGCAGTGGTGTATGTGGATTCAGAGTTGGAGTCATCTGAAGCCCTTGCAAGTGTCGGAGCCATCCCTTTACACGTGTTGGGGCATCTGAAATCTTCATAAGAGGCTTGATCTAAACTGGAGCTGGCGTAATGTCTAGTAATGGGCATCCCAGTGTAGAAAGAGATAAGCAAACGGAAAATAATTAGAACTTTATAGGTAACTAGCGTAGAGATGATAAAATTAGGATCATATTTTCTTGACCTGGTAAGAAAGCTGGTAAGACCTGAAAGCTGCTTTTTTTACCAATTGTAGCTTGTTTATTGAGGATGCAGGACAACCTTTTGACTTATAAGGACTGTCCGGCCTGTCCTGGTTTTGGAGGCATGTTCCTGGGGCAGCATGGAGTCCTGGAACAAAATCCTGTAACGTTATAACCCTAGTGAATAAATAAATAAATAAATACTTTATTGTATTTGAAATACATTCCCTTTTTCAATAGTGCATTGCAAATATACTTTTATATATATATATATTTATTTATTTTTTTACTATCTTTAAATATATTAAAAGTATATTAGCATCATGCTTTAATCTATTTTCACAATACAACTTTTAACACACTTTAAAATATTTGTACTTTAGTATATTTTCAAAAAATATATTTTAGAAAAATATAGCCTACTTGAAGTGAAAATTCAGTTTATTTTTGTATTTTTTAAAAGTGTATTTATTTGCACTTTATTAAAAACGTATAGGTATATAGGTTTAGGTATATTTTAACTGTGTGCTGGAAATGATCATCTATCTATAAATTACAGGAACGTCTGTCTGTCTCTCTCTCTCTGTGTGTGTGTGTGTGTGTGTATGTGTGTGTGTGTGTGTGTGTGTGTGTGTGTGTGTGTGTCTATTATTTGCATATCTCTCAAACCATTAGTCCGATGGATTTCAAACTTGACAGGTGTCTTGCTACGGGCAGTGACTTGGCAGTGCAGTGTTTGGTCACCATTGTGGTGACCAGTGTTTCCTTTAGTTGGGCAGTTTGACTCTTGGCTTTTATTGCAAGTTTGTGGTTTTTGTAACAGTTTTTACCAAAACATGTAATTTGTTACAAAGAAAGCCAGAAACAAAGATGAGCAGGTGATACAGTTTTCGACAACAAAAAGTAGAATGAGGCACTTATCTCATCACTGTCCAAAAGTGGTTATTTGAAGTTAATAGATTATATTCGTTAACAATTCTCTCTTGCCACAGATCAGACTTTCTTTGGTTTTTAAAATACATTATGGTGAATTTTTTTATTTTTTTAAAGACACAGACATCAATAATCAGCATATGAATCTCAACAATGGTGACATGCTTCATGCCACAATGCATGCTGGGGGCCACATAATAGCTCCCAGGATGCATTGCGGCATGAAACATGTCACCATTGTTGAGATTCAAAAGCTGATTCTTGACTTCTGTGTCTTAAAAAATAAATAGGCAAGGCAAGTTTATTTATATAGCACATTTCATACACAATGGCAATTCAAAGTGTTTTACATAGAAGAAATTGAAATAATAAAAAGAAATACGAATAATTAAAACAATTTAGAAAAATAAAATAAAATACAGTACAGTACGAACAGTCGTACGAACAGTGGCACAGTGCTCATTCAGTAAATGCATAGCTAAACAGAAGTGTTTTGAGTTTGGATTTGAATGTGACTACTGTAGGAGCACATCTGATCTCTTCTGGAAGCTGGTTCCAGCTGCGGCTGGCATAATAGCTAAAAGCGGACTCGCCATGTTTAGAGTGTACCCTTGGTATTTCTAGCTGATATGATCCTAATGATCTGAGTGATCTGTTGGGTTTATATTCAGTGAGCATATCTGCAATGTATTGAGGTCCTAGGCCATTGAATGATTTATATAGTATTATTACTGGTATAATACCAGTAATAATACTTTAAAATCAATCCTAAATCTAACTGTGAGCCAGTGTAAAGACCTGAGGACTGGTGTGATATGTTCATATTTCCTGGTTCTGCTCAGAATCCTGGCGGCAGCGTTCTGTATGAGCTGCAACTGTCTTATCGTCTTTTTGGGAAGGCCAGTGAGGAGTCCATTACAATAATCCACCCTGCTGGTGATGAAAGCATGAACAAGTTTCTCTAAACAAAGGAAACAAAGCATCTAATTCTTGCAATATTTTTCAGATGATAGTATGCTGATTTAGTTATTGCTTTGACATGACTACTGAAACTAAGGTCTGACTCTAGTGTCATACCAAGATTCCTGACTTGATTTTTAGATGTTTGACCCCTAGAGTGAAGGTATGCGTTCACCTTGAGAACTTCATCTTTGTTTCCAAATGCAATGACTTCAGTTTTGTCTTTGTTTTACTGAAGAAAGTTTTGGCACATCCAACTGTTGACTTCATAAATAAATAAATACCCATTATGTATTTTAAAAATAAAAAATTGAATGTCCAATATGTGGCAATAGAGTATTGTTGGTGAATATAATCTATTAACATCAAAAAGCCACTTTGGAAAAGTGATGATATACAGGTCCTTCTCAATAAATTAGCATATTGTGATAAAGTTCATTATTTTCCCTAATGTAATGATAAAAATTAAACTTTCATATATTTTAGATTCATTGCACACCAACTGAAATATTTCAGGTCTTTTATTGTTTTAATACTGATGATTTTGGCATACAGCTCATGAAAACCCAAAATTCCTGTCTCAATAAATTAGCATATTTCGTCCGACCAATAAAAGAAAAGTGTTTAAAACAAAAAAAGTCAACCTTCAAATAATTATGTTCAGTTATGCACTCAATACTTGGTCGGGAATCCTTTTTGCAGAAATGACTGCTTCAGTGCGGTGTGGCATGGCCGTAATCAGCCTGTGGCACTGCTGAGGTGTTATGGAGGCCCAGGATACTTCGATAGCGGCCTTAAGCTCATCCAGAGTGTTGGGTCTTGCGTCTCTCAACTTTCTCTTCACAATATCCCACAGATTCTCTATGGGGTTCAGGTCAGAAGAGTTGGCAGGCCAATTGAGCACAGTAATACCATGGTCAGTAAACCATTTACCAGTGGTTTTGGCACTGTGAGCAGGTGCCAGGTCATGCTGAAGAATGAAATCTTCATCTCCATAAAGCTTTTCAGCAGATGGAAGCATGGAGTGCTCCAAAATCTCCTGATAGCTAGCTGCATTGACCCTGCCCTTGATAAAACACAGTGGACCAACACCAGCAGCTGACATGGCACCCCAGACCATCACTGACTGTGGGTACTTGACACTGGACTTCAGGCATTTTGGCATTTCCTTCTGCCCAGTCTTCCTCCAGACTCTGGCACCTTGATTTCCGAATGACATGCAAAATTTGAGCAACCACTGAGCAACAGTCCAGTGCTGCTTCTCTGTAGCCCAGGTCAGGCGCTTCTGCCGCTGTTTCTGGTTCAAAAGTGGCTTGACCTTGGGAATGCGGCACCTGTAGCCCATTTCCTGCACACGCCTGTGCACGGTGGCTCTGGAGGTTTCTACTCCAGACTCAGTCCACTGCTTCCGCAGGTCCCCCAAGGTCTGGAATCGGTCCTTCTCCACAATCTTCCTCAGGGTCAGGTCACCTCTTCTCGTTGTGCAGCGTTTTTTGCCACACTTTTTCCTTCCCACAGACTTCCCACTGAGGTGCCTTGATACAGCACTCTGGGAACAGCCTATTCGTTCAGAAATTTCTTTCTGTGTCTTACCCTCTTGCTTGAGGGTGTCAATGATGGCATTCTGGTCAGCAGTCTTACCCATGATTGCGGTTTTGAGTAATGAACCAGGCTGGGAGTTTTTAAAAGCCTCAGGAATCTTTTGCAGGTGTTTAGAGGTAATTAGTTGATTCAGATGATTAGGTTAATAGCTCGTTTAGTGAACCTTTTCATGATATGCTAATTTATTGAGACAGGAATTTTGGGTTTTCATGAGCTGTATGCCAAAATCATCAGTATTAAAACAATAAAAGACCTGAAATATTTCAGTTGGTGTGCGATGAATCTAAAATATATGAAAGTTAAATTTTTATCATTACATTATGGAAAATAATGAACTTTATCACAATATGCTAATTTATTGAGAAGGACCTGTAGGTGCATTATTCAATTTTTTTGTTGTTGAAAACTAGATCACCTGATCATTTTTGCTTCTGGTTTTCTTTGCAACAAATTACGTGTTATGGTAAAAACTGTTGCAAAAACCACAAACTAAAAAAAAGACACCACAATGGTGACCAAACATTTTCAATAAATCATCAACATCTAAACCTCTGTTAATTCTCAATAAGAACTTCTGTAGACGTCTGACAGAAATAAAGTCAGTCTGGTTAGTAATAAGTGAAGCTGGTAATGCTGTTTGTGGAGTTGTTTAATCCTCCTCTGCTGAGATCTTGAGAGATTTAATGTCTTATTTTATCTTCAGTTGATTTCATCTAAGGCTGTGGCTGGAAGTCAGTTTTAGTTCTCTTTTTCTCTGTTCTTATTGAATCTCTTTCATTCAGTGATTCTGCTTGTTGACAGCAGGTGTTCATCATTAATGCCCAATCATCACTTAATTAATCACTTAAGTATCTCATTAACTTTAACTCTGATTCAGAGTTATTTTAACTCTCTGTAGAGAGGGACTGTACTGTCCTCCAATTGGTGTTCTTAACCAAAATTAGACAGCCAGCCAAACTCCAGTCATGAAAAACATGAGAGTCAGAATATAGCTTCTTAGCTCCGTTTAATAAAGACTCTTGTTGAGCATGAAGACATGAACAAAGGAGTGAAACTGAAAACAAGCAGAAAAAATACACTAAGGTGAAATTGTCACTCGTACAGATACTAATAAGGCTTAATTACAATTAAATGTCTCAGTAAACAATCAGTTCACGAAATGAAATCAAAGATTTATACCCATATATGTTTCAAATCAACATGAAATCAGCACAAATCTATTATTAGAAATAATGTTAAACAGAAAATATATAAACAACTTACAGGCAGTTCTTGCTAAGGAGAAATCGAAACGTAACAGGATTATTGCAGCTGGAACAATCTTCACCATGTGCTTTTTGAAACTAAACTTCCTGATTCAGCCTGCAATACCAAACTTGACCGCTAGAGGTCCTAATTGTTCTAGCAAGGACAATACCCAAAGGGCAGAACAGGGACCAAATGTTCTCTGAGCAGAGTTAATTTAACTCTTAAAATAATTAAACTGTTTGCTCAAGCGTAGCGTTTTCTTTGAGTTCACTGTGTAGCCTGCTCCCTGAATCGTCGCGCTTATTCATTTGTGGATGTTAACTGAATCTGTAAGTCAGCTACACTGTTTACTTCTGAATATTATATTTTATTCTGGTGCGCTTAATGTTATCGCCACTGTGTAATAGTAGCCTATGCTATTCACCAACTAAACATATCCTATTCAAAGCGTTCACAGTCTCTTTCACAGCCATTATTTGTAGTAGCAGCCTATTCACAAACTGTTTGCTCAAGCGAGCGTTTTCTCCGAGTTCACTGTGTAGCCTGCTCCCTGAATTGTGTAGTTCAATTTTCCATATTTATTGTATGTCATTATGTCAGTATCAGTGCTTTCTACCATGCACAAATAAAAATGTCACTGAACTTTTGCTGTGTAATTGTAACAATGAGCACTCAAACACACTAAACCAACAATTACTAAAAACACACACAAAAACTGATTTTGCACGGGCACTGCACTAGTTGTAACAATGAATTGAAAGTTTACTTTAAAAATACATTTAATAATAGTATTTTGTACAAAAACTAGCTGACTATTATTTGTTTATTAATGTGAATTTGTTATTAAAGACAAAGTGTGCAATTTGTAATATTTGAAATAAGCCAAAGGTATTACTGAGGATAAACGTTTTACTCAAATATAATACGCTTATGGCTGATAGCCTCGTGGGCAAGTGCGCCGACATGTAGTGCCGTTGTGCTTCGGGCGACCCGAGTTCGAGTCCCGGCTCGTGGACCTTTTCCGATCCTGTCCCCCCTCTCTCACTCCTACCTAATTTCCTGTCTTGCTAATGTCCAATCCTAATAAAAAAGATGTATATAAATACACTATATATATTGCTTGCATGTTTCAAAGACACTCGTAATGAATTTGCAATGTACTTGTAACACAAATAAAGTACACTTTAATATCACTAATCAAGCATGTAATTAGTCCCTACACAGGCATATACTTAAAGTATACTAAGTATACTTGAAGTTGTTCCAATTTAGCACACTAAATACACTTAAAGTTATGCTTTACTACAATTTAATTACAACTAAAATATACTTAGTACAAAATAAGCTGCTTCAAAATAGCACACTTCAAGTTAACTAATCATTAACACACTTGAAGTATACTAAATTGGTCTGGCTGCAAGTATACTTAGCATTTTTTTTTTTTTCAGAACCCAAACCCAACCTTAACCTTACCCTTAAACTGGACGGAAATTTTAAAGTGCTAACTATGGTGTACACATGCCCATAACCCAGTCCTAATGGTGCGTTCACACCGGACGCGAATAGCGCGTCAAGCCCAATTTATACTTCTGCGTCGAACTAAAGGCCAATTTATACTTCTGCGTCGAGTGTACGCCATAGTGTACGTCGTAGGCTACGCACGTAGGCGACGCCGTCGTGAGCATTTATACTTCTGCGAATGTCTGTGTTGCTCTGCAGTTACACCGCCGAAACGCTAGTTGGCGCGGGTGGGTTTTAATGTTCCACTGTGTTTACATTCCTCGCGGCTGTTTTGAGTTTAGGTTTCTACGAGCAATGGCGACTGAAGGAGTCATACAGATGGCTGTATTTCCGCACTTCTTCAAGCAATCTCTCGGTCACTTGGTCTATTTCCATGGCTCTTCACTGATCTTCAGAATTTAAAAATGGCGGGCTGGCGATGCAGAGTGCAGAAGATCATTCCGGAAATGCGTAGGAGGAAACGCGATGCTATCCAGCCGACCAATCACAGATCTTGCGGTCCGCGTCGCCGCGACGCGTAGTTACATTTTTGAGGAGGTGCGCGTCAGGGTACGGCGAAGGGTACGACGTATGGTACACGTCAATGCGTATGCTACGCCGTACCTTCTACGCGCACCCGACGCAGAAGTATAAATTGGCCTTAACGCCGTAGCTACTTCGTAGGCTGTGTGTAGCGCGCGTACCCTTCGGCGAACCCTGACGTGCACCTCTCCAAAAATGTAACAACGCGTCAACTCTACGCGGATGCAAGCGCTGTGATTGGTCTGCTAGGACCCCTCCCTCGGGTTTCACATGCTCCCTCTGCAAGTGTAATTGTGCGTCAACGCGTACAACGACGCAGAAGTATAAATGAAAACCAACGCGTTGTCTACATCGTAGAGGCTCCAGCGTAGGTCCGACGCAGAAGTATTGGGCTTCAGGCGCGAGTGATTTC
Source organism: Leuciscus idus (assembly GCA_021554675.1). Classification (NCBI taxonomy): domain Eukaryota; kingdom Metazoa; phylum Chordata; class Actinopteri; order Cypriniformes; family Leuciscidae; genus Leuciscus; species Leuciscus idus. Next base: position 25,111,885 of record CM038623.1, on the reverse strand, counting down.
AATGTTAAGTCAATGCAAAGACGCGTTACGCGCGTAAAAACTTCCTGCGGCGCGAATGAGGCGTAGAGCGCGGTGCGGTAGACGCGAATACGCCTCATTCGCGCGTCAAGTTCGCGCGAATAGAGCGTCTGGCGCGTTACGCGCAAATTATTTTATTAGTGCTTTTTGTGCATTCACGCGTTTGACGCGAATTCGCGTCTGCCGCCCGAGTTGAAAAATCTGAACTTCTGCGTCAATTCGCGCCGCATTAACCAATCAGGAGCCTGCTTGCTGCTGTCACGTGGTGAAGTGACAGTTTATAATGTTATTTTATGTTTGGCCTCAATAAATTATTTTGTAATATGACTAAAATGCACAACAATAAAGCAAATCTTTCACATAAAAACTCGATTTCAATATATGAGAGATACTCATTTTGTATTGAATGCTATTTATTCCATATCTATTCTAGATTATATGAAAGAGTATTAATCTAATGTAAAGACAACAAACACAATTTAGTGTATACAAACTAAAAAAAAAATCACAGGACAGGTTTCACTTTTGGAGGCTGGCTCCATTTATTATCAAAACAAAAATAAATGACAGATTAGGTGGGTGCGGGTGAGGGTGAACCTCGCGCCGGGCTGTACAGCGCGGGCTCGTCAGGCAGCGACCACTCGAGGCCGAGGCCTTATACGGCCTACGCTGTCCTCGTCAGCGTCCTCACCGTTAGGCCCACCAAACCTAGCTCCTGGAGCAAATTGTGAAACTCCTGAAACCCTCCGGAGGGTCTGGTGGACCCGAGTACAGCGACGATGTCCCCTACGCAGCTGTTTCTGCTCTCCAGAGCATATACGAGCGGTGACTCTCTCGATTAATGCTAATGCTAATGCTCGATAAACATCTAAAAAAGATGGCCGCCAACGGGTTTCGAAACTTTCGCCTCTGACGTGCGTAAATTTCGCTTCAAACTTTTGTTTTTACACGCATCAATTTCGCTCTTGACGCGCGAATGAACACAAAGTGGTCAAGCGTATAACTAGACGCGGCAGGCGCGAATTTGACGCGCTATTCGCGTCCGGTTTGAACGCACAGTAAGCCCAATCCTAACACCTGATTGGTGGTAGAAATAGCTATTATTTCAGTACCTACAGGGACCAGGATCCTTAATAACAGCAGGAATGAAGCCAGTCTTCATTCCAGCACAAACTATCTATTTACAAAAAGCAGATAGCATTATGCATGTGCTAGCATTCTTTCTTTTTTTGCTTCCTTTTTCCTCTATTCTCATTTAGCACTATGCCTATCTCTTTATTTTAGGTTTAGACCGCAGTCTGGGTGGATTCTTTTTGTAGATATGTTACTTGGGTCATTAGTGATCTATTACAATTTATTTATTTTTATTTTTATTTTTATTGGAAGCATATAATGATGCTTAAAATGGAAACAGGTTGTCTTTAAATTTGAGCATTTATGCAATCACTTAAGTTAATTTGCGGGTGGGATATGTCCCCACACCACTTATTGCCAGAGCCGATATTGTCCCCACTACTTTTCTCACTGCACGGATGTAGGCCTACATGTACCTAATTCAAAAGAAACGTCTCCATTTGCTTAGCAATTCGTTCGTTCGTAAGAGCTGGCGCTCGAATGTTGTTTTTGAAATCATGGCGAGTGCTTGTTGCCGATGTTATCAGTTGCGGAAGTGAACTGTGCTTCCTTGGCGCTCGTGCACAGAGTCTCTCTTCACATATATGTAGTGCTTATCGCTGTTGCGGAGACTTTCTATTCGTTCCGGTGAAATCACTAAACAAAACGCACACAAACGTGTCCCTGCTCTTGATATACACTGATAAACAACTTTGGTTGTAATGAGAGGGGATAAATATAGGCCCTATATATTAGAGGCCACATTAGAACCCAGAACCTCTGGCATACTTATCAACAATTCTACCACCAATCCTTTAGGACACACAAAAATATTTAAGACTAACAATATTGTATTATTGTTATAATAACCGGTGCCGGTGACCGCTCCTGAACCCTCTGCCTGCCCTGTTATGGCCAAGGAGGCCACATTTGAGCTCTCTGTATATCGTGGCATGACCACGGAGGTCATCCTTGAACCCTAGATCTGTCCTGACATGACCACAGAGGTTGTTTCTGAATCCTATGTCTGCCATGACACGACCACGGAGGTTGTTCCTGAACTCTATGTCTGCATTGACACAGGACAGAGGCCGTCAATTAACTCTCTGTCTGCTCTGACATGGTCATAGAGGCCTTTTGTGAACCCTCCATGCTTCCTGTTACAGCCACGGAGACCGTTTTAACCTCTTTCTGTCTGTTTTAGCTCAGTCGTGGTAGTCTCCAGGTCCACCTGCTCTGTCGTGGTTTTCTTCTGCACCACCATGGGTGGTACCCAGTTCAGCCTAATCCGCCGTGGTGGTCTACAATTCTGCCTGATCTGTCGTGGTTTTCTTCTGCGCCACCATGGGTGGTACCCAGATCAGCCTAATCCGCCGTGGTGGTCTACAATTCTGCCTGATCTGCCATGGTGGTCTTTAGCTCCGCCTGCTCTGCCTTGGTGTTTCCAAGCTCCATCTGCACCGCCCATGGTGGTCACCAGTTCCTCCTGCTCCGCCATGGTGGTCTTCATCTCCATCTGCTCTGCCATGGCTTCCCGATCCACATCAGTGTCCAGTCCTGCTTCCTCTCCATAGGCCTAGCCCTCCTTCCCTCCCCCTGATCCGTCTCAACTCCACCAACCTCCTGGACTTTTGTTAGTTTTTGGAGCATCTGGAATCCGCCCCTTTATGTGGGGGGCTCTGTCATGATCTCTGTGTTTGTCTTTGGGCTTTTGTTTCACTTCCTGTCTCATGCCATAGTTGTAGTTTTGTAGTTTTTCACCTTGATTGTTTCCACAGGTGTTTGTGTTCCCCTTGTTTCCTTGTTAGCCTCATGTGTATATATAGCCCTTGTGTTTCTCTTGTTCTTTGTCAGTCATTGTTTTGGTATGGTTGGTTGTGTTGTATCTTCCTCATGGTTCTTAGTTCTCTGGATTCTTTGTGTTCTGTGTCTACCAGTCTGTTACAACCCTGGCTCTAGGGAAGCAACATTAAGGACACAAAGACCAACGTCTGCCAAATCAAAAGTAAAGTTGTTTAAATTATAAAAGGAAAATGAGACTGTAGAGATGACAACACTGCTATTGGCTGCAAGACCAGAGAGAGAGAGAATGAGCATGTGTCCTGGATTTAAAATGGCTCCCTTCAGGTGACACCAATTAACGAGCCGCAGTTGGCCTCAGTGGCGCTTCCGGTAGCGTGTTCAATGATGATTGTTGTGTGAATCAGGCAATTGGTGAGAGGGAGAGGACGAAGCGATCGCGTTGACATCGAGGCCGTGAAAACGCTGATATTTTGGAGAACGATCGTTGGTATTTGGTGAATTAGCAACAACTGTACCGTGAATGTAATTATCATGGGTAAAAGTACGGATGGAGATAGTGATAGTATGTCATGGCAGGAAGTAAATAATAAGAGGAAAGGAAGGTGTGATAGTTCTGGAAGTTCCAACTATGATGTGGACGTGAGTGACAAGTCCAAAAAAGTGAAGTCTATAATTATAAATGGGAAAAAGGAGAACGAACAAACTGAATGGAAAGTGATGATAACGTTCAAAAAAGAAGGGGGACATTTTCACCCACTAAAACTAACTAAAGCTATTGAGAAAGAAATGGGTAAGATCAAGTTTGCCAAATATTTGAATAATAGAAGGCTGCTGGTCTTTGCTACAGATCAACTGCAAAGAGATAGATTTCTCAGAGCAGAAACACTTAATGGGGAAAGGATCAGTGCTCATATCCCTGGAAATGCAGCAAAGCTTAGAGGTGTTATCTATGATGTCCCTTTGGCAATGACAATGGAGGAGATAATTCAGGAAGTGAAAGGAGGGAAAGTGGTGAAAGCCACAAGACTACAAACACAAAGAAAAGGGGTGAAAACTGATAGCCTATCAGTAGTTCTAGAGTTTGGAAAAGAAATGCCAAAGAGAGTAAGATTGGGATATTTGAGTTATGATGTAAGAGAGTTTATCCCAGCACCACTTCGATGTTTCAAATGCCAAAGAATGGGACATACTGCTGGTCAATGTAAAGGTAAACAAAGATGTGCTAGATGTGGAGGTGAACATGAGTATGGAAATTGTGGTCAGGATACAAAAGTAAAATGTTGTAATTGTGGCGGTGAGCATAGCGCTGCTTTTGGAGGATGCCCTGTTCAAAGACAAGCCAGAGAGGTACAGAAATATAAAGTAACTAATCAGGTATCTTATGCTGATGCAGCAAAAAAAGTGAAGGAAAGTGAACTATCCAGACCCAGTGTTGTACAAGTAGTAAATAGAGCAAAAGAATCTGAGAACAGACAAATAATTGAGATCTCATCTCCAACGGCAAGTCAGAGGCGAACAGAAATAAATCCATGGATAAGGGAGATTAATGAAGATACGCTGATTGTGGGTAAAACCAAATTTATTGCTTTCATCTGTAAGACTGTCAATGTGGCAATACAGCAAAAGAAAAAAAGTGATAGAATCAAGACAATAGTAGAGGCAGCCATAGAGATACTGGGGATCACTGAAGTTACAGCTGAAATGATTCATGAGATGTTGAACCCTAATAATTATGATGGAGTGTCTCAAGGTGATTAACCTCATTATGGTATTTCATATCCTCCACTGGAACGCCAGAAGTTTAGTTGCAAATGGTCAAGAGTTCAAGAAGGTTGTAGCTGATCTGGAAGTTAGACCTGATATTATGTGTATACAAGAAACTTGGTTAAGACCTCATTTGGACTTTGTCCTACCAGGATACAGCTCGGTTAGATGTGACAGAATTGGAAAACAAGGTGGAGGATGTGTAACATTTATTAAGGATACTTTAGCATATAGAAGGGTAACTGTCCCAAATGAGTATGAATGTATAGTAATAGAAATGTGTAGTCCCAGAGGAAATATCAAAGTAGTCAATTTTTATAATCCGTGTAAGAAATTATCAAAGCAAACATTCCATGAAATTTCAGAAAGTGTTGATAGAAGAGAAATATGGTGTGGAGACTTTAATGCTCACAATACTCTGTGGGGAAGTAATCATACAGACACAAATGGAGAAGTAGTGGAAGAACTAATTGAGGAGAGATTACTTGCTTGCCTTAATGATGGAAGAGGTACCAGGGTTAATGTTACAAGAAATTCAGTTTCTTGTATAGATCTTACTTTAGTCTCTGTAAATATGAGTAATTTATGTGAATGGAATGTTAAGAATGATAACAATATAGGGAGTGATCACTTTCCAATTTTGTGTTCCATGAACTTTGATATGTATGTTCAGGAGGGTTATGTAATAGAGAGATGGTGTTTTCCTAAAGCTAACTGGGAAAAATTCAGAGAACTTTGTATTGAGTATTCTGAAAAAATATCGATGGAGGGTGATGTAAATAGTTGCGCAGTAGCAGTGACTTCCATGATTATTAATGCTGCAACAACCTGTATCCCTATGAGTACAGTGAATGAGAAAAAGAAAATAGTTCCATGGTGGAACAATGAATGTAAAAATGCTATAAAAGACAGAAATCATGCATTCAGATTTCTAAGAAAGAATTTGAATCAAGATAATCTGATTGACTATCAAAGAAAGAGAGCTATAGCACGGAAAGTAATTAAGTCATCCAAGAAGAATGCTTGGAGGCAATTCTGCTCCTCCATTGGTAGAGAAGTTAAATTGGGTGACATTTGGGCAATGATCAAAAAGATGAGTGGGAAAAGAAAATCAGTTAAAATCCCAATGCTGATAGATGGAGAACACCTGGCAATTACAAATAAGGAGAAAGCTGAGCTACTAGGTAAGAAGTTTGCAAGTGTACATAGTGGGAGTCATTTAGATGAAATACATAAACAACGGAAAAAGGATATTTTAAGAACAAATAGTGAGGTAACTAAGAAAAAAGATAGTGATGATTCGGCACTTGAAATGGATTTGTCATTACATGAGTTAAAAATGGTCTTAGAGGGAAGTGGATATCCGGCTCCAGGGCAAGATCAACTATGCTATGCTATGTTTAGACAATTACCAAAAGAAGGCTTGGAAATTATACTAAAACTGTTTAATAAGATATGGAGAGAAGGTGTAATGCCTGATAGTTGGAAAAGTGCATTGATAGTCTTTACCTGGCTTTTGGTAAGCCAGGTAAAGACACAACTAATGCAGGAAACTACAGACCTATAGCCTTAACATCACACCTGTGTAAATGGATGGAAAAGATAATTGTTTGTAGATTGTCATATTATTTAGAGCAAAGAGGATTGCTAAATAAATACCAAAGTGGATTTCGTAAAGGAAGATCAACGGTAGATGCTTTGGTTAAAGTTAGCAATGAGGCAGAAAAGGCGATTAGTATGAAAGAGATCATGGTTATAGTATATTTTGATATTGAAAAAGCTTATGATTCAATGTGGAGAGAAGGATTATTGATTAAAATGCATGAAATGGGTATTGGCGGAAGGTTATACAACTGGGTGTTAGATTTCCTGTCTAATCAAACTTTCCGTGTAAAGGTTGGGGATGCTGTGTCAGAGTACTTTGATATTGTAAATGGTATTCCTCAAGGGAGTGCTATAAGTCCTATTCTGTTTAATATCATGATAAATGATATTTTTATAAATGTTGGTAGAGATATTGGGTCATCACTTTATGCAGATGATGGGGCTATATGGAAAAGAGGGAAAAACATTAAACATGTGACTAATAGCATACAGAATGCTATATTAAAAGTTGAAAGATGGTCATATGATTGGGGATTTAAGATGTCAGTTGCAAAGTCATGTTATATGTTATTTACCAGAAAGAGAAGGATTAATAATATACAGTTTAAATTGTATGGACAAAATATGGAAAGAGTGAAAGAGTTCAAGTATTTAGGATTGTGGTTTGATGAGAAATGTATATGGAAGAAACATATTAAACAGGTTGAAACAAAATGTAAAAAGGTACTAAATCTCATGAGGTCAGTTTCTGGTTATCAATGGGGAGCTGATAAACAATCACTACTAGATATTTATAGGGCCTTAATACGATCATGTATTGATTATGGGTGTATGGTATATGGAGCAGCAGCTAAGAGTATTTTAAGGAAATTAGACAGAATACAGTTTAGAGCTCTAAGACTCAGTATAGGTGCAGTGAAAACAACCCCTACTAATGCACTGCTGGTAGAAGCTGATGAATTGCCATTATATTTAAGACGATCTAAGCTGTCTTTAGCATATTGGATCAAGTTACAAGGATCTGGAGAGGAACAACCTGCAACAAATGTTCTGTGTGATTGTTGGGAATATACACAACATCTGAAAGGTAAAGGATTTGGTTGGAATATTAATACAGTAGCAGAAGAATATGGATTAAATAGCATAGAATATGGACCAACTACTGTATGGGGTAATGTTCCTCCGTGGATATTTCCTGTGCCCAATGTGGACCTGAAACTTCTAGAGAAGAAGAAAGAATGGAATGAAAGTAATGTGAATAATATAGGATATTTGGTTCGAGATTATGTGAAGAGGAATTATTATAATTATATGTTAATATTTACTGACGGATCAAAAGATCCAGGGAATGAACATGTAGGATCAGGAGTATACATACCTGGGTTTGATGTAGGTATTTGTAAAAGAATTAATGATAAATTATCTGTATATACAGCAGAAATGGTTGCTATTATTTTAGGTTTAAAGTGGATAGAAGAGGTGAGGCCAGAGAGAGTTGTCATTTGTTCAGACTCCACTGCTGCCCTGTTTAGTTTGAATTCCAAAAAGACCTTAAGAGATGATTTATTGATTGAAATATATACAATAATGCTGAGAATACAAAGAACTGGAGGTGATGTACAATTTGTTTGGGTCCCGGCTCATGTTGGTGTTGAGGGAAATGAAAAAGCAGATGAGATTGCAAAGGCAGCATTAAAATTAAAAGATGATGAAATAATGAAAGTTCCCTTTGGAAAAGGAGAGGCTAAATCATTCATTAGAAAAGCAGTGAGTGACGAATGGCAGAAGAAGTGGGACACAGACACTAAAGGGAGACACTATTACAGCATTCAGAAATCTATTAAGGTGAAGGGTTTCAAAGGGAAATGTAGAAGAGATGAAGTGATTTTTTCAAGATTAAGGTTTGGACATACTGGGTTAAAATCAACACTGTATTTAATGGCAAAATGTGTGTCTGATAAATGTGAGGTATGTAATGTTCCTGAAAATGTTGAGCATGTCATCATGAAGTGTAGTAAATATGATTTTGAGAGGAACATCTTACGTGATAAGATATGTGAATTAGGACGGGGATGGAATTTAGAAGGGATACTGGGGATGAGTGAGGAAACATGGGAGTGTTGCAAAGCTCTTTTTAACTTTCTCAAATCTACAGGATTAGACCATAACATATAGGTTTAAAAGGTTGTTTTGTGGGTTTTTTTTGTGTTTTTTATTTTTATTTTTTATGGGTGCACTAAATTTATAACCTGAAGTACTAAAACCTTGAATTACACACTCCGGTACAGTAGGTGGCGTTATGCACCTGGAAAAGTTGGTTGCGACCCGCCATTAATATTAGAGAAGAAGAAGAAGACACCAATTAACCGGTTAATTGCAGGTGAGCTACCAGACAAAACACAGGTTAGAAAACTTCCCACATAACACTCCCACCCTTAAAATGTTGCTATAGGACAACCGAATGCAACACCAACATGTAAAGGAAAATGTAAACTAGTGCAGACACTTACTTCACTTCACTGGTTCACTGGTTCACTTTTGAGAAGGCATCTGCCAAAACATTATCCTTTCCAGAAATGTGACAAACTTTAAGATCATGACCCTGCAAAAAACAAACTCCATCACATTAAACACTGGTTGGAATTTCTCATGCTGTCGAGAAAAACTATAGGATTATGATCAGTGTACACAATAAGTGGAACACTGTATGAAACGTACACATCGTAATGATTCAGAGCATGAATAAAGACCAAATCTTCCTTCTCAATTGTAGAATAGTGCTTCTGATGGATATCAAATTTCTTTGAAAAATACCTGCCTTCAACCTGACAAACATGACATGATCTACAATACTGTGCCACGTCTGACCTCACACCAGGCCAGAATAAATGCCTTAACACACGATCCAAAGTATTCCTGATACCGAAGTGCCCAGACAGACAACGATCATGGGCAAAGATACTGTACAATATGTCAGACCTAGAAACACACTACTCCAGTTATCCTCATTTGACATTTTTTGGATCGGTTCACTTTCGTATCAAAACTCCATCACTGACAAACTAGCCAGAAGCTACATTTGGTAATCTTCATCTGACACTACATCTTCAAACATAGGTTACAGAGTGGGGCCTTGTTTTTGCTCAAGTCTTAACTGCTCACAAGATGGAAACATCTTTCCAAACCCTGACAAGTTCATGTCACCTTGGGCCATGAAATTATCATAACGTGGAATCACAGATTGATTGTTCGAATGTTTATCTTCAACATGCCTCTTTGCCGACATGGCACGAGTAGTTGCACTGACAGAAAACGTTTCTGGGAATGCCAATTCAAGATCTGAACCATCTGATTTGTGGACAATAGAGGTAACTTCAGGGACGGCTAGCACTTTACCATCAGCTAAATCATTCCCTAGATTGATTGTTGATTGTTAATTTTTTTTTTTTTTTTTCTGTATTATGTCTATTTGTATTATGTACGTATTATATTGTTGTGTGTGCTAAACAAGTACAGTGCTGTGGAAAAGAATTTCCCCCTGGGGACAATAAAGATAAAGTAAAGTAGAATAAAGGACACACCATCTATAGGAATCTGGGAACAAAATGCCACAACAACATCCCCAGAGACTAAATCTGATTGGAGATTAATGCTATGTAAAGGGATTGACAAATATCCTCCACCAAAACCTTTGACAATTACCTCTGAACCTTGAGCTGAAATTTCAATGAAGGACAAAACATCATGTAAAATAACAGACTGAAAAGCTCCTGTATTTCTCCAGATCTTGATAACTTGCCTTTGTTGAGGGTCAGAAGACAGACACACAAAACCATCAAAAATGATGATGAGCCGACTAAATCACCTTTCTTGCATGGAACACTAGCAACCAAGGATGCTAGAGGAAGACTTGGCACAGGGCTTACAAACGCTACAGTTTTTGCAGATTTCTGTTTCTTACTTAGAGCAGGATAGTCTGCGATTAGATGACCTGATCTCTCATCATAAAAACAAACCCTTTCTGAAATTGATCCATCATCAGTCATCATCTTGCCCCTGAAACTCACCAACATGTACCTTATGGGTTAAAACAAACTCATCTGCCATGATTGCAGCTTGTTCTAAAGTCACTGCCTTCTGCTGACAAATAAACAGACACAACTTCAGGCAGACAGTTTTTAAATTCCTCAAGCAAAATGAGTTGTCTAAGATGTTCCTTACTTTCCATCTTCTGAGATGTACACAACCGATCAAATAGATTCTCCTTCTGTTTTGCAAACTCAACATAAGTGTGGTAAGCAAGTCTGGTACAACTTTGAAAGTGCTGACAGTAAGCTTCAGTAACCAGCTCATATGCCTTCAATATAGATGCTTTAACCTGATCATAATTAGCACTCTTCACAAGGCTTAGAGCAGAATAAGCTTCCAGAGCTTTACCCACCAAAACACTTTGTAAAAACAAAGTCCACACAGTTCTAGGCCACTGCAATAATAACCCTTTGTATTATAATTTGACGAAGTTTTTTATTCATATCAGATACACACTGAATAGGTAACTACACTGAACAAAATTATAAAAGCAACACTTTTGTTTTTGCCCCCATTTTTCATGAGCTGAAGACTTTTTCTATGTACACAAAAGGCCTATTTCTCTCAAATATTGTTCACAAATCTATCTAAATCTGTGTTAGTGACCCAATCAAGGAGGATCAAAAAGGTTGATTTTATAAATAGTATAATATGTATTATAATGTTAATAGTATAATTACTGCAGTATAAAATGTTATTAGAGGTTGCACTGACTAGTCGACTAACCGACTTTAATGCTCTGCCATGGCGCTTTAAGCTTGACATCGACTAGTTCAAAGAAATCTTTGGAGTCCATTTTTACACTCCGTTTCCAACATTTAAAATGACAAATAAATGCATAATCCAAGAGCGCTCCACAAGATATTGATTGGGTGAATGCACGATTTAAACAGCTTATTGTACATGTAAGTTAATCGCCGTTCTATGTGCTGCTACATTATAAAACGCACACACAGACAGTAGCCAGTAGCTTGCATATCTCGTACAGATCGCGCACACACGGAAACATTCAGTAGCGCAGAAATGTATTGTTCTGTGATTTATCAATAAAATAGCTTAGAAACTGAAATATATGTGACACTGGATCACAAAACCAGTCACAGGTATCACGGGTATATTTGTGGCAATAGCCAAAAATACATTGTATGGGTAAAAATTTTCTTTTCTTTTTTTTAATCAAAATCATTAGGATATTAAGCAAAGATCATGTTCCATGAAAATATTTTGTACATTTCCGTAAAGATAAAAAAACATTTATTTTTGTGAGTGAATACAGCACAATCGCGAACATAAATTAACAACTTTAAAGGCGATTTTCTCAATGTTTAAATTTTTTTCGAGCCCTCAGATTCCAGATATTCAAATATTTGTATCTCGGCCAAATAGTGTCCTATCCTAACAAACCATACATCAATGGAAAGTTTATTTATTCAGCTTTCAGATGATGTATAAACCAAAATGTAACCATTAGACTGGTTTTGTGGTCCAGGGTCACAAATTTCTTAGTAACTAAAACCCACAGCTTCATCGTTAGTAGAGAGACGCTGCCAGGTATAATTAATTCACACACGTAATCACTCTCTCTCACAAATGCATTAAATGTAATCTTAACTGTGCTACTTTATCTGTATAGAACAACCAGAAATCTGTGAGAAATATAATAACCCAAAGACAAATTTGCTGATAAAAATTAGGTGTTATGTAGGAGCAATAGCCTTGTGGGCAGCGCTGTTTCATAGCTGTGCACAAGTCAACTCGAGTTCGAGATTAAGGTTCAGGCTTATTTGTTCATTAATGACTTCATTAGTGAGTAGTCAATGTCGACTCGATTTTGATCACAAAAATCTGAAGTCGTTCAACTCTTACTTGCTATCATGTTTTTTTTAACCAGCTTCTGATTAGCCATTTAGCTTAAAACGGTAGTTCACCCAAAAATGAAAATTTTCAGCATTTACTCATGTCGTTCCAAACCCATTAGACTTTTATTTATTTTCAAAACACAAATGAAGATATTTGTATAATTTTTTTTTTTATCAGAGTGCAGTGGATGTCCTCTTTTTCTTTGTGGAGATATTTGAGGGAGGTCATGGAGACTGTCACGTTTTGGGTTTGTTCTTATGTTTCTGTGTCATGTCTTGTTTCCATGTCTGTCATGTGATCCTGCCATGTCTTGTCATTGGTTAATTGTTTGATCATTGTTCACAGGTGTCCCTTGTTTTGTCATTAGTCTGTGTATTTAAGCCCTCTTGTTTGCCATGTGTGTTTGTCAAGTATTGTTTCCTGTAGTCTGCTGTTGTGCAAAGTTCATGTTCAAGCTTTGGTTTTTGTTTTCATGCCACGCCATGTTTTTGTTTCATGTTTTGTTTTAGTTATAATAAAACTGCACATGGGTTCTCATCTATCAACTTGCCTCCAGTGGATCCTTATTACAGAGACTTATGGGGACAGAGTTTCACCTGCCCTTTTATTGGTACAGTATTGAAATCTTCTTCAAATAGCTGGATTTTTTCCACCAGATTAAATCCACACAAAATTAAAAAATTTATTTAGTTTCAGAAGCAAAATGTTTTTTTTCCCCCCATGCATTGGTTTTAATAATTCAAAGCCAAGGTCTTCAACCCTCTTCCTGGGGACCCCACTGTCCTGTAGAATTCAGCTCCAACCCTAATCAAACACACCTGAACCAGCCAATTAAGCTCTTCAGTATCACTTGAAAATCACATGAATGTGTGCTGAAGCAGGTTGGAAATAAACTTATGTTTACATGACAACAATGTACCAAAAGTAGAAAGGTTTTTGCTTTGTGTTTTTCACGTACAGAAGACGTTGTCAAAATGATCCCTGTTCACACGGATCTGCGAAAACGACTAAAAACGCTGTATTTTGCATGCCAGGCCAGTAGTTGGCGATGTCACTTTGTAAAGAAACACTGAGTATACTGACTGAACACATAATATGCATGCGCATGACATCACCGTTTTCTACCCATTCGCATTTTGTAGTAAACACAGGAGACGACAATGCTATTATTTTCAAAAACTTGCACTCTGAAACGCATTTTTGCACCTGTTGGATTTTCTGGCCCCCAAAACTCTGTTGTTAAGTAAATGAACAGCCAACATGCATTAAAAGTTTCCCGTTTTTAGTTTAAAATGATGTTTAAATGGCCCCTTAGCTGGACAGTGTATCCGCAGGAGCAGGGTTTAAGACTTTAAAATGTTTCTCTAATTGTTGATCAGGTCGGAAAGCTACTTTGTTTCTGTGACTGACATGCTTCTAGATGAAGCTTACACTGTGAACAGATGAACAGTAGAGCATTGGCGCTTGCAACGCCAAGGTCATGGGTTTGATTCCCAGGGAAAGCAAGTACTGATAAGAATGTAAATGTGTACTTTGAAATGCAATGCAAGTCGCTTTGGATAAAAGCGTCTGCCAAATGCATAAATGTTAAATGTTAATCAAAGCAGTGAGAACTACAGACTTGCTGGTGAACGTAGACAAAATCCCAAAGGGGGCATTTGTGGTCCAACTTAAAGGACTGTTGAATGACTCCTCGTCTACTAGTCGATTCCAGAGAAAGTCACCCACCCAATATAAAGGATCTGGAATAACTATCATGGAAAGAAATATCTATGAAAAAATGTTGTGTACACAAACACAAATAGCTGTAATTTACAACAATCATTAAACAAAAATACACTTAAATTTACATCACAGTTTGGTACAAAAAAATATAGCAAAAACCACATCACTGTATGAGACAAATAACATACATTAACCATATATGTTCCTCCACAGGCCCAATCGCAGAACATTGCACAGCCTGGAGTCCCATTCAGTCTCAACTTCACAGTGACCTCTAACTTAAATCCAGGACTCTCTCTCTCTCTCTCTCTCTCTCTCTCTCGCTCTCTCGCTCTCTCGCTCTCTCTCTCTCTCGCTCTCTCTCGCTTTCTATCTTTCTCTCTCTCGCTTTCTATCTTTCGCTTTCTATCTTTCTCTCTCTCTCTCTCGCTTTCTATCTTTCTCTCTCTCTCTCTCTCTCTCTCTCTCTCTCTCTCTCTCTCTCTCTCTCTCTCTCTCTCTCTCTCTCTCTCTCTCTCTCGCTTTCTATCTTTCTCTCTCTCTCTCTCTCTCTCTCTCTCTCTCGCTTTCTATCTTTCTCTCTCTCTCTCTCTCTCTCTCTCTCTCGCTTTCTATCTTTCTATCTCTCAGGTAACATTTTATATTCTGGGTACAATTAATGGTATATGTTTTTATCATCTCATACATCTATTTTGTAACTATTTTAAGTGTAACCATAACCATATTGTCATTAAACCCTTTCAATTACAAATAATGTGCTAACTAGTTTTGATTTGGTATTGGCTTTGAAGTGCCACCAATGCAATACAATATTGTGAAGCAACACTCTCACATATTAAGCTTTTGTAACTGTGCTTATTTCCGTCGTTGGTAAAAGTAGCAGTGGGTGGTAATAGACAAGAAATGTACAGTTTACTATCTTGCTAATATCGTTTCTTTAGTCATTCGGCAGTCCTGCAGCCTGAACCCCTGTAGGAAATCCACCCTTACAACATCTTTACTTGTCTTGAATTCAGGTTTAAAAGAGTCTTTGTAAATATTTAAGAATTAAGGTTAAGGTTTACTGTTGAAATCTCACTCTCATTTTCTGTTGTAAGTGAACAGGTGTGTTTGAGACTTGATTTGTGGGTAAGCTGTGGTTTCGACAGTAATGTAGACTCCACTCTTGATCTTGTTTTAGAAGTTTATTAAAGACAAAGTTCATATCAGGGGCAGCAGTATTGTATAAGCCTCTCCTTGGCTCAGGGGCTTATACAATATTTGTCACGTTTAGTGTTTGTTTTTCAGTCTGTTCCTAGTCTGTCGTCATCTATATTCTTGGATGTTCTGTTCCTGTTATTTGGTTTTGTAAAGATTTGAGTTAGTTTGAAAATAAAGACTGCTGCACATAGATCTTGCTTCACCTCATCTATGCTGCAACCAAATATGTGACAATATTGAAACAAGCTCTTTTACAACAGTTTTAGCAGGTCAAAATCTACCTTAGAAAATCTGTCATCCTGTGTGTTCACACATAACATTAAATGTCTTCTTTAAAAATAATAATAATAATAATAATAATAATTATAATAATTAAAGCTGCAAGCAGCATTTATCGGGGTTCAAGCAGTTAAGGCCTTTAAGGCCTTTAAGCACAAAAGCATCAAAAGTTATTACGTTTTATTTAGCAAGCATGTAACCACTGACAACATAGATGGAAAAGACCATGCTCTAGCATGATTTACCAGGATATACCACATTCTAGCATGATTTACCATGATTTACCCTGTTCTAGCATAGTTTACCATGATTTACCATGTTCTAGCATGATTTAAGTCAAGTCAAGTCAAGTTTATTTGTATAGCGCTTTTCACAATACAGATTGTATCAAAGCAGCTTCATAGTACTAAATTAAAATAATACAACAAAATTTGTTTCAAGAGGAATTTATTGATTGATAAAATTAAATTAAATATCCCAAAAATATCCCCAACTGAGCAAGCCAAAGGCAACAGTGGCAAGGAACCGAAAAACTCCATCAAGTGACCTAATGGTGTCCTAAAACTCCATCAGGTGACCTAATGGAGAAAAAAAACCTTGGGAGAACCCAGGCTCAGTCGGGGGCCAGTTCTCCTCTGGCATTTATGAGCTAGAGGCCGGATTGTAGTTTGAACTGTAGGATTATATGAATGCCTGGCTGAAGAGATGCGACTTTAATCTAGTTTTAAACTGGGAGAGCGAGTCTGAGCAACGAACAGTATCAGGAAGACTATTCCAGAGTTTTGGAGCCAAATGTGAAAATGCTCTCCCTCCTTTAGTGGTTCTGGATATCCTAGGTATGACCAAAAGCCTTGAATTTAGTGATCTTAAAGAGCGCGATGGATTATAGGGTGATAGAAGATCCGTTAAATAGACTGGAGCTAAGCCGTTTAGGGCTTTATAAGTCAGTAGCAATATCTTATAATTAATACGGAGCTTTATAGGTAACCAATGTAGTGATGATAAAATCGGTGTTATATGATCATATTTTCTTGATCTCGTAAGAACTCTAGCGGCGGCATTTTGGACTAACTGTAGCTTGTTTATTGAGGATGCAGGACAACCAGCTAATAAAGCATTACAGTAATCCAGTCTCGAGGTCATGAATGCATGAACTAACTTTTCTGCATCAGAAACTGATAGCATATTACGTAGCTTAGCAATGTTTCTAAGGTGGAAAAAGGCTGTTTTTGTAACATATGAAATATGATTTTCAAAAGACAGGATGCAATTGAGTATAACACCCAGGTCTTTTACTGTAGAGGATAAAGTAACAGGACATCCTATGATGTTAAAGTTGTATTGTGCGAGGTTTTGTGGGCGGTTTTTTGAACCGATAAGTATTACCTCTGTCTTGTCTGGATTTAATAAAAGAAAATTACGCGTCATCCAATCTTTTATATCTTTAACACACTCTGTCAATTTGGAAAATTTTGCGTTTTCATCCGGCCGTGATGAAATATATATTTGAGTGTCATCAGCATAACAATGGAAACTAATTCCATGTTTCCTTATAATATTTCCAAGTGGCATCATATATATGAAAAATAACAGAGGGCCTAATACAGATCCCTGCGGCACTCCATAGTTTACTGGAGTTATGATCGATTTTTCTCCATTTAAATAGACAAAATGGTAGCGGTCAGATAGGTATGATTTGAACCAGCTTAATGCTTGTCCTTGAACACCAGTATAATTTTGTAGTCGATCTAAGAGTAATGTATGATCTATAGTATCGAACGCAGCACTAAGATCGAGTAAAACTAGTATTGAGATACAGCCTTGGTCAGAAGCTAAAAGTAAATCATTTGTGATTTTAACGAGCGCAGTTTCAGTGCTATGATACGGTCTGAATCCAGACTGAAACTTTTCATAGATATCATTTTGTTGCAAGAAAGAGCCCAGTTGAGCGGACACCACTTTTTCTAATATTTTAGACATAAATGGAAGATTTGAAATGGGTCTATAATTTACTAGATTATTATGATCTAATTGTGGTTTCTTAATGAGAGATTTTATAACTGCCAGTTTAAATGTTCTTGGAACATGACCTAAAGATAAAGACGAGTTAATAATATTGAGGAGAGGCTCTTCCACTACAGGTAACACTTCTTTCAGTAGTTTAGTTGGTATAGGATCTAATAAACATGTTGTTGTTTTAGATTAAGTGATAAGTTTATTTAACTCTTTTTGTTCTATAGTTGTAAAGCACTGTAATTGTTCTTGCGGGGTGATAATTGAAGCTGAATTATAAGGCGCGATTATTTCCACGCGATTCTAAAGACCTCTAAATTAGTTTGTTTCCATTTACGCTCTAAAATACGGGTTTCTCTCTTTAAAACATGCGTAGTATTGTTATACCATGGTGCTTTATTTTTCTCTCTGACCTTTTTTAATTTAATAGGTGCAACCACATCCAATGTTCTAGAGAGAATGGTGCTCATAGTGCTAGTTAGTTCTTCTAGTTCATCTGTTTGTTTGGGTTCAGGCAGCAGCTGAGACAGATTAGATAAGCAATTTGAGAAATTATCTATGGTGGATGGGAGGATTGTTCTGCCTGGTTGATAACGCGACGCCGCATGACATATTACAGCAGTACGTAATATACAAGTTACCATGTAGTGATCAGTGACTTCATCACTTTGTGGAATGATATCTATATCGGTTGGATCGGTTCCATGTGATATAATTAAATCGAGTGTATGATTAAGACGATGTGTTGGTCCGGTGACGTTTTGCTTGACCCCAAATGAATTTAATAAATCTGTAAACGCAGCTCCTAACGCATCATTTGGATTATCTACGTGTATGTTAAAATCTCCAACAATTAATGCTTTATCGACATTGACTAATAGGTCTGAGAGAAAATCTGCAAACTCTTTTAGGAAATCAGCGTAAGGCCCTGGCGGTCTATATACGGTAGCCAAGGCTAGAGATAATAGGGATGTTTTTCTAACATCTAAGAGCGTAACATTTAGTACAAGTACTTCAAATGAAATAAACTTATAACCCGTTTTCTGAGTAACATTTAGAATATCTCTATAAATGGTTGCAACACCTCCGCCACGACCAATCAGACGGGGCTCATGCTTATAACAGTATCCAGGAGGAGTAGACTCATTAATACCGAAATAATCATTTGGTTTAAGCCAGGTTTCAGTAAGGCAAAGTACATCGAAGCTATTATCTGTGACTATTTCATTTACAATAACTGCCTTAGGTGTGAGTGATCTAATGTTTAGAAGACCTAGCTTTAGAAATAGTTTTTGTTTACTAATAGCAACATTTTCTGTTTTAATAACAATTAGATTTTTCCTAGATCCTGCAGTAGATTTATTATTTGATCTCACTAAACGAGGAATAGACACGGTTTCTATGCAATGTTCTACACTAGTATTTATATCAGTTAAATTGGTGCAGCAGAGACTATGATTTGGACTTTTGGTTACTAGTCAAAGGGTATTTAACATTTTGGAGATGTTATCTGACAGAAGATCCGCTCCGAATCTGCTTGGGTGTAAGCCATCAGCACGGAAAAGCCTAGGACGCTCCCAAAACAGATTCCAATTATTTACAAAGAGCAGTTTCTGCTCATTGCACCATGACATTAACCATTCATTTAGCGCAAATAATCTGCTGAACTTTTCATGCCCTAATCGGTACGTGGGAAGCGGTCCTGACACAATGATCGTTGTTTCAGGCGATGTGCTGCGTACCGTATCGATTAGATTCCTGAAGTCTTTCTTCAGAATCTCCGTCTGGCGCAGCCTGATGTCGTTCACTCCCGCGTGCAGGACCACAGTTCCGACGCGCTCGTCACCGTTCAGGATCTCGGGAACGCGAGCAGCGATTTCAGAAACACGAGCACCAGGAAAGCAGTGACTGTGCACCTTACTTTTACCTAACGTAGCGTGTACGTGCCGAACGATGGAATCGCCGATGATCACAGCATTGCGTTCTGTTTCGCGTAGAGGGGAGAAGCGGTTTTGTGTGGATAACTCGAAAACCGGGAGGGTCGGAGAAAGTCTTGGTCTAAACCTGACTCGCGTCTTCCGCTGCGGAACCACCCAGGCTTCGTGGTGGCGTGTTGGAGCCGGAGTGAACGAGACCATGGCTGATTGTGACCGATGCTGAGGAACGCACGGAGTAGACGCGGTCGGAGTCAGCGGGTTAGTAACGTTAAACACTGATTTGTGTGCATCGGCGCGTGATGTTTCAAGAGCCAAACACCGGTCTCTCAGCTCGGCCTGTCTCAATAAAAGGTCGTGGATCTGTTTCTCAACAGATTCCAGCTCAGACTGCAGTGCGTGCAGCTCAAATGTGTCCTCACCTGCACCAAAAGGTAGACTACTTACATCTGATATATTCGCCATTTTAACAGATGGACAGTGAGTTAGCAATGAAGCTACCAGTGATGCTATCAATATTAATACTAATTTATGACTGAAGTCTTGGATATAATCTGTTTATTTATTTATTTTTTTTTTTTTTTTTTTTTTTTTTTAGTGGTCGGGGTGTAGAGTAGACGCACGATAGGCGAAAAAAAATGTTTGTTTGTAAGTGAGTGTGGAGAAGACGCGTTCAGCCGTGATCCACGGACGTCCCTTTAAGAGTATCCAGCGTTGGATAACTAATAGGCTTGAGACGCTCTGCTCAACAGTCCGCGTTGTAACTATGAGGTTTTTTAGGTTTTTTAGTGGTAGGGGTGTAGAGTAGACGCATGATAGGCAAAAAAATAAAAAAATAAATAAAAATAAAATGTTTGTTTGTAAGTGAGTGTGGAGAAGACGCGTTCAGCCGTGATCCACAGGCGTAACCTTTAAGAGTATCCAGCGTTGGATCACTAATAGGCTTGAGACGCGTCTACTCAACAGTCCGCGTTGTAACTATGAGGTTTGAGCAGTAGTCCTTCTCAGTGAGGAAAAGCAGAAAATGTTCGTTGTAAGCGAGTTTAAAGAGAAAATCAAGATTTATAAATCAAATCGATAGAGCTCCAAAAACAACAACGCATTCAGACGCGACGCATGATAATAACAGGACAAGACATTACTCACCGTGTTTGTTGAGTGTTTCTTACTCACCTGAGCTTTTATGAACTCAAAGGCGCGAGCGCGCGAGAGAAAATAAATAAATAAAAATAGCTGAGCGCACGGGTGGCGCGTTAACAGACTAGCGAATTACTAGCGTGTTGTGCTAGTAGTAACGGAAGCTAGCGATGTCAGGTTAGTCTGAGATGTTGGGTAAGCTGTATTTAGTAGTAGTATAAACAACTAGAAATTGTAGTAAATGATGGTTCAAAACAAGGAAATACGAGGCTAAGACGGAGCTTACAGCACCGAAGCAAACACACTCACAGCAGGCAGCGAGGCAGACAGGAGCAATTTACCATGATATACCACGTTCTAGAATGATTTACCAGGATTCTAGCATGATTTACCTTGATACACCACATTTTAGTATTATTTACTATGATTTACCATGTTTCTAGCGTGATTTACCATGATTTACCACATTACTAGCAATTATGTGAAGTGTCAGTGCAAATGAAGTGATAAACACTGACAAAATATGATTGTGTTATAATAGTTATTGTTATATAAGGGATTTTTTAAGTGTCTAAATATGAATGATGCAAAAGCACATGTGAAAAGATTTCATTAAGTAGAATGGCCAGCAGAGGGCAGTAGAAGACCACTTATTGGCTCACACACACACACACACACACACACACACACACACACACACACACACACACACACACACACACACACACACACACAAATACAAATACAAATACAAATATGTTTTTAATGTTTTTGGGATATGTTATTGAGAAAATAATATATTTAACTGTCTATAGGCATTTCTTTGTGATCTAATAATATAAAATTTCATCATAATCATAATAAAAAAAAAATATATATATATATACAAATATCATAATAAAATAAAAAACATCCTAATAAAAAAGATTGCTTTTTAAAGCGTTTGTTTCCCAATACTGAAAGCTAATGGAAAGATCATGTGTAATCCTGCTGCTCCCTCTAGTGGACAACAGTGGTATTATAGCCTACATTTTACAGTTGAAGTGTTTGAATGAATGAATGAATGAATGAATGGGAATTTGGTTTTTCACTTATATCTCGGGAACCAGAAGGCGAAAAATTCTGAAACTCAGAGCATAGATAGTGCTTGAGGAGCCCTGTTGAATGAGACCATCAAGGTGTTTTTCGGCGATTGGGGCCAGGAGTTATGACCGTTCAAAGGCATATCTTTTGTGGCTTTTATCTCTGGAATGCCCAGGGGAAATTACACCACATTTGAATCAAAGCTAGCCAAGGAAGGGCTCTTTCCAACGAGCTCTCACACAAGGTTCGGGGTAGTCTGGGTCGGGAGTTACGGCCGTTCAAAGTCGGGGCTCCCGAGGCCCGCGACGACACGTTTCGATCAAGAGCCCGGAGAGGTCCTTACCATCAAAATTTGAGCGCGCAACGACTTTCCGTTTTCGAGTTATGAGTGAATTTGTACTGGGGGGCGTGGCGTAAATAGCGGCTACCGTTTTACTTTCTGTTTCTAGGACATTTCTCAATGTGACACTTGTCAATAGTAATACTCCAATAGATGAATTTTGACAAAATGTGATTGTAAATGTTCAAATAATGATTTTATAAAGTCTAAATATGAATTATGATGAAATGACAGCAGGGGGCAGTAAAATACCACTTATTGGCTTAATATGCCATGTTATTCATTTGCACCTTTTTTAACTGTCATAGCGGCAAATTTTGTCCGATCTGTCTGAAATTTTTCATGCTTGTTCTGAGTGATATTTCACATGTTCTGACTTGTTTTTAATAAAGATTTGAGCATTCATTAAAGAGATATAGGCTTTTGGGGACACTTGGTCAAGGCTATATTGAAGTGACCCTATTATAGCCATCCAAATTAAGAAGTTATACTTTTTCTGATAATTATTGATCTAGAGAGTCCAGAGAATTGCACTGCACTGGTTTTAAACATTATTATATGAACATTATATGATTATAGATGGAAAACACCATTTACAGCCAATACAGGCAATTTACCATAGGAAATATATGGTTTTAAAGTTTTTTAACAGTTATAGCGCCACCTATGGTCCGATCTCCATGAAATTTTGCATGCTTATTAAGAATGTTATGTCACATCTGCTCACCAATTTTTGTGAAGTTCTGAGTTTTCATTTAGGATTTATAGGTTTTTTTGTGTATTTTGCCACGGCCATTTTATAAATGACCCTATTACAGCCATCCAAATGCAAAAGTTAAACTTTTTTTCAATAATTATTTATCTAGAGAGTCCAGAGAATTGTCCTAGACTGGTTTGGTTCCGATTGGGCGAAAAACCTAGGAGTAGTTTGCAAAAGTAGGTTTTTAACATGTTCGCAAATATTTAATGAATGATTTGTTTGACAGCAGTGGTTCTTGAGGCAAAGTTGTTCAGGATGAGGAGATCTATCAAATGATGTGCATATTGTGTGGATGAGTGTAACACCACGTGATTACAGAGCCATAAAACTCGTTAGCGCCAACTAGTGGCCGATTTCTTTCAAAATTCTTACAGACCTCTAGGGCCACGAGTCGAACATGCCCATCGAGTTTCGTTCCGATCAGCCTCCGTTAACCTTGTCTAATAGGTTCTCAACTTCATTGGCCGATGGCGGCCATGTTTTTCGAGATACGCCAATGTCCTCATAGATATACATGGCACCTTGGACCAAGAGACTGCATACCAATTTTCAAGTCAATCGGACTAACGGTCAGGTGGTCATAGCCCTTTTTAGTTTTGTTTCATGTTATAGCGCCACCTAGTGTTCAATCGTCGTGATTTTTTTACTGTGACATCAGGATGAACTCATACAAATGTGTACCAAGTTTGGTGAAGATATCTCATTTACTTCTCGAGTTATAGCCATTTTAGTAAAATAGGCTCCTCCCACAACGTTTATTTTGCGACCATGAATCGAAATTTCAACTTTTTTTTGATAATTATTGATATTCAGACTCCAGAGAACATTTCTGCACTGGGTTGGTTCCGATCGGACGAAAAACCTAGGACTAGTTCGCAAAAGTAGGTTTTTGACAAAATTCAAAATGACGGAAAATCTATCATGGTGGAAATGACATCGGATCAATATGTTTTGTTCTTCAGGAGTCCAGCTTTCCAATGATATAAGACACTTGAGTCTACGACATACAGTCTAGGAGTTATGAGCAGTTTCACGCTTTTGGTCGCTATAGCGCCACCTATTGGCCAATCGGGGTCATAATCTCTGAACCTCTCCTCGATTTTTGTACTACCATCTGGCAAAGTTTCAAGTCTCCAGCACTTACGGTTTGGACTGTACGATGCGTTTTACGGCGGAAGAAAAATTATAAAAAAAAGATAAATAAATACAATTTAAGATAAATTCTCTTATGGGGAATGTTGATTTTTGTGCTTTTCATAATAAGCTGAAGTGCGCATTTAACCATCACATTAAACAGTGTCACCAATCACAGATAATGGGAGTTTTGGTCCTATAGATCTAAAATTTCAATGCAAACTGAAACCTCTCTGTACATAATCACTTTAAGATCTGTCATTATAAAAGATGCAAATGCAAAATGCAGTAACTAAACATTTTGTCAGATTTGAGTTATTACCAAAACTGGGTTTTACTTGATTTGTCCTGTGACAACTGGGTTTATGTCATCTTATTACATTGCATGACCTTTTCATTTAACACATTTAAAACTATAATTATCAACTGTTTTCTTCATACGTTTAGAAATTCCACTTCAGTTCCTTTTGGGGCATGAAATAAAATGACAGAAACATATTTGATTTCAGGCATATGCCGTGGTGTCAAATACTGTGTAGGAATGTCAATCTTCTTGTCAATCTTTTATTATGGTCTGTGTGATTTGTAAGTATCGTGCAGAACCGTTCTATGACCAGCAGGTTGTGGGGAATGAAGTCAAACTTCTTTCCAGGCCAAGCTCCATTATTTTATCTTATAATTTAAACTGTTCATTTGATTTGATTTCTAAGGATTGACTGACACATCCTGATTTTGCAGGCATGGTCCTGGGGCAGCATGTTTTGTTGATCCTGGAACAACAATTCTGTTATAGTTATAACCCAAACCCTAACCATAATCTAATACTTAAACTGGAGGAAAATAATAGATCAATAACAATGATGTACAAGTCCCTAACCCAGTCCTAACCCTAACTCTAACATTATACCTCAACTGATTGGTTGTTTGAAATATTGTTCTACAACCAACAAGGACCAGATGCTTCTTAAGACCATCAGGGTGTGGGGGAATGAAGTCTGTCTTCATTCCAGCCCAAACTGTTTTCGTTTGCAAAAGGCTTGACCTTGAACAAAGCAGACCTGATTGACCTGAAGCAGACATGTGTTACTTTCTTTTTTGCTTCCATTCTCATTCATACCTCTTTATTATTTAGGGGTTTTTGTTGGTCAATATAGATTATCCAACTGGATTATCATTTACATTTTTTTAAAAATATTTTATGTATGGTACTTAAATGGGTGATTTCCTTTTTAATTATGGTTAAAATGGAAATAGGTTGTCTTCATTGTTGTTGATCCTTTTTGCAACCACCTTTCTCTTATCTGCCTGGCTTTACATGATTTCTTTTGCAGATTGACGTTGACGTCACATGTAAAAGGATATAAATATACAGACAGAACCTGAAAATGCATTCTTCTCAAGAAAAATCTACCACAAGGTAAAGAAGATATTCTCTTTTTTTGTTTTTTGTTTTTGTGTAATATTAAATTGACTGAGGACATTGCTGGTTGTGTAGTATACAAGGGCATAGTTTTGGTTTGGGTTGAAGTGTGAACCGTTTTAGGCAGGGCATGCTCCCTATTAAGGTTTATTTGTTTGTTTGTTTATTTATTATTTTTTGCAAAAAATATTATTTTGTGGTATCATCCACACATGCAAAGTTGGTACATTAGCCTACTGCAATAAAATAATTGCCTATTAACAATTGCTTACATAGGATATAGTGTTGCACGATATACCGTACTAGAAAGGTATCGCGATACCCTGCTATTAAAAACGATACGATATTAACTTTTATTAGTACCGGTACTTTAAGAGTGACAGTGAAATAATAATAGCAGTATTTCTTAACTTGCATAGCTGTGTGACAGCAGGAGTCAGGACGTGTACATTCACTAAACAACGGAAGCAGAACAGTAAAATATATACGCGCAGCACTTGACAAAGAAACTTGCATGCATGAGAAAATAAAGCGCAGGACGTGCTCGCGCTGCCGGGCTCAGACCTGAAGCGCGCACACACGCCGTTCAGACAGCATACGATCGCGACTTCAGTTCTCTTTCACGGACTATTAGGTTTGAATAATCAAAATGCACGTCCTGGCGAGTATTCACGTAAACACAGTAGGTTATGTCTTTAGTGAACGTAAACCGTTAGTAAAAATAAATCGTATATGTTCCAATGTATTGGATACGTGCAGGTCTTAAAGGGCCGGACCGGCAGCGTAATATACTGTGTGATTAATGTTAATCCAACAACAAAAGAAAATAGACAGTCACCCAATGCTTGACTGAATAAATTGAATCTATTTATTAAGAATCAGTCTATAGTTAATTTATAGAGTGAAGCTGAAGACCTTATTTTTTTCAGCTACAAAAGGTCTATTTAGCTTTCAAAAAAGAAATTAAGCACTGTTTATTTTATTTCTCTTATAGTATTTGTCATATTGTTTGTAAATTGCTTTTTTGCTTATTTTTAATAACAAAGATAGCCTACAATTAAATTAAATATCTATATTATAATTATAAAATTACATAAAAAAAAAAAAAATTAAATGACTTGTATCATGAAATAAGATTTTGGTCATCCCAACCTGTTCAGAGTTGTGAAAGGTTTGTAAATGTTAGCATGATTGATAATTATATGATTGTTGCAAACATCTCGGTAAGGACTTTCACACTGACATGTAATTATTATTATTATTATTATTTTATTTTTTTAATAAAGAGTAGGGAATGGTCATAACGCAGGGCAGGAACATACTGGTCATGTGAGTTTTTAGCTTTTTTAAATTAATTTATAAAAAAATTATTTGTAAGTTCTGTCATATTTTTCAATTACTTTTACTGTTTTAGTTTTTTTGCCGTGGTATCGATTCAGTATCGGTATCGAGGTATTTTGGTCTGGTATCGTATCGAAGTCATAATTTTGGTATCGTGACAACACTAATAGGATATATGATGTATTTCATTTATTTTTAAGCACCTGGAACCTTATCATACAAAATGTTGTAATTCAAAATGCCCTGGGACGTCAAACTAACTTTACTTAACATTTTCTATATCGAGTTCATCAGGCTCTTAATGATTTCACATCTCTTGGAATATCTGATGGCCAGTTTTTTTCCTATCAGTAATCATTAGAATACATTTCGCTCATGGCTCTTAATTGTAACTTGTACCTGCCCTTACGAAAATGTAGCATTCTTGTAACAATGAAGCAATAACTACAGGTCAAACCATACTCAGTATACCGTCTAGGCAAATGTTGACTTTTTTTTCTTCTTCTTCTTCTTTTTTTTTTTTTTTTTATTAATCTATAGTATTTGTTATGAAAAATAACAGAAACTACAGCTACAACATTTTGTAAAATAAATATAGTGGAAAATCTATTCCCATAACAGATGATCTATTATAAATTCTACAACAAGTTAATCGAAATTTAGAATAAACTACTTTATTTAGAGTTTTGACTCCACCGGTTTCACAGACAAGGCTTTTTTAAAACAATCCCAGACTAAAATGCATGTTTGAGCTGTTTTAACTGAAAGCAACTTGCACTGACATATCTTAAAAATATGTCAGCGTCATTGTTTTGTCAAGATGCAGACGGTGACCAGTACTGTTTTTTTCGAAGGCACGTTTATAAAAGCTGTACTTAAATGTCCTAATTGAACTAAAGTCTAATCCTGGCTTAATCTAAGCCCTGTTTGTGAAACCAGGCCTAAATGTCAAAACTAAAAGTTATTTATTTGGGAATTTTGCATTGTGAATAGAATAAAGAGGGCAATGATGTGATGTTACAGTTTTATTCACAAATGTGTATGCTATATGTGTCAGTGTCTGGTTTATGTTCCTTGGGTCACCACTAGATGTCCTCCTTCCCCACGGTGTCCATCACACTCTTGAACTACATCCCCCATGATCCTTGTCTTTTCATTGCACTCAGCTGTCCCTTATCACTGATCATTGCACTCAGCCTGTTCCCCATTAGCATTGTCATTTCCCTGTGTATATAACCCTGTCTTTAAGTATACGTCACGGAGTCCTTGTATTTATCACGCCACTTCTGTTTCTTCTGTGTTCCTGTTTATGTTCTTGTTTTGGATGGATTATGATATCGACTATTGCCTGGACTGGTTTTTGAGTAACGGATTTCCCTAATTAAACATACTTTCTGCAATTGGATCTTCTCCTGTGTTTCCTGGTGTGGATCGTGACAGAAGGACTCCGTCACAGACAGATCCAGCGGTATGTGTTCCAACTTCTCCTCCCCAGCCACCGAGCGGGAGAGGAGAGATATGTTTGAGGGAACCCGTCTAGTCATTTTTCGTGGGACCCGGGGAGGTCGCAGAGGAGTTGGTGGTCGAGAGGGAGGCCAACACCACTCTCCACCATGGCCCCCCTTCGACTCTGGGATGGTGAGAGACGAATTGGGGCCACCATCTCACCGTCGCAGACGGAGAGGGGGTAAGAGACGCACGTCTACCGAGCCTGTGTCTTCGGACAGGATGGCCGCCGTCGAGCCTGTGTCTTCGGACAGGATGGCCGCCGTCGAGCCTGTGTCTTCGGACAGGATGGCCGCCGTCGAGCCTGTGTCTTCGGACAAGATGGCCGCTGCCGAGCCGGATCCAGTGTCTGCGGACAAGATGGTTGCCGCCGAGCCTGTTCACGTCACGTCTGCCGAGCCTGTGTCTTTGGACAAGATGGCCGCCGCCGAGCCTGTGTCTTCGGACAAGATGGCCGCTGCCGAGCTGGATCCAGTGTCTGCGGACAAGATGGTTGCCGCCGAGCCTGTTCACGTCACGTCTGCCGAGCCTGTGTCTTCGGACAAGATGGCCGCCGCCGAGCCTGTGTCTTCGGACAAGAGGATTGTCTCGGAGCTGCCCACCATCAGTCCTGCCACGGCCAGGAGGGCTGTCTTTCTCTTTTACGCAGTGGCGGTATTGCATGCGTGGAAGAGACACAGCAAGTCTGCCGATCCAGAGACTGTTCACGTCACGTCTGCCGATCCAGAGACTGTTCACGTCACGTCTGCCGATCCAGAGACTGTTCACGTCACGTCTGCCGATCCAGAGACTGTTCACGTCACGTCTGCCGATCCAGAGACTGTCCACGTCACGTCTGTCGATGCAGAGACTGTTCCTGTGCCGGAGGCTGTACCCGTCAGCCCTGCCACGGCCCAGAGGGCTGTCTTTACTTTTTATTTGGTTGCTGTCTGGCGTGCCTGGGCTGCACACACTACCAAGATGGCAGCCTCCAGTCCGGTTGGAACCCCGGACACTGTGCTGAAGCCGGTGTTTGTTTATGTTCCTGAACAGGTTGAGCTGTTGATACTGAAAAAAGTATCTGTTCATGAGCCGGTGGTGTCTGTTCCAGTTCCTGAGCCGGTGGTGTCTGTTCCTGTTCCTGAGCCGGTGGTGTCTGTTCCAGTTCCTGAGCCGGTGGTGTCTGTTCCAGTTCCTGAGCCGGTGGTGTCTGTTCCAGTTCCTGAGCCGGTGGTGTCTGTTCCAGTTCCTGAGCCGGTGGTGTCTGTTCCAGTTCCTGAGCCGGTGGTGTCTGTTCCAGTTCCTGAGCCGGTGGTGTCTGTTCCTGAGCCGGTGGTGCCTGTTCCTGTGCCCTGGCCGCCTGAGGGAAAGTCTCCGCCCTGGCCGCCCGATGGACTGTCTGCTCCGCCCTGGCCGCCCGAGGGAAAGTCTCCGCCCTGGCCGCCCGAGGGAAAGTCTCCGCCGTGGCCGCCCGATGGACTGTCTGCTCTGCCCTGGCCGCCCGAGGGACTGTCGTCTCCGCCCTGGCTGCCAGATGAACTGTCACTCCCTGTCCCTGTTTCCCTCCATGGACCTGGCCCCCCATCCCTCCCCCTGATCCTCCACCAGTCCACCTCCCGCCTGGACTCTTGTTTGTCTGTCACTTCTTGGAGCGTCTGGTAGCCGCTCCGTAGAGGGGGGGTTATGTCACAGTGTCTGGTTTATGTTCCTTGGGTCACCACTAGATGTCCTCCTTCCCCACGGTGTCCATCACACTCTTGAACTACATCCCCCATGATCCTTGTCTTTTCATTGCACTCAGCTGTCCCTTATCACTGATCATTGCACTCAGCCTGTTCCCCATTAGCATTGTCATTTCCCTGTGTATATAACCCTGTCTAAGTATACGTCACGGAGTCCTTGTATTTATCACGCCACTTCTGTTTCTTCTGTGTTCCTGTTTATGTTCTTGTTTTGGATGGATTATGATATCGACTATTGCCTGGACTGGATTTTGAGTAACGGATTTCCCTAATTAAACATACTTTCTGCAATTGGATCTTCTCCTGTGTTTCCTGGTGTGGATCGTGACAATATGTAGACATATAATTGGCAAAAGCATGGGGATTTAATTAGACATACAGTACAGATTAATTTCTTAATCGCTTGCTCAGTCAGCTGCCTATACGTTTTCGGACACAGCCTTGAAATGGGTGTGTCATGCGATTCAAATAATGTAGTGTTTTGAAGGGGCCACTACTTTTACTTTCAATCTTTAATGTCTTCAAGAGGCAATTTGTTGCGTATAGGCAAAAGTGCACAGAATCGACCACCACAGACACCATCCAGAAGCAGTTGCACTATTGTAGCACAGGTGTTTAATGCTAATTTATCTTGATTGAAGAGGACTTATCTGGAGGACTTAATCTTCATGTTTCTAATAATAATAATAATCTAC
Source organism: Leuciscus idus (assembly GCA_021554675.1). Lineage (NCBI taxonomy): Eukaryota > Metazoa > Chordata > Actinopteri > Cypriniformes > Leuciscidae > Leuciscus > Leuciscus idus. The sequence goes on along the minus strand of CM038623.1, from coordinate 25,081,345 downwards.
ATTATTTCACTCACCAGGGTTATTGTTAAAGAGTCAGGAAGTATACAAAGTTTTATAAAAAACTTTACAATTTACAAAAACACCGTAATAGAATTCAAGACCTAGAGTAGATTTCTTGCAGCGCTTTTCTTCTTTATTTCTCTCCCCCTCACAAATGTACCCACCCGCCATCCAACTACTCTGCCTGGAGCAGAAAGATCGTTCACTGGAGGACCATACAAGGGACTTTTTAGATCTGGCGTGCCTATCTCACTATCCGGTCCAAGGCACCCCTTCGAGGGAAAGATCCCAGAGAGGACTTTTGCTGCATTTGTGGAGTAGGTGCTGGTTAACAATGGATCAGCGTTCACAGTGAGCCCAAGCCTGCCACAATGCATGCCAGTAAAGAGGACTGAGCCAACCATTCCCCCGGAGCCCGAGCCCCACCGCAGAGTCTGACCAGGTGCGTGAGCTGGCAAGACCATGCATCGGTGTGGTACTGCTCATGGAGTTCGAGGGCATGGAGGTCAGCTCAAAGTCTCCTGTGTCTCCAGCCTCCCTCTCCCGCCTGTTTTTTTTAAAGTCTTCCAGTCCCTCAACCCTGCCTCGGCTGGTCCCCGTCAGCTCTTCAGATCCTCCATTGTTAACTCCAAGATACTGCATGAATGTGCTCTGGATCTTCCGGTCATCAGCTCCGCCTTGGAAAGAGGATCCCCTGACTCTGCCTCCAGCCATCGAGTCCCTAAACTCCACCTGGGACCATCATCCTTATGGCTGCACTGGGGTCCCTTAGGCTCAACATTGGTCCGACGTCACTCTGCATGCGCCACAGACTTACAGGCCTCTAGCTACACATCGTCCGTCCACCCCTTTGGCTTTGTCAGGCTCCACCGTCCCTCCAGCTCTGTCTTGGTCCTCAGTAACACCGGCTCCACCTCAGTCCCCTGGAACCCTGGCTCCCTCTCAGACACTCGGCGCTGCGGCTCCACCTCGGTCTCCAGAGCCATCGATTTTGCTTGGGCTTATTGTCTCCATCTCCATCGGCTCCGTCTCTGTCAGTCGTCCCTATGGTGTCGTCAGCCAAGTATTCATGATGGCTCCTCCTTCCCTCGACTCTGTCATCTCCTCCGGTGTCCTGCCCTTCTTCAGCCCCTCGTCCTCCAAAGCCCTCCTTCCCTCTTCAGTTGGACTTGTGGCGTGGGGACTAATGTAATGTGCATTTCCTGTTTTAGTCTCATTTTCACTGTGTTTCCTATTCTGGTTTGCCTGTGTTCTTTGTGCCCTATTGAGCTACTGATTTAATTCACCTGTTGTATTTATTTTAATTACCTTCCCTTTGTATTTAATGATTATATTGTGTTTACCCTATATGTTTATGATTAGCTTCTGCATGCAATCTCCTAAATGTCCCATTGTTGGTTTAATAAAGAATACATTTTGTTTCTCTACTCCTTCGTCGTGCGCATCATTACAGCCACCGTGACACACGACTTTGTGCCCTGTTTTTACAGACTATTTTTCATACTTGTCTGGCTTGAGTAAATGTTTATACTTTTTACATTTTCTCAGTTTTCATTTTAGTATATGCACTGTCAAGGTACTTCAAGAATGGTAAAGATAAAAAGAGGTAACTGTATGCAGTCACCATTAATGGGGTTTAGGTAGATCATCAGACATAATATTCCATCAAGTTCTTTAAATGAACTCCACCAATTACTGTCTGAGCTTTATTGCAGACCCATATGGAAAAGGCTTGCTAAAAACACCTGTGATTCTTATTATGTTCCAACAGAATATTGTAAGGGACATATATGCTGCAAAAACCACATATATAAATTGCATAATATTAATGTATTTTTAATCATATTATGTCATATATATCCTACATACAACTAAAGCCATATAGGTTTTCATTATGTAAAAACATAGGAAAATAATGCTAAATTAATATGAATGTCCAGCATGGACGTGTATAAAAAACACAGTGCAGTTTACCAATCAGTATAAGGCTTTACTTAACTCATGCTTGTTCTTATCTTGTCCTAAGTCGAGCCCTATGCCTGTAGTCAATCATGGTTACATACTGTATAATCAGCCTTAGATGAAACACAACATTTAAACTACACACACAAGCACACATTTTAATTACAAAATGATTTATTAGAGTGTATTCTACAAGATACGGTTGCAAAATTCACATATCAACAGTTTTCATTTTAAATCCTGCATCACCAGATTTCATTTTCATTTGTGACAATTTCTCTAAACTTTATCACAGTACTACCATGGTATACAACAGTTATATTCTTAACCTACAAACATAAAACTTTCCTAAATGTCGAAGTGATTCTTATGCTTATCACTCTAAAAAATAATTCTGTGGCTTAGTAAATATCACAGTAATAATTAACTTTATTAACTTAATAAAATCTCTGAATATCATTTACTTGATAGTTTGAGTTGAACATACCAGAATAATTGACTAAAACTCCAACAATTAATTTTGTCTGAAATTTACAGTTATATCTAAGTTTGAAGTTTTTCACTAAAATAATTTAGTATTTGACTAACCAATTATTTATTTAAAATGCACTTAGCTAATATATTTGTGAAATTTCCATCACAATATTTGAGAATGGATAATTAAACTAATCAGTTTCAACAACCACACATATTACTTAAATAAAATCAATATTATTAATATTTAACACGCATAAGAAATGTATTAAGTTTACTCAATTAAAACAATGCACCCCTCTGACGTGACGACAACTCAACGGTTGAGTGAGCGCGCGCTGTTTGAATTCTCTCCAATCCAGCACAGTTCTCCTCGTCTCTTCTCAGCGTTGCTGCATTGGTGCATTTCCTCTGTGACATTCAGGTGTGTGTATGTTTTATTTTATCTGTAAGTGTAAAAATGTTTCACCAAACAAATTGAGTAAATCATATTAAAAGTTTTTAGAGTGCATCACCACCAGAGTTCATGTCACATATACAAAAACATATTCCATCCAATTTTCAACATTTTAATCACTGTTCTAGAAACATATTTGACTCAACTTTTTTCATTTGCAATAATATGTTATGATTTGTTCACAAACAACAGGCCCAGACAGTTCACAATTAATGTAAATACTCTTACAATAGTCTTACAATGTCATTGCTTTTCAACTGCTCTTTCAAATCCTGTAGGAAAGTGAACAGTCCTCATAAAGGTCAGTGATATTCTGACAGTAATCCTCGAACCGGCTTCTGCACAGTACAATTTAAAATTTTGCCAACTGCATATAAGTGAATCAGATGTTGGTCATCAAAACATGAAATCTGTATGAAACACATAAACAAATGACACAAAATGTGTATAAATTCTATATGACTAAAATTTGACTAGCATATGATTCAATATAAGAACTTTAAATGATTTATATATGAGTATCAGTTATTTTCTACTAATACCATACACATTTGCATACTTTTGTCATGTAAAACTCATAAGACTTTTTACAGTATTCATATATAACGCAAAAATCCCCTACAAGTTGTATGTGTGCTATTTAGTATGAAATGTGCCATAATCGGTCTGATTTTGTATAGGACATGTATTGGCCTTACATGAAACACAGAAGGTAATTCTGGCCAATTTAAGTAAGGAAGATATATGGTTGCTGTATATGAAGCATGCAGGTTTTTTTCATATGGGGAGTTCAAGATGCTTTGAATTTAAAGACCAAAATGCTGTACACTCAGAAACACTTGGTTTATATAAAAGTGAATTTAACTCTCTCTCAGGCAAGTGTAGCCTTTCTTCGTATGAGACTATTGACTTATTGTACTTTAGTAGCATAAAAGGAAGAAAAGTGGTTCATATTTATGCACTGTAGTCCATGTTTTCTGAAGCTATGTAATAGTTTTCTGAGGAACAGGTGGAAAATTACATCACTGTGAACTGATGATGCACATATTAGGTCACCATTGGGCAAATTATACGGATGTAATCGCCATTTCATCTGCTTTCTCTCTCTCTCAGATTGATGGGCCTGAGTCAGACCTCAGTTCTGGCTTTTGTGTTTGACACCACGGGCAGTATGTCTAATTACATAACAGAGGCCAAGACAGTGACCTTCAGTATCATAGACAGCAGGAGAGGAACATCAGAGGAACCTTCAGAATATATTCTAGTCTCATTTAATGACCATGCAGGGTACTACTTACGTCAAATAAATCGTTAGGTACAATGTACTTATTGTATTCGTTTTTGGTGCTATTGAGGAGGGATACGGGTAATGTTAAGGACAGGTTTGGTGGTATGGGTAGGTATAGGGGTGGATAAAGATTCTGTTATGAATGATTCCACTGGAGGCAAGATGAAGCAAACTCAAGTGCAACTTTAATTATCAAACATAAAATAAAGGCAACTCTGGAAACATTCACGACTAGACAAAGACACAGGGCAAACATGAGGGCTTAAATACACAAGACTAACGACTAGACAAGGGACACCTGTGAACAATGAAACAATGAACCAATGACAACATGACACATCAGACAAGGGAACACATGGCAAGATCACATGACTTGAACACATAACTATAGATGTAGCTATATAAATTAATTACATCTGTAATTAAAGTGTAAAAACATGTATGTGCACAATAAGTGCATTGTTAAAGACACTCAATATAAAGTGTGTAAAAATATCAGCTTCTACTTGCTTAACTTGTTTATCTGATAGCCCTACTGTATATACACATTAGATTCAGAAAGTTGTTATGAGGTTGGAGAGAGATGAACCCAATCGCAGACAGAATGCAATAAACACTGATTTATTCAGACAAAACAGGGAAAACAAAACCCACGATGGGGCAAAACAAGGCTGGAGGGCAAAAACAAAGACTAACTACACTAGACTAAGACTTGACAGATAACTAGACAAATAACTAACAGCAACAACAAGATCAGGACTTTACAAGACAGAGTTCTTCACAAGGTACTCACGGGAAGGTTAACACACTGAGAATCACACAATGAACCGGCACAAGACAGCAAACACAAGGGGATTAAATAGGGAGAAACTAATGAGGGAAACAGGTGACGGCGATGATACAATAATGATAACAAGAAGAGATAACAAGGGGGCGGGGTAAGGTGACAAGACAACGCAAGCACACAGCCCAAACAAATGGCCATGTGCTTACACATAAAACATGGGTCTGTCATGATCCTGCCTCAAGAATTAAACAACATCAAGGACTAGATGGCAGGATCATGACAAAAGTATTCAGACTCTTCTTTTTTCACATTTTGTTGTGTTGCAGTCTTATGCTAAAATGCAGTCACAGTTTGTTTAAAATGTCCTGTACATCTTGTTATTGTAGTGCCCTGTAATGAGGGGTTTTGGACCTCGGATGAAAACTGAAAATGCAGATACATTAAAAGAGCGAATCAATTCCCTTTCAGCATCTGATGGTTCAAATCCCGGGATGTGCCTTTCAGGACTACTGGTGTGTGTGTGTTCATTGTCATTTGGACAGTAGTGTAAACCTTCATTTATCCTGAGAAAAGTTCACTATGAAACCAGTACACTCAAACAAATAAAATATTTGTTTGCACAAATAAGATTTTATGAAAATTTTGATTTAGAGGAAATAATTGTTTTATGCTTTGATATGCACAATAAGTGAAGTTATTAACGCAATGTCGGGAGGAGTACGCCCATCTAATCTTCTAATAAATACCAAGGTATAAAAACAAGCCTCTTACCACTTCTTGTTGTTAGTTCTTTCGGCATCCCTCCTCCTCCCCTACTCCTCCTTTTGTACCATATTTTCCCTGTGCAATAGGGGGCAATCGTAGCTTGAGTAGAATATCCTCTCTGAGCCCCTCTATAGCAGACAGCAAGCCAAATCCGTTTACCACTTACGCTAAGATTATATGGGCACACAAACTCGTGAAAGCCTTATATTCAGTCATTATAATGCTAAAAGTTCTTGTCTTTTCTGTTTCATCATTTCATGAATCTACAGTTAACACTGACACAAGCTCCTCCATCATCAGAAATTTTAGTTTTCACTGATGCTTCAGTAAAGGACACAGAATTAAAATGTGCAGTTGAGGCCATGATACAAATCACCAAGTCAACAGTGAGTATCTGCAGAACAGCTTGATTTGTTTCTTCAGTTGGGATCAGTTATGTTACAGACATCTTAATACTTGTTTGTTCCTTCCAACACTTTAGGTCACTTTCCTGCTGACAAACTCCATCTCGTCGCGTAGTCAGCAGAATGTCTCACTATCAAGATTATTGTCTCAGTCAGACATACAGCTGTACAGAGACCTGTCCCATATTTCTGGTGGACAGACCATAGAGGTCACAAACTCTACACCAGGGGTGTCAAACTCAGTTCCTGGAGGGCCACAGTCCTGCAGAGTTTAGCTTCAACCCTAATTAAACACACCTGATCAGCTAATCAAGTCCTTCAGGCTTGTTTGAAAACTGCAGGTGTGTGTGTGTTGAAGCAGGATCGGAACAAAACTCTGTAGGGCTGTGGCCCTCCAGGAACTGAGTTTGACACCTGTGCTCTACACTGTCTCAGGCCACTGCAGTCATTACCGATGTAATCACCATTGGCCTGGTATGTTTCAACAACAAGATCCCTTTATTAACGATACTTCTATCATTATTATACAGACATGCATTTTATAATGTAGGTGTAATTTGCTTTATTCCACCAACCATATCCTAATATGAATGCTTTTATTTGTGCTGTGCTGTTCTTGGAGGTTACTCTTTAAATCTCAAATGCAGTAAAACATGTGTTTCTTGAAGGTGACTGTTCTTTACATAGAGAGAAGTCCAGCCATTGCAGAACATTTTTCTTTTGAGTTGGATCCATCTCTGTCCAATGTGACTGTATGTCACCAGAGACTCTCCAGTCTTTACCCTCTACAGCCCTACAGGTGAGCCTGTGCATGTATGAACAGAATGCTCATCTACAGAAGCATATGTGCTTAATCAATCAGTTTCATCTTTCATCAATTATCTTATCATTTACTTACCTTCATGCTGTCCCAGATGTGTGACTTTCCTTCTTCAGATAAACACAAAGAAAGAGTTTTAAAAAAATAGGCCATCCCTATGATTCCATATAATGAAGATGACGCTTCAAAAAAGACACAAAATACAACGATAATTTACAGCCGGAGTTGATGAATTAATGGGTAACGCTTTAGATTACAGCCTGGAAAGTACTGCGTAATTAAAATGAAATTACAGTGTAACTTTCGGTAATTACAGTGTACCTATAAAGTACTTACGTGTAAGTATAGGGGAATAATATGTAAAGTCTTGGGAATAAAGGTGTAACAACCAGGAAAATACTGCGTAATTAAAATGAAATTATAGTGTAACTTTCGGTAATTACAGTGTACCTATAAAGTACGTACGTGTAAGTATAGGGGAATAATATGTAAAGTTTTGGGAATAAAGGGGTAACAACCAGGAAAATAACAAATTATTTAGGCAAATTATTTAGACTAAGTATTCCATGTAGTTACAGGGTAAGTATGACATTGCGGGCTGTAAATTAAAGTGGTGCTTCTTACCCTCTTGTTTCATGTAGTTACAGGGTAAGTACAATAAAAACACATGTACACACACAATCTGACATCACTTGGAAAACCTTTATTTGAAAAACAACTTATTTCAAAACAGATTTACAACATAGTACACTTCTTATTCTTTATTATTTTTTAAAAATCAACTTTTCATTTCAAATACTAAAGTCCTGACAGAAAGTAGCATGTTTTGTCCTTTTTTGTCCCTCTTGGTCCTCCTCTTCTTTTTCTATCGTTCCACTGATTAGCCTAATCTTAAGAAGGAGTCTTTTTCTATTCTGTATTATGTATTAAAAGAAAATACAGTACACCCAGAAATGTTCTCATAATTTACTCATCTTTTCGCTACCGATCACCTGTCACCAGCGAGTGCATGAGAGTCGGCATCATATACCCCTTTTCCACCAACAAGAACCGGGTGCTGGTTCAGAGCTAGAGCTATTGCCAGTTCGGAGTTGGTTCGACTGACGAACCGGTTTGCGTTTCCACCGGCCAGAGAGCCACAACAGAGCTATATCTTACGTCACTGCATACGTATCATGTTGCCCAGCAACGAGTGCGGCAGCGCCAAACACAAACACCAGACTTGTTCGAGATGCATCGGCTTCTCGCAGAACGATCAGCACATGAAATCAAAGCACTGCGAAAGCGATCAAAAAGCACAAGGAGTCGTATGATCTCCAAACACTCCCGCAGCTCTGATCGGTCCACGCTGCTCCGATGCATCTCGAACAAGGCATCAACAATAATAGACGTTGCGTTACTATGGATGCTCATGGGTTTGCGAAAATAAATCGGCATCCAAACACGGCGAATCCAACGCGTTCGTGCAGCTCGCCGTAACTTACATAGACGGATATTATAATCGAGCTGCTATTAGCTCGACTAGCTGCTATTTAAAAATGGCGGTCACAAGTTTCTCTTCAGTCTTGTTGGCCACGGTAACCCCGCCCCCAGCCTCTGACGCAAGCGGTTCTTTCTTGGCTCCGTTTTAGACCCTGCAATGATTTGGTGCTACTTAAGAACCAGTTTTACTGGTTCGGAGCTGGTGCTTTGGCGGTGGAAAAACAAAGAACCGATTTGAAACTAGGCTCTGGCTCCGAACCAGCACCAGCTCTGCCTTGGTGGAAAAGGGGTAATAGGGTCGGCTTGAATGGCTTCGCGTTTGGTGAAGCTTTAAGCGTTCATTGCATTCTCACGGGAGTTTGATGTGAAACTCGCGCGAGAACTGGTGTCTGTTCTTCTGCATGGTTTGTTTTTCATTATTATTATTATCTGTTATTGTTTGTATTTTAGTAAGCAATAATGAAAACATAAAAAAAAAAATAATTCGACATTCGGTTTTTCGGTGCGCTTACGTCACGCTTTAAATTGTCAAGCGTAAACGTACTCAACCCTCTCATGAACGCGCAGGTGACAGTTGGTCGGAAGCGATAGTCTACAGTTTAAACATTTAAAATATTTGGTATTTTTCTTACAAACGCTTATCGTTTCACTTCAGAAGACATTGATTCATCCATTGGGGTCGGATTACTGTAGTTATTGTTGTATGTGCTGTTGTCAACTTTTAGGAACACATGAGCTTGCATTATATGCATTCACAGAGATTATTTATTTTTCTAAAAACTTTTGTTTGTGTTAATCTGAAGAAGGAAATTCGTATACATCTCGGATGACATGAGGGTAAAAGATGAGTAAATGGTGAGGACATTTCTGAACTGTATTTTCTTTTAACATAATACAGAATAGCAAGAGACATGTCATGGGATTCCTTCTTAAGATTCATCAGTGGAAAGAAAGAAAAAGAAGAAGAGGAACAAGAGGAGGAGGAAACCAAGCAAGAGAAACAAATTGCTGTAAATCTGTTTTGAAATAAGTTGTTTTTCAAATAAAGTTTTCCGAGTGATATCAGATTGTGTGTGTGTACATGTGTTTTTATTGTACTTACCCTGTAACTACATGAAACAAGAGGGTAAGAAGCACCACTTTAATTTACAGCCCGCAATGTCACACTTACCCCGTAACTACATGAAACAAGAGGGTAAGAAGCACCACTTTAATTTACAGCCCGCAATGTCACACTTACCCTGTAACTACATGAAACAAGAGGGTAAGAAGCACCACTTTAATTTACAGCCCGCAATGTCACACTTACCCTGTAACTACATGAAACAAGAGGGTAAGAAGCACCACTTTAATTTACAGCCCGCAATGTCACACTTACCCCGTAACTACATGAAACAAGAGGGTAAGAAGCACCACTTTAATTTACAGCCCGCAATGTCACACTTACATTGTAACTACATGGAACAAGAGTATATTTTCCCAGCATGAAAAAAAAAAAAAAGTTGCAATAGTTTTACTTGCCTTGAAACTTAATCAGTGCACCTTTGCAATAATAACAAATTAGCCTACTTTATAAATGCACTGATATACCCGTAATTATAAAAAAAGCCTTTATGTATTTTTATACACTATTATTACAAAAAGGAGCAGTGTATGTACTCGCTAAATTGCTCCCAAAAGTAAGATTCTAAAATACTTAGTCTAAATAATTTGCCTAAATAATTAGCTATTTTCCTGGTTGTTACCCCTTTATTCCCCAAACTTTACATATTATTCCCTACTTACACGTACGCACTTTATAGGTACACTGTAATTACCGAAAGTTACACTATAATTTCGTTTTAATTACGCAGTCAGGGTTTTTCCTGGCTGAAAATGAGGCGGAGGTGGCAAAATCCGATAGCTCGGTACCTCTAGGGGGGTCCGGGGGCATGCCCCCCCAGAAGAAAATTTTGTACATTTGAAAGATAAATGCATTAATCTGGTGCATCTTTTTATGTATAATGACCACTAGAAGGTGAAAAAAAAAAAACACTTTTTACAAGCATGTATTTATTTATTTTTAGGTATTTTAATAATCAGATAATTTGATTTTATTTACAGTTCATAGGGGGCCATGAAATTACAAAACAGTACTAGTAAATTACGTGACTGCTACTTGTGATAGCTTATTTTATAAAAACGGCAGAAGAATTTCGGCTATTGCCTAAGTCAGGCTGGCTCTATGGATATATTTTAAGTAACCTAACTAGTTTGAGAGCCGAAGCTTAAGAAAAACAGTATCGGTACCTGGCTGTGACAAGTGAAGGCACTTCGATGCTGCAGAGAAGGTGCTTCTTGACTTTCGTGCGTCTGTGGAGGTTGTGATAACTGACAGGTGATGTTGAAAAGGGGGAGGGGCAGGGGCTCGTGCGCTTTCGCAGAAATTTACCTTGCTCCGTTTGAGACAAGCACGTTTAGGTGCTTAAAGCCCTGCATTTCAGCCCGAGCCCGACGTGCCAATATTATTATTATTGACTTATTTATGCCCCTAGGGCCGGGCTTCGGGCCAATTCTCACGTCATAATTCCAGGGGCGGATCTAGAAAAATATTTATGGGGTGGCGAGAGGGGGGCAGGAATTTTTGAGGGGTGGCAAAATATGGCAGATGTATACTGAATTTAATCACAGTTAAATTGGCCATAATTTGTTGCTGCCAATAGGGATGGGTATCATTCGGTATTACTACTTTTACCAATACTCCTTATCGATCCGGTACTTTAACGGTATTCTTATCGGTTCTTTTTGTTATATTAAAAAATATATATATTATTTAGAACACAATTAATATTGTTTTATATTTTGAAATGTAAAATAAATATCTATAGCAAAAGAAAAAGCAATGCTTTAACAAAACAAATAAAACATACGTTATGCAGAAGGGTGCAGGCTTTTGTGTTTTATATTCAGAAGACATAGGGCACCAAAAACAAAGTACAAACACATGGTCAAAGAAAAAAAAAAAGTATACAATTAAACAAATATACAAATTATATATCCAGTGCTTTAATTTCAGTAATATCTACTGACATTACTGTTCAGGAGTAATATGGGCTAAAAAGACATCTAATAAAGTCAGATGTAAAATAACACTGCATAGTTTATCATAGATAGATTAAAGCTTATATCATTCAAGAGCTGCAACTGATTTTCTCTTTGCCTTTTGTTATTTGATTCACATTAATGGAGCAATCGTCAGCAGGTTTATTAGACTGCTGCCTCTTTAAGACCAAATGCAGATCTAATCATTATTACACATCATATTTTCTCCCAACTATTAACGCCCATATCCTATTGTATTTGTTATTTCCCCAGTTGTAACCTGGTTTCATTGCTGTGATATCTGAGAGGAATTGGATTTAACAGGACTGCTTAGCTAATCAAATGATCGATCTCCTGGCTCTGTATTGTGTGTTGTAACCATAGACTGTAAAAGGTAACGTAACGTACGTCGGCGTAACGGCGACCATCAATAAACGTTATGGATACAAACAATATTTTATATTTTTTATTAAGCTGTTCTTGTCTTTACTAAAATAAAAATTAGGCTAATCAAAGGGAAGAGTGCTCTTACAAATCACGAGGGAGCGATTTGACCGCTGATTTTGGCTACGTAATAGACTCGCAGTTTTTGCTGATGCTGAATCGTCTTTAGCATACAATACATTCATTACAAATGTAACTTTAAGTTAAACGTGTATTTAAACTACACCTGGGGAAACTCACTTCACCTTCAGAGGCTCTGGGGCAGCTCAGTCTCTCCAGTCGGGTTGCTAGACACTGCAGACAGATGCACTGTGCTGCCTGCCCAGGCTGCCCTGCTGCCACTGGTGAAATTTCATTTTCGCAGGGGTCGCTGCCGTGCTAGTGATGGGTGAAACCATTGTGAGGGGGAGGGGATTCTAAATCGGCGATTTCTGTTTGAGAGGAGTTTGTTGCGGGTCTCCTTGGCCTTCAGCGTGTAGGCTATGAACATAAAATATACTTAAAAAATATTATCTGATTTATAAATGGGGTGGCAACAGGGGCGGCAAGACTGTATCCCAGGGGTGGCAGCTGCCACCCTTTGCCACCCCGTAGATCCGCCACTGTGGTTGTTAGACCTTTATTTCCAAGACTTCACATATTGTTCCCCTATACTTACACGTAAGTACTTTATAGGTAAACTGTAATTACCGAAAGTTACACTGTACTTTCATTTTAATTATGCAGTACTTTCCGGGCTGTAATCTAAAGCGTTACCAATTAAGGTTGTCTGAAGCTAATGATAGGTGTAGGTTGGGAAAAAAGTAATATTTCAAACTTTTTTAATTATAAACCATTGTTTCCGGTCAACTGTCATACATGAATTCACGCTTGACATAAATGTCAGCATGTTGTGACGCGTGATGTAAGCGCGTTGAGAAACTTGCTCGATAAATCATGTTTTTTTTGTGTTTCCACTTCACTTCTCACGTGAGCTTCATGCTGATGTAGAACTTCACAATGCTCTCATTAACCTGTGTATAACCATTGGCTGGAAGGAATAGTTTAGTTAAAAAAGTTTAAAATATTAGTATTTTTCTTATCCACACCTATCGTTTTGCTATAGAAGACATTGATTCATCAATTGTGATCGTATGGAATACTGCCGTGTTTGCTTTGTGTGGTTTTTGAAGCATCAACTTTGAGGGACCCATCCACTTGCATTTTATGAGCTCACAGAGATGGATTGTTTAAAAAAAAAATTTTGTTTGTGTTTATCTCTGTGTGTACCGATGCCCATCTCTGGTTTACATCATGAGACTATTGACAGTGGACAATCACAATTTTGTGACCACACCTTAAGTTTTGAAAATAATTTTTCTTGTTTGTCACAAAACATATATCCAGCCTATGTCTGATACTTCAGTGTGTTTCTGTAATTGCTGATCAGGTCGGAAAGCTACTTTCTTTGTCTCTGTGACCAGAGGAGATTCAGTCACAGTGACTGACATGCTTCTAGTTGAAGCTTCAGGATCTGATGTTGTTAATGGAACCATCAAAGCAGTGGGAGCGACAGACTTCCTGGTGAACGTAGACAGAATCCCAGAGCAGGCATTTGTGGTCCAGCTTAAAGGATTGTTGAATGACTCCTCGTCTACTAGTCGATTCCAGAGAAAGTCACCCAGATAAAGGATCTAGAATAACCATCACGGTAAGAAATATCTATGTTGGATACACAAACACAAATAGCTGTAATTTACAACAATTATTAAACAATAATGACTTAAATTTACATCACAGGTTGGTACAAAAAATCACTATATGAGACAAATAACATACATTAACCATATCTGTTCCTCCACAGGCCCAATCGCAGAACATTGCACAGCCTGGAGTCCCATTCGGTCTCAACTTCACAGTGACCTCTAACACTACAGGCGGCAACTACACTATCCGAGCCCGGACTGACCTGGGCTTCAGCGTGTCTTTTCCCCGCTATCTGATCCTTGTGGCAGGAGGTGTGCTCCATCCAGGTGTCTAGCCTCCCCCTCAGCACACTCAGCCTTGGCTCAAACTAGAAAAGAGAGAACAGTTAGTGGGTCTGGTAAAAATGAATTATACTGTACATAATCAATCACTCATTTAACATAAGAGAAAAAAAGAATAGAAAATACCAGAAAATGACAAAATCAGTTGATAACTGTTAACAATGTCCTACATCACTGGCAATAAACAAAGTTACTCCAAGTGAATGACTTGTAGATAGAGGGTGCTCTACGAAATCGGCCTAAATGTTGCGATTCAAACTGGTCAAACCAAAACCACAAAATAAAGATAACAAATTGAAAACACAATCATTATATAATTACACAAAAAGTAAACCAAGTTAAAGAACAACAGCAGCGCAACCCGCGAATAACCACTGTATGAGCTGTGGAAGGCTGCAAAACAAAACATAATCAGAAAAACTCATCTAATTAATATAAAACAATAACTAAATCATACATACTCAAATCCACGGATCAACGAACAAATCCACGGATCAATGAACATCAGGATGTTAGAATGCCTTCACAAATGTTCCACTATAAACAGACAATAGAAAATTCAACTAAGCAAAACAAGATCAAAACAAAAACATAACATTGTGATAGCTTTTATACCTAAAAGCTTTCATCGAGCGTTCGATACAACTCCCAGGAGACTTTAACAGGAACATCTCATCAAAGTAAAATAAAACTAACCAATACTATAAACGCTCAAACAAACGATACTGCGCGTAACATCAACCACCTACCTCAACTACAGTGAGACAGGAAGAGGGGCGGGCATGACAAAGCCTACGTTCTAACATTTACTGCAGACGCATTTAAATACACAGTCCCTACTTATCCCAATTACCCATTCCAATAAAAGGATAACCAAATAAAGGGTAAATCCCACACTACTACACATGCAAATGAAGTACCCAGGTATAGGAACCTGCCCCAGACTCTAGTGTGTTACAAGTCCTAATGCTAATCCTAATCCTATTCAAAGAATGGGACAGGGGATCCAAGAGCCCTTAAAGACAAGGGGCCCTATCTTGCACCCAGCGCAATTGACTTTGTATACCGACGCATGTATCATTCCTATTTTGCACCTGACGCAGAGCGGACTTTTCCCTCCAGAGACGCACGTCAGTAAATTAGGGAATGAACTTGCGCTCCCGGGGGCGGTTCAGCGAAAAGAGGAGGCGTGTTCCGCCGCAAACATTCCCTGGTGGTATTTTGCAGTTCCAGAAAACAATTCTGTCACTGACCAGGAAAAACCTAGTCTAAAGTCAGTGGCGCGTTCAGATGCTATTTTAAGGGCGCATGCTTGGCCATAGTGTAGCATGTGCACAACGCGCATGCACTTTGCTTCTCTCATCTACACAGATGCAGCAGTTGCCAAATTTCAAACCACACATAATTACAAGGAAAAATATTCCACATGAGGGAAATCATCAAATATTTTGACTTCGTTTTTAATACACTGCATGTTTTGCTAACTATTTCTCATATTTCTTTCGCTGATCTGAACTTACAAATGCACTTCCAGAGTTTTAATTTATGCTTCTGAAGTTTTCGTTTACGCTCCCTGAGTTTTCATTCGCTGTTCTGACACATTTCTCTCGTGGGGGCGGGGCTAGTAGCAGTGTGTTCTCATTGGCTACTGAGTTTTTGATTGACAGCTTCTTCACCTGGAAGTGAAGACGTCAGTGGTGTGTTATGTGTGGATGTTGTAGATTTCTCAATAACTGACACAACGCAGGATAGGTTTAACAACCGAACGTGTTCCGTCTTTCTTTATTTTCTTTTTCTGTTCTTTCACTCCCGCCGGTCCCACCGGACCACACCCACCTTCCCATGTAACCCCAACCTTAAAGGGCTAGCAACATTTATAACAACTCTACAGATGTGAGCCTCTGTAAGCACAGCTTTCTATTTCATTTTAGTGATATTAAGTTATGTTTGTTTTTTAATTTTATCTGTATTTACCTGCTGCTACTACTTGCTTTTAGGAGCACAAGAGATCCATTCAGTCTATTCAGGTGTAATTGTACATTAAAGTACTCTATATAATACTTAAAATATTGTATAGTGTCCAATGTTTTCGGAGAATATTTGTTTATTCCTGATGATTCTTTTGCATGTTAGGCTCTGATTAGGTTGAGCTGTTACAATTTAAAGAGAATACTAGCAAACGTGATATATTCAGCCGTCAAGAAAGTTTCACTTCAATCAGGTAATCAAGGTTGGCAACCATGGCCATCACACTACTCATTGTTAGCATGATATACATTTACACCATCAAAATTACTGATCACTTAAATAAGAGGAATTTAAACAATATGAAAATTACAATCGTGGCCTGCTGTCAGATGATACATACCTCTAAGGGCATTTCATTACATAAGTCACACAAAGAATGTTCTTGTTGCCATTGATTTTTTTTAATCATGCTGTTAATTGTATTTAGTTATTTCATTTAATTAATACTATCTTCTAACATTTAAAATTGTAAATATATTTTAACAATCATAAACCGTTTCAATTGTGACTTAAACAACCAGTTAAATGAATGAAATTGAAAATATGAATTCAAATAAATTTGCATTCTTTATTGTCACTAAAGTATATACACAAGTATCAAAGTGAAAGTCTTGGATGCAATTATGTTGTGACAGGAAAGACCAAAATCCACAAAACATTAACTGCATAATATACATGTCATTTACAGTATTCTCATGATATACATTACTATACAAAATGCACAATTACAAATACAGAATACATATTTAAAATTCATATACATTTTAAATGATGCAATGATTATTTGAACAGTTCCTGTTGCAGTACAAGTAACAAAGCAGTGACTACAAGCAGTACAAGGATAGTCCACCCAAAAAATGTAAATTCTCTCATCATTTACTTACCTTCATGCCATCCCAGATGTATATGACTTTCTTCTTCACATAAACATAAACAAAACATTTTAACTAAATAATCCATCTCTGTGAGTCCATTATAATACAAGTGGATTTTAACCCATGTACGTAAGACAGTTGGTCGGAAGTGATTTTTAATAGTTAAAACAGTTTACATTATTAGTATTTTTCTTCTCTAGCCTATTGTTTCAGAAGGCATTGATTCATCCACTGAGGTCGCATGGATTACCGTCACAGTCACTGTGTGTGGTTTTTAAATCGTCTTTAGGACTCGCAGAGATGGATTACTTTCCTTACAATATTAATTCGTGTTTATCTGTAGAAAGAAAGTAAAATGCATCTGGGACAGCATGAGGGTGAGTAAAATAAGTGAGAATTTTATTTTTGGGTGAACTATCCCCTTAACATTCATATGCTGTTGGTATGCTAATCCAAGATCAGCATAGACTAATAAGAATAAAGTGCAACCTCTTGTGTACTTGTGAACTGTGTTTGTTTTAATCTAGAGGAAATTAAAATATTTGCTATTTTATATAAAAATAAAATAAATCAGGTGTCTGAAGATCAAGATCCCAGTCATTCAAAGGTGATGTGTCTGAACAAAGTAAGATCATTGTCTGATAGGGACAGTGGATCTCTGGTACTATCACTCCATCCTCTATGACAGCATCAGAATTTTGTTTATGGAAAAGTTGCTCCACTCCCTGGAAAATGAGAAAGGAAATGTATTATAATCTAACAATACAAACTGCTTTGAACTCCACATACAGTAACAAGTTGCAGACTTAAAATATTTATTTCAAACAAATTATATAAATGTTTTAAGGGATTTTACAGTACTAAATATTTACCTCGGAGTCATGCAGCATTTATCATCTGTAATACTGTTGTGTAACCAGTAGATGGCTGTATAGCCCTATATATAAACATATATCCATGGCTGTGTATTCCCTAGTTGCTGGATGTTTTCAGTCATAATTACTTGCATGTATTAAGTTTTTGATTTGGACATATATTTATTATTAAAGACTATTAAAGATTAAACATTTTTCTATTTAACAATTTTTTAAATTATTATTAGTCAAATATGGACACAGAAAAAGCATTTTGTTACTCATATTAGCTACATATAATAGCTTTATCAGTCATCTTTATCACACAAAAGTAATCAGAATAAATATTGCGACCAGGGCGATACTTCAAAATAATTGAGTGTTTACATATTATAAACAGAGACGTGGTCAAGTCGTGTCTCTCCTCTTTCAAAAAGTCTGCATCGCAAATTAATCAGCAATTGAGAAATTCAGGTTAAACAGCTTTATTGGCATGGTAAAAAGGCTTTACATTGCCAAAGTTGAATCAGGCAGTGACTGACAGCGCTCTGGTCCTATGGCATCGGTCATTGACTGATACAGTACTTTTTGTACTGTAGGCTACAGTACAGATACTGTACAGTACTCTAGCCCAATGTTGTTTGGGGTGGCTGGGGGGAAATATGATCTAATCGAAGACTGTAACCGAATGTAGATAAACAAGTCATGTAATGATTGGGCTAACAGTTAAATCAAGACAACACAGCTGTATAATGTTATAGGCTCTCACTAAGCAAGTACTGTATTATAAATAGTATTAGTATAGTATTAATTAAAACAATTAAATAAATCAGACTTACCATGAGTAGCCTAGGCTATCCAGTATCCTGATAGCGACGATGACTAATGATGATAATGATATCATTATCGAAAACTTCAGAAGCGTAAATGAAAACTCTGGAAGCGCATTTGTAAGTTCAGATTAGCTAAAGAATTATGAGAAATAGTTAGCAAAACATGCAGTGTATTAAAAACGAAGTCCAAAAATTTGCCTGCGATTTATTCTTTTTCAGTTTCAAACATATTTTATTCAGTTTCAATTGATAATTCAATAGTTTCTTGAAAAGTTACGTTCATTATTATTGGCACAAAAGTAATTCCATACAACAGCGCCCGAGATCTGCCCACAAAGTTACTTGCGTTTGGCGTTTGATACTTGCGTTTCAGATCATTAAAATAGGGCCCAAAGGGTGAGAGTCTCAGTAATCTGACTCATTTGACTTACAATAAAGAGAACAGGACTGGCAGGAAGCTCTTGCTAAAATATTTGCTTAATTAAATCATTCATCTGATGTTATCATCTTTACCTGAAACCTGCCACACATAAATTTATGCTTGATGGAAATGTCAGCATGTTGTGAAGCGTGATGTAAGCGCTCACATTCTCAAGATGCTCTCATAAACCTGTGTATAACCATTCGCCGGAGGGAATGGTTTAGTTTAAATAGTTCAAAATATTTTTCTTATCCACACCTATCGTTTCGCTTCAGAAGACATTGATTAATTAAATTGTGACCGTGTCAACAGTTGTGATTAACAAGGAAGTAAACATTCTTTCTTACTGATTTTCTTAGTAACACGCACACAAACCTACAGTGTAAGGATTGTCATTTATGCAATCCCTTATTTCCGTCACAAAATATGTGTGACGATAACATTCATCATTTAAAGGTGTATAAATACACTGGCAGAGGCTGTGCATAAGTTACAGTATACACACAAAATCTGCGAAAAGGTAATTCTCTATTTTTACTTTTTAATTCACGATTTTTCTCTAATTGAGTAATATATCATATTTTGTGAGGAAATTTGCAAGCTTAGAAATTTCCATATCTAAGCTAATGTATCTTATTTGTAATGTTTAGTGAAATTTCATCAAGATTTTCTTCACTGGTGAGAGAAGACTGAATTGTCCCATAGCACCATTTATTGTGGACAGTCATGGTTTCACCGGTTGTGGTGGCTATATTTCTTCTCTGGGGGACCCTGTTTCAACCCCCCCAGGCAGCAGCATTCAAACCTCTTTTGCAGGGTGGCTCTGTCACCCATCGAGAAATCACTCATATGGCAATCCTCCGCAAGACAGCAGAAGTGTGCCGTGACATAGCCACTGCTCTGGGACGAGACTTTACACTGGCTGTAAGAAAAGAACATGAGAGTGAACCAACTGAATTGTTCCTAGAACCAGGAAGATATTAGCATTTTATAGTCACGCAAACTATTAATGAGTAAAAAAGGGTCTCTGATAAACAATCCTTGAAGATACTTTTTATATTTTGTTTTACAACAGAATATTTTGTTTCATACCTCAAATGTGAATTTTGAAACTGCTGATTTTTTTTTAGTTGCTAAGTCTCAAGTTATGCTACACTGATTTGAAACCTGAATAGACAACTGAAGGTATTAGAGTTATGTTTTTAATAATAATAATAAAATATTCTCCACTTTCCGCACCTCACTTCCAGATAAACAACAGACTGACTGTATCTGCTGTCCAACAAGCCTGCGCACCATCTCCTGATTCATCATCTGCCATCTCTTCACTGGGTTTTTATTCAGCGATAACAGAGATTTATCTAAGCAACGGAGCCATAGATGTAGCGTTTTTTCTGAGTGCGGCGCATCACATTGATAATGAGGCTTTCGGTGAGGGCCGGGACCTCATCACTAGTGGCCTGGCTGCAGTAAAGGCCAGTGTGCGGCAGGGGAGCTATATCTCTGGTCGAATCACACTGGGGGCTGTGTGTCATACTCTACAGGTACATATAAAAGGAGATTATAGTAGGGTGGTCTGTAATCTTTTATTTTATTTTTTATTTTTATGCTGGCTTTATACCAGATATATATTTGCGTTACATCCAAAAATATATATCCAAAGTGACTTATATGCATATGTTATCAGTTCATGCATTCACAGGGAATCAAACCCATGTCGTTGCTAGCACCATTTACATCGTTGCCGATTCTCTCTTCTCTTATTTCATTACCTCTTTAACCTTTGTTTTAGCTCTGGTAGTTACAAATCGCGTTCCTCCAAGTGTTTTTTTTTTTAATGTACCCTGGGTTTTGACAGATCTGGGGAAAACGGCATTTTCCTATTTTGCACCTTGGTCATGAAACAATAAGCAATTAGATTTTTGAGCATACTTGTATCTAATTATGAATTTAAGATAACCATAAAGAATGCAGTAAGGAGACATGCAATTGTTTCTTGTAAAATACCTCTGTGTTTAAATCAACGTTGTAGGCCTGGTCTATGTTGTATCATCAATCTCAATTGGACTACCTGATAAAATTAAGGTAAAATAAAAATAATATAAAAAAAGCATTTTAAAAACGGCTATTCAATTTCTTTTCCTTTTTCTTAATTTTTTTTACTTAACTAAGAGTATTTGAACAATTTTGGACACTTGTTTGTTTGAATGAAAATATTTGTATTTCATTGCATAGAAAGCAAAGTTAAACCAAGTAACATTTGCAAACATGATGACAGAGCTTTTTCAGTCCATACAGGTTTAATTTAACCACCGCAAATGAACTGTATGCGCATGTTCCACTATGTTTGACAACCACAATCTGTATACATACTTTTAGAACGTTGGACAGTATTATTTGTAATATTTGATTTGCAATGTTTGTGTGCAGGATTTCTATAGCCACAGTAACTGGGTGGAACTGGGAAACACTGCTCCTTTCAGCCCCCTGATCAGACGTGAGCTTCCTCTCAACAATGTAGCAGGTATGACAAAATACAAATACCCTCATTCTACAATTTCCAGAGTGTTTAGAAACTAGTTTCACATTCTTATATTTTATCTGTATGTACAGACCGCAGCACACCAACATGCAAAAGCTGCACTGGGAAAGACTGTAGTGATAACATTCTCCCAGAAATATTGCTGCATAAGAAACTAACCTCAGGGTATTTCAGCTTGGTCTCCTCTACAAAACCTGTGGGTAAGGAAGCTTAGCATCCCATGTGTAGTGTTGATCTGCCTTTCAATTATAACTCCTCTGTATAGGCCTCTCATCACAGTCCACAGGATGTTTGAAATTGGAACTACATATCTATGCTGACATAATTTTCTCTCAGGCAAGTGTAGCCATGGCGGCCTTCTTGACAGGACCAGTTATAGAGACCCCACCGGAGGTATCAACAAGGATGACATCAGCTCAAGTCACGGCTTCCTTCATCAGCGTGCCGCTGAAATGGCCATCAATGCTACTATGGAACTGCTGCAAGACATCCGACTGGCCACAGGCAACCAAGCCTTTCTTCGGTACACATACCTTCTTTTTACACCACTCTTTGAGCTAAAGAGAAAAAAAGAAACATTTAAGTCCTTCTGAAAAGTTCATATTTACGAGGTCAGTTGAGTTCAAGTACTTTGGTCAAAATAATATGGCGATGTACCATTTCTGCCTAAAATTAAGCTAGATTTTTTAACTCTACCCAAGTGAAAAAAGTATATGTTATTGGGTTTCACTTTATTTTGATGGTCCCTTTAACACATTCTGTTGTCTATAAGTAACATTGTACCTACATGTCAACTAACTCTCATTAGAGTATTAGTAGAGTATTAGTAGACTGGTAGGGTAAGAATAAGATGACATGTAGTTGCAAAGTTACTTATAGTCAGTAGAGTGTCTGTTGGAGGAGCAACAAAATAAAGAGTTTGCAGATATTAAGCAGACACTCTGTTAATACTCTAATGAGAGTTAGTTGACATGTAGTTGCAAAGTTACTTATAGTTAACAGAATGTTCAAAAGGGACCATCAAAATAAAGTGTTACCTGTTATTGTATTTGAAATATATTCCCTTTTTCATTGCAAATATACTAACAAAAATTGTACTATCTTTAAATATATTAAAAGTATATCAGCATCATGCTTTTACCTATTTTCACAATACCACTTTTAACACACTTAATATATTAATATAATATACACTTAAAATAATTGTACTTTAGTTTATTTTCTAACAATATATCTTATAAAAATATGTATGAAGTGAAATGTGTATTTATTTGCACTTTATAAAAAATATATTTTAGGTATATTTTAACTGTGTGCTGGAAATGATCATTCTAACAATGCATTGAAAGTATACTTTCAAAATACATTATAGTATACAATAGTATTTTGTACAAAGTATAGCTAAGTATTATTTGTCTAATAATGTGCATTTGTCATGGGCAAGTTCACTAATGTAGCGCCGTTGTGATTCGGGAGACCCGAGTTTGAGTCCTGGCTCGTGGACCTTCGGTAGACCCGAGTTTGAGTCGTCTTTCTGTCTGCAATTGTGCTGCATTCACTCACAAAAATAAATGTTTTATATATTTACGGTAGGAAATTTACAAGATATCTTCATGGAACATGATCTTTATTTAATATCCTAATGATTTTTGGCATAAAAGAAAAATCGATAATTTTGACCCATACAATGTGTTGTTGGCTATTGCAACAAATATACCCGTGCTACTTGTGACTGGTTTTGTGATCCAGAGTCACAATTTGTAATGTACTTGTAACAGAAATAAAGTACACTTTCATATCACTAATCAAGCCACAGGCATATACTTAAAGTATACTTAGTATACTTGAAGTTGTTCAAATTTAGTACACAAAAGTACACTAAATACACTTAAAGTTATGCTTTACTATGATTTAATTACAACTAAAATATACTTCGTACAAAATTAGTTGTTCCAAAATAGCACACTTCAAGTTAACTAATCATTAACACACTTGAATTATACTAAATTAGTCTGGCTGCAAGTATACTTAGCATATATTTTATTTTTCACCAGGGTATTCTTTTATAAAATGATGAATGAAGAAATTGACCATCTTCTGAAAGAGTACTGAATTTGGTCAAAACACATGCAAAGAAGATGCAGAAACTAGTGATCTCATATGTAATATTATGTATATGTAAAATAACGTGGCCATCAACATTTCACAGCATATAAATTAAAACTGCTAATGTTACTGAATAGCCCCTCTCACACAGAGATTCCAGAAAATACACGGATAATGTGTCACAGGATTTGTCCCAGGATCGTTTGATTTTGGTTCATTGGTCGGAATCTGTGAGTGCGTTCACACACATCCCGTAAAGATCCCGTGTTTGCGTTCACACAGAAGGCACTCTAGCAATTTTACGGCAATTTCCTGGGATCAACGCGTTGCGTGAAAGGGGCTGATGAAATGTCGACCCAGGATGAGCTACAGGACTGTGCAAGCATTAGGGGTGTTGATGGACTCAATCTACTCCATCTGTATTTTGATCATCGTTCTGAATCCGATCCGGATGTCTTTGACAAAAACGTGATTTTCTCAGATTTTGCTCAAAATGCTAAATTCAAGTGTTGATAAAAAAGAATGAATGAAGATAGAATAAAGCGCTGGCGGGGAAAGAGCTAACAATTAACTTCCAAATGCTTTACTTGGGAATGATGAGCGGCAAGAATTGATTAGATTTCCAAATTCCTGCATTAGGCTTCTTCGACTCTCTGCCACATTAAAAGTGTGTACTGTTAGGGGATTTAAAGTTAAAGACCCAAGGACCAGATATGATAATTAAGACCCGGAGTCAGAAGTGGAGTCAATTTAAGACAAGAGTCAGAATTATAATAAATTAAAGAAAATTTTTACTGAAGATAGTTTTAAGTAGTGTCCAATGAGTGGACACTATAGGTTCCAATGACCCCTGTGACCATAGCTGTCAGGGTACCCCAGCAAAATGTCTCGGTTACATATGGTAACCCTCGTTCCCTGAGGGAGGGAACAGAGACGCCACGTCGAGACTGACGAATAGTCAATACTCTGTTGATTTTGATCTTACATATAAGTGTTATACATCATTCGATCCTGTTACGTGTCTATTTTTGTGTATACTCACAATAAAAACAAAGTGTTGTGCTTTTTGCCAAATAAAGAAAAATAAGCATGTTGCGAGTTCTGCCTTCTCTCTGTCAGTGAAGTCTATTCTCAAACGCGTCCGAAAATGAACTGTAACTCACACAGGAATGAGTGATATGTCTTTATAAAGCTTGAATTCTCTTCTTTTAAATTAAGTAATTTATATTTTTTAAAAAAACCAAATATTCTCTGTTTATTTAATCTGTATGAAAAGAGAGAGATGTCAGTCGTTCTCCGTTCAGCTCATTATAGCTCATTAAGTGCTAATTTGATCACACCCACGGAGCGCGCGCTATTCAAACGCAAATGATCTGAGACAGGGGTGTCCAATCCTGCTCCTGCCGATCGACTGTCCTGCACAGTTCATCTCCAACCCTAATCAAACACACCTGAAGCCACCAATTAAGGTCTTCAGGATCACTTGAAAATTAAAGGCAGGTGTGTTTGATTAGGGTTGGAGATGAACTGTGCAGGACAGTCAATCGGCAGGAGCAGGATTGGGCACCCCTGATCTGAGGCAATCCATGCAAACGTGTCAACGCCCTCATCAGCTCGATAGAACACACCAAGTTTAATCAGACTCATGCACTTTACGTCGTCTTGCTTCACTATGAGGAATAATCCTGGGAAATTTACCTCAGAATTGCTGGTTTAGTTTCACTTCGAGGAGCAACGGATCCAGCTGAGGACTGTGAATAGTAAGTTCTTTATTCTTAAGTGCTTTGTTCTAATCGCGATATGCAATAGTGTCTGTAAACCGCAAAAAGACTGTTTAAATATGAATCGCGTGTCTGTGTGAATGAATGAACAGCACAGATGTTTACTTCAGCTGTAGGAAACAACAGCGTGTATCTGTGCCGTTCATTCACACTTGCACTTACATTAGTAAACGTTATTTTTACATGAACACACCTACTAGTTTAGCTTCAGTGCCGTCGCAGGTGGGGTGCGAGGCCCTCTGCGAACTTGAAATGCGAGGCCCTGCTCTTTGATGTGTATGCTCAATTGCGTATGAATTACAGTCACACGGACGTAGCTGTTCTAATTCTATTGCACGCATAATCTTGCTGCAATACGTTTTCATCAAGTAGAATAATACAGCATAATCATGCACATAGTCTCAGCTATGACTTTTTGCTATTTATTTCAGAGGGGAAAAAAAAATCAACTATGCAACCACGAGTGGTTTTACATCAAGTCAGCTCGAGAATTTTAATCGAGAATCCGCCTATTTCAATAACGTGTATCTTAATGGTCCAGTGGTAGAACTTTCGCCAAGCGTGTCAGAGGTTCTCGGTTCGAATCCCTTCTCGTATGGTTTTATTTTTCTCGTATAACGTTAGTTTTTTTTCTTCTCATCAAAACCGATTATGTTAATCAGTGGTTGTATATCAAGCAGGGACACATTTGTGTGCATTATGTTAGAGTATCCACAACGGATTGAAGCGCGCGTCCAAATGAAGACAGTGCGGCGTGTGTGCAATTAAGCCACACGAGAAAACACAGTCTCCGCGCCACTGATCGCAGCGGCAACGAGCACTTTGATCACTTGATTTAAAAAACACATTTCAGCGCTAGATCTTCTCTTATTTTAAAAAAACGAACGAAATGAATGCTCTGCCAGTTAACTGGATATGTTTTATTTATTTGTAGAATTGTTACATTCGTGCCGCGAGATGTTTTAAAAAGTGGTGAAAAAAAACAACAACAAAAAAACAGCAGGATTGCGAGGCCCCCTATTGGCGCGAGGCCCTGTGCGGTTGCACAGTTCGCACAGTCTATGCGACGGCTCTGTTTAGCTTTTACCAAAGTATGCTATACTGAGATGAGTAAAAATCGACTGAAATATGTTGAAATAAAATGTCTTTGTATAAGCAACGTATTAAACTGCAAATTAACATTTATATGCTAATATATCATAAAACGATATGTTACAGACGAAATGTGAATGTTTAGACAAGATTTCGTTGATTCGTTTTGGATAGATTATAAAGTTTTTACTGTAAAAAAAAACTACTGTCACATCAAGTAAGCTTTTGTTTGCCAATTTCTGCTCATATGTTAAATAAATAGTATGTGATGTTTTGTCAAAAATAAAGTAGGTATATTGAATTATCAACTAAGATGTTATTATAGTGTTTGTTCCAATATTCAAACTAATGAATCCTTGACTTTGAAATGCTTATGATAAAATGTATAATTTAAAAAAAGAAAGATTACACTTGAAATATTGTTAAAATTGTAATTGTTGTTGATTTACATGTGAAAACTTTTTAATAAAATGTATTAAACATTATATTACAA
The DNA here is from genome assembly GCA_021554675.1 of Leuciscus idus. Lineage (NCBI taxonomy): Eukaryota > Metazoa > Chordata > Actinopteri > Cypriniformes > Leuciscidae > Leuciscus > Leuciscus idus. Next base: position 25,054,329 of record CM038623.1, on the reverse strand, counting down.
TAAAAAATATATTTACAAGGTAGATGTAAGCAACATCTTAAAGGGTAACTAAACCCTAAACCAACTTTTTTTAGTTAATGATCTGTAAGAATGGGGCTTTATTAGTGCTGTTCATTGATTGAAGTAGTTTTTTTGACATTTGTGTTTAAAGTGTTTTAATTTTACAAAATATGGTGTAAAAACGTCTGAGTGCTGCCCTCTTCAGGTTGAACAGTGGCTACTGCAGTTGAATTTTCCTATTGGAAGTTGTGGTACCCTCTGACGTCAGAGGGTACCAGCTAACCACGCCCTTGCCTGCAGAGAGATACGTCACAGATGCACGCCCCCTCTCCACTGGGCTCTGCCTACTTTTCCAGCATTTTTCAAATATTGCCAGTGGGTGGAGTCAGGCTCTGACCAGGGGTTTAGTTACCCTTTAATAGGTCAATATAAGCCTTCTCATTAAATTATTTATTATTGTTTTTTATTAGTGACACATTTGGGGAGAGGATATATTCCAAAACTTTCTGAAAATACAGTATGAGAATTAACTGCATAGTTACTAGAAATGTTTACCTTGGATATTATACAATTTGCATGCATACAAAATAAGTCCTCACATTCTTTCTTGTGGTACCCAGAGACACACCTGAATGAAAGGCTCATTATGCAGGTCATTGTCTTCTCAAGTGTGAATCACATCACTATTCATGATCATTCACGCCCCCACGCATATTGCCTTTCCAGACAAAACGTGTCTTACAAAATTTAAATCAATGTATTGTTTTATGTGAATGATTAGGCAGGATGATTTTCAGATCATTTTGAAGCAAAAACTCTAGGCGACAACATCTAGCCTATTAGTCAAAAGTCTTGTGGACACATTTTTCAATAACCATGCATAAACATTATTTTCTCATAAATACAAACATGTACATACATGTTGCTCACATATTATGGTAGCCCTGTTTGTGCTAAATAGAGTGTAAATACACCTTTGCCATTAATATGTTTATAAGCAACTGAAAAAAAGCACAAATGTCAGGGCATATGAAAACATCTCAAGGACCCCAAAAACCCCTTGGTCCCCAGGGGTTAAGGAACCGGAGCTTGTCGGTCTCCCTCATGTCGGCCAGACACAGCCAGAGGTGGCGTTCCTGGACCACCAAGGTGGACATCGCACGACCCACCGACCGTGCGGTTACCTTCGCGGTACAACGTTCCTGGCAAACTTGGGGATCGTGACCACCCTCGTGCAGGACCTTCAGTGCCTTGGCCTGATGGACCTGCAGCAACGCCATGGCGTGCATGGCAGAGGCAGCTTCCCCACAGGCCTTGTAAGCCTTGCCGGTTAAATCCGACGAGTACTTACAGGCCCGGGAAGGAAGACACGGTTCTCCGCGCCAAGTGGAGTTATTGCACAGCTGCATAGCAACGGCCCGTTCCACTGGCGGGATACTCGTGTATCCCTTAGCTGCCCCGCCATCAAGGGTGGTGAGGGAGGAGGAGCCACCGGAACGGTTTCTGGCAGTAAAAGGTGCCGTTCACGTCCCCGTAAGCTCCTCATGCACTTCCGGGAAGAAAGGCACTGGGGTGGGTTGCTGAGAACCAGCACGTGCCACCCCGAGATACCAATCGTCCAACCTCGAGGGTTCGGGACACGGTGGAGGGGTCCACACAAGCCCGATCTTGTTGGCGGCCCGGGAAAGCATGGCCATCATCTCCGGGTCCGTCTCGGGCACCGCTGACACACCCAAAGGAGGTAGCGGCACAGAGTCGCCGTCCGCGAAGAAGTCTGACCCACCCTCCGATGCAGCGATCGACATCTGGTCGTCACGGGGAGCACCAAAGGAGACTCCAATGGAGGCTCAACTGGCTGCGGAGCATGAGAGGGGTGAGGGCTCCTAGGGGGTTGGTTCCCCGAAGGAGACGCGCTCACCGTAATCCTCAGGTCTCCCATGTCATTGCCCGAAGCAACCCTCTGAGGGGGATTGGATCGAGGCAGAGGCGAGGGGACTCCACCCCTTTACAGGAACGAGAGTCTCAACTGCAGCTCCGTGATGGTCATCTTCCCACAATCGGTACATGACTTATCCACAAAAGCTGCCTAAGCGTGTTCAATGCCCAGACACATGAGGCAGCGATTGTGACCATCCCGTGATCCCAGGTAACGACCGCATCCAGAAACACACAGATAGAATGTCATCTTTAAAAAGACGCGTTCTATCTGTGTAAGCTCTTGTAGGGACTGCTCTCAGGGGAACGGCCACCGCAAACACAGACAGGAATGTGCACCTGTCTGTGTGCTGTCTCTCTGTTGCTGGTCTTACCAGCCATGAAAACGGCCATTGAGCGCTAACAGCTTTTTTGTTTTTGCTCAGTTTGAAAAAACAAAAAATGTATTGGCTTGTTTTAGTTTCACTCGAAGTAGATTGGCCTCTCTAGCGAGATTCCTATTTGTCGGTCTCGACGTGGTGTCGACTGACCGACCGAAAGGGAACAGATGTATGTACACATGCTGAAGACCTTTCTCAAACAAAACGAGTCCATAATTCCTGGCATGGGCCAGTCCCTTCAGTCACCTCTCAGATATTTAATACAGACATTAAAGAATACATGAAAATAATATTTCACACTGGTAACTTTTCACACACAAAGTAACATCTAGAGAAGTCATTCAACTCATGTGGTATTTAGAAGGAAAACTATTGATTAATACCTTGATTTTAATCACTGTAGCAAATTAGCTCAAAATAAATATGAATAATCAATCATAACTTGTAATAATTAATTATGAATATTTGGATCAGTTAATAGAATTAATTTAATGTAGTAAAATTAATATTACAATCAATCAACCTGTTCACCCTGTTGAACACTCATTGTTAATTATTTATTAATTCTAAGAAATGTTCAAATGTCTTTCTTACTGTACAGTACTACTAAGGAGCCAAAATCTAAATCGTAAAATAAACTTTGTTGCAAGCAGAGAATCAGAACCAAATACGTATTGTGCACAAGTTTTATTACTAAATCACAAGCATAACTAATCTAAATACACAACATACAATCACACATACTTGTGTATAATGGTACGTGACAGAATGAAACCGGAAGCAGGAAATGGAACTATGGAAAAGATCCATTTAACTATGAAAAGAACCATCAGCTTATTATTTTATATTAAGAGTGGGCTTTAAAGCTTATTTGTTAAATGTAATAAATAGTTATGTGTCCGATTGTCTCAGTCATTACATCACTCATTAGATATATAGAAGCAGCAGTGGATTCCAGAATCCACCCCTTTAGTACGTCTGCTTAGAACCTGACGGGTCGCTAAACTTTTCCACGTCAAAGACCATTTTTATAAATATGAAAGTTGGCATGGATTTTAGAGTATGCCATTTCTGCTGATGCTGTGGATACACAGAGTTCTTTAGTTATGTTGTGGCAAAAACAATAATTAAACAATCATCATCACTGCATAAGAGACACCAAGAATCAAATTGTATTTAAAAGATATTTATTCTCCTCCATGAGGCTTAGTCACAAAATCACAGCAGCTACCCCGTGACGTGAGCAAGACCTGACACCCAGCCCAGGAAATTCCCTTCTTATACTCCTCCTTCAAGGTCTTTTCTCTGTAGTTTTCCACTCACCCAGCATGGCTACATCACATTTAGAATAGAATGACCCCTCTAACCCCCCTTGGCTAAATTCTCTTCCGTACCTAAAGAGTTAAAGGTTCTTAACCATTTGTCTTACTGTGTGTGTCTTGCTTACGCCAGGTGCACAAACATACATATATCCTGTTCACATTCCACAATATAGACATGTGACACATTATGTTGCAATTTATGTTGAAGATCAATGGAAATACATTTTTCCATTACAGTTATAACGCCCCTAGAGTCACACATTTATACGGCCAGTCTTATTTGTTTCTTTCTTTCTCTCTCTCAGATTGATGGGCCTCAGTCAGACCTCAGTTCTGGCTTTTGTGATTGACACCACAGGCAGTATGTCTGATGACATTGAAGAAGCCAAGAGAGTGTCCTTCAGTATCATAGACAGCAGGAGAGGAACACCGAAAGAACCTTCAGAATACATTCTAGTCCCATTTAATGATCCAGGTAGTAATCTTGTCTCTATATTATCCAGTTTTCCCCCCAACAAAGGGCAAAAAAGCAAAGGAGGCAGTGCCTCAAAACATTGAATTTGAATGACAAAATAATCAACAATCAACAGTAAAAAAAGAAAGAAAGAAATAAAGAAATATGAGATTTAATATTCTATAGACTACACATTTTTATGATAGCTTATATGCACTCACTGTGACACAGTGATGACACTCACTGTGGCGTGGTAACGCTGTGATTGGCTGATCATGCGGTCAACATGAATGCCTGCCCATTATGTGTGTGTGCAAATGAGCCTGAATGCATCAAACATTCATTGAGACATTTGTATCAAGTGAAAATGGATGGAATAATTAGTAAACTATTCACCCATTCGGACATTTTGTTCGTGTTCAAATCTAACTTGCAATGACTAGAACATGAAATGATCTGTGAGTGAGTTGCTTTTTATGGAATATTTTAAAAGTACATATGTCTGCCATCATCAATACAAGTGTGATGTGACGTGATCTGAATGATAGCTGAACAATAGTTAGTGGAAGTAAATTATGTAAAGATATACAAAATATTTCTGTTAGATTATTATTAAATTATTAATTTTAAATGATGTAAAACATTATTGTTTCTGTAGTGTTCTGTGATGTGTTTGTGTCATACAGATTTTGGACCTCTGACAAGGACTGCAGATGCAGATATTTTCAAAGCGAGAATCAATTCCCTTATAGCATCTGGTGGAGGAGACTTTCCAGAGATGTGCTTGTCAGGACTGCTGGTGTGTGTGTGTTTGTGTGTGTGTGTGTGTGTGTGTGTGTGTGTGTGTGTGTGTGTGTGTGTGTGTGTGTGTGTGTGTGTGTGTGTGTGTGTGTGTGTCTTTTGGAGAGTTTTGTAAACCTTTATTTAAACTAAGAAAAACACTCCTATTCACATTGATACAGTATATACGATTATATTACTGATACAATTATTGTGAATATCACAGCTGGTTTGAGCTTTGTCTGAGATAAAGCCAGAATGAGAAATTAATAATATCTCGAGGTCTTCTCATCTTGTTTTTTTTTCAGTTGGCACTAGCAGGTGCTCCTCCGTCTTCAGACATTTTTGTTTTCACCGATGCTTCAGCAAAGGACAGGGAATTAAAAAGCACCGTTCAGGCCATGATAGAACGCACCAAGTCAACAGTGAGTGCCTGCAGAACACTTCTATGTCATTGCTGCTAATTTGTAACTGACACTCTCTGCAATTTCTCTCTGCCCTCCAGGTCACTTTCATGTTGACTGACCCCTTCTCATTCCGTAGAAGACGGGATGTCTCACAATCTCAACAGTTTAATTCAAGATCAATTCCTCAGTCAGACATACAGCTGTACAGAGACCTGGCTCAAATTTCAGGTGGACAGACCATAGAGGTCCCAAGGGCTACACTGTCTCAGGCCACTGCAGTCATTACGGATGCATCTACCTCAGCCCTGGTATGTTCTGACAATGACTAATGTATGTGTATATATATATTTATATATTAGGGATGCACTGATACCGAGACCAGTATCGGTATCAGTATTGGGATAGAGAATTGTCACAACCAATTCGTATACAAATTCATACAAATGAGTAAAAGATGGCTAATTCGTACAAATTCTTATGACCTCACTCGTACAAATTTGTACGATTTGTCTAAACACCAGTGATGAGTAGGTTTAGAGGCGGGGTCAGGGGTAGGTCATTCGTACGAATTCATACGAATTGGGCAACTCGTAAAATATGTACGATTCAGCAAAAATCTTCCAAATTCATACAAGTGAGGTTTTATGAATTTGTACGAATTAGCCACCTCGTAAAATTCTCACGAATTGCCGTGAGATCGGGTTGGATATTTCACTGGTATCTAAACATCTAAACATGAACCACTGACCCAATCCTTAGCACTGAGCCTGCTGGAACAGCTCTAAATATGAGCTGTGCAATTAAATGATAAAATAGGATAGAGCAATAGAATGAACAGTGAAAGTAGCAGTAGCTCATAGTCATACAATACATTTAAACATGCTTAGCCTAACCCTTTCGCACGTACGATCACACCGGTGTGATCAGTCTAGGCTGGTCCCTGGAGCGTACGATCACACCGGTGTGATTAGAACGGTCAGTGCATCACGTGATCAACTGCTAAATTCAAATGTGCTTTCGCGCGTTGGCTGGCGCTTAGCCAAAGACAGGCGTGCTCAGAGCTGTCATATATCACAACTTTTCAGTGTTTTCAACCACATAATGTTTATTTTAGGTTTTAGACATATAAATTCACATAAGTACTAAAAAAACAATAAATTTAGAGTTTATAAAATACACACTGATGTCTATGGATTTGCTAAACAAATTAAGCCAACTAATATGATTCATATTCTTTTGGTTTCTCTACCCAATATATTTAAAAGTAAAAAATGCAGTTAAAATACAGATATCGGCAAGTACCAAAACTGAAAGTATCGGTATCGGACTCGTTCTGGAAAAAGTTTAATTTTTATTTGTTTCAATTTGGTGGTTGGAATTTTGCTGTGAAACACGGCAACATTGAAAACGTCTCTGTGTTTCTTGAAGGTGACTGTTCTTCAGGTCGTGAGAAGTCCAGCCATTGCAGAACATTTTTCTTTTGTGTTGGATCCATCTCTGTCCAATGTGACTGTGTATGTCACCGGAGACTCTCCCGTCTTTACCCTCTACAGCCCTACAGGTGAGCCAACGCACCTCGGACATTGTGTGTTGATGGTATGAGGGTTTTATTTTCTCCAAGACAAAAATCCAGATGCCAGAATCATTGTTAAAAATAAGCTATGCTTCTCCTGCCTTTCAGGTGTGTCTCAGTCAGATTCAGTGGCAGATGGTCCTCTGGGTAGCATCCTGACTGTTGGGAATTTAAGGAGAGTTACACTAAACTCTGACAACCAGACAGGGATGGAATGGAAGATCAGCATTAACTCTGCAACTTTCTACAGCCTTAAAGTCACTGGTAAGTGGTTTTAATCTGCCAGATATGTAAACCATTGTTATTTATTTTTTTATCAAATGTATTAATATAATATCATTTATGTTTAATCTTGATTTTAGTTTAAAACAATGGTTTTGAAAAGAAAATCAGTCAAATGTTTTCATTTTGAAGATTCCAATAATGTTGCATCTTGCAATAGTTGTGCTACTTTCACTATATTTTAATTGTGACTACAGGTCAGAGCTCTGTGAACTTTCTCTTTAACTTTGTGGAGCAGTCAGAGGGAGGTGACATCACACCGAAAGCCAATCGTCCATTCATTGGTATGATATCACCTTTTTTTCTTTTTTTCTAATATTTCCTCTTGATTTTTTTTAGACAGTTGATTATTGATTTATTTCTTTTGACACTACCGGTCAAAAGTTTTGAGTCTGTAATATTTTAAAAAAAAATTTGAAAGAAGTCTCTTATGCCCACCAAGGCTGCTTTTATTTGATAAAAAAATAACTACAAGTATACTACAAACAGTAATATTGTTTTATTATAAATATATATTATTACAATTTATAATAACTGTTTTCTATTTTAAAATAATTTAAAATGTAATTTATTCCTGTCATTGTAAAGCTGAATTTTTTTGCATCAGTGGAACATGATCCTTCCGAAATCTTTCTTAAAGCTACACTGTGTGAAATTTTCCCCCATCTAGCGGTGAAATTGTATGTGACTACCCAGTGAATATTAGTTTCTGTTCCTTTCAATTTCGAGGGCGTTTTAACTCCTACGGTGGCCGTATTATTTCAAGATTAACATGGCTTCCAGTTCGACTTCGTCCAATTGCGCCTTTAAAACTATCACCTGTGATCCGTCGCAGCACAGATTTATGTTACAAGGTAAACAATACTTTTTCACCATTGACGTGAGGAAAAGTAACGCAAGTTATACTAGAGGTCGTTCTGGCGTTATGCACAACCATGCTATAGTTAGACAAGCAACTATAAAACTTCGAATTTACACAAATAGGCTGAATTACCTGTCGAGAAGAAAGCAGGCAACTTCGGCGTCCGTTTTGAAATCTTTGCTCCTCGAGCTCTTTCCATCTGGGAAAAGTTACTCCAGTATTGACTTTGGTCTTGCTGATTTGCCTGTCGCGTTGACGTTTTAATTCTCTCTTTCGCTTCTTGGCGACTCTGCTACATGTCCTCGAAAATAGGCGTGATCCTCCATCAGCAATCTTTCAAATCTGCCGGCAGTCGCGAGTAATCTCCCCCTCGCATTCGTCTCGGTGTCACTGAGTGTAAAGCGCGAAAGGCGAAGCTTGAATTTACAGGTATGTCCCTCTTTGGCTAATGTAGTTTCAAGATGGAGGGGCAACATGGCGACCGGCATTCGAACCCCTCACCCGTATGTACTTTCAATGGCAGATTATAAACTTTCGAGAATACTTTATTACTTGAAAAAAGTAAATATACATTAATGAGCACATATATTTTTGAAAGAACTAAGTGTTTTTTGCTAAGAATCAACTAAAAAAATTACACAGTGTAGCTTTAAGAAACATATTTGATTATCGATGTTAAAAACAGTTGTGCTGCTTAATATTTATTTGGATTTCATTATAATTTTTTTCAGAATTTTTTGATGAATAGAGAGTTCATTGTGTGTTTTTATTCTGTCCTTGCTGAATAAAAGTATCATTTAAAAAAAAAAAAAAACTTTCTGATGCAAAACTTTTGAACAGGAGAGTATAAACATGAAGAACTATCTTTATTTTTTATTTTTTAGTGTCGTCAATGTGAATGAAAAAATGTTTTCTTTAATTGTTGATCAGGTCGGAAAGCTACTTTGTTTGTCTCTGTGACCGGAGGAGATTCAGTCACTGTGACTGATGTGCTTCTAGTTGAAGCTTCAGGATCTGATGTTGTTAATGGAACCATCAAAGCAGTGGGAGCGACAGACTTCCTGGTGAATGTAGACAGAATCCCAGAGGGAGCATTTGTGGTCCAACTTAAAGGACTGTTGAATGACTCAACTCGATCTTTGCCTAGTCAATTCCAGAGACAGTCACCCACACAGCAAAAAGGCTCTAGAGTTACCATCACGGTGAGCTTAAGGGGATAGTTCAGCAAAAAAACATTGTCACATGATTTTTATATAAGTTTAGTATGAGCAGCACAGAATTGCAATATATGCAAAATACATTGACTATATTTCTAACCATATTACCATTTCACTTCTCAGGCCCAACCAAATAGCACTATAGAGCCTGGAATTCCTTTCGATCTCAACTTTACATTGGTCAATAATGCTACAGGGAGCGACTACACTATCCGAGCCCGGACTGACCGCGGCTTCAGCGTGTCTTTCCCCAGCTCTCTGAACGTGGGGACAGAGGGCAGCGCTCAGGGAACTGTAACACTCACTGCACCCTCCAACACAAAGTCAGGGACGGATGTCACACTCACTATTGAAGCAGAAGATCCAGAGTCCAGTGACTCAAATTACGTGGCACTGCGGTTCAGTGTCATGACTAAGGTAGCTGTTATGAAAGCGGCTAGAGTAGACATTATTAATAATTACCATCAGTTTGACTTTTGTTGCATTTTCATTGTACTGTAACTGATCTCTGTTGAATAGAATAGCTTTCTTCGTGACTCATTGTTTTTGGTGCAAACAGTATTAGCATTTGATCCCTTCATCGACTCTGATTAACCTCAATTATTTTTATTTTTATTTTGGCAGGTGACTGATATTTCTAGCCCTGTCTGTCAGGTAGTGAGCATCAAAGCTGACTGTCCTGTGGAATGCAGCACGGCATCATGGGAACTCTCCGCCAACTTGACGGACGGGAATGGCACAGGCATATCCAGTGTGTCTTTCAACCGTGGGAACGGCTCTCTCAGCTTAAGCATTGTGATAAGTGAGGATGGCACAAATGTGACTCTGGCATCCTATAATGCTTCCTGTTGTTCTCAGGAAGTAGAGCTGGTAGTTGTGGACATGGTGGGAAATGTGGGCACATGTTTCACTTCTATAAAGAGTCCCTCTGTAACTGCAACCACAGTTGAGCCATCTACAGTCACTAATAAGCCTTCGACAATCACCACGGTCATAACCACACCCAATAGAGGCTACTTTGTGTCTTTCTCAATGTCTGTTTTGCTCTGCAACTTAATTGCTTTTTTTATGTGAATAGGAGAAACTTCAGTTGAGTAGAAACTTATATAATGATATACGAATAACATGCCTCTGAAGTACATAATCAATGTCTAAATCATGTGACAATGCTTAGGTGTAGGATAAAATTGTTTGGAATATAAATGATCTTTTTAAATTTTTTAAATTTTTTTTATGTGCAATAATCATTGAAAATTATTACAGAAAACAAAGAGTTGCCTCTCTTTTACTTAAAGCTGCAGTCCTTAACTTTTGGCGCTCTAGCGGTTAATAAACAGAATGGCATGCGTATTGCGGAAGAACATTGTAGACGGAACTACTTCTCTCTGTTTATGTCTATGACGAGTCACGCAGGTATGGGCTACTCCGCAGCAGTACGACCCGAACACTAGTCCGAATATAAACACTTATTATAGGTGGACCGTAATGATTCAGGATAAGACAAAAACACGGTTTGGAAAATGGATTCATGATGTACTTTTTATGATGTGATTTTATAATATTTGTACCTGAGTTCAATATGCGCAACCCCCGCCTTTTTCCTGAGCATGTTATTGGCCAAGGCTTTCCGTCCCTGGAAAGAGCTTCTCATCTATTACAATCCTCTATAATAAACAGTAGATGGCATCATAAAGCCTGTTTTTTTCACAGATGATTGCTTTTAAAATATATTAGTTGGGGTTTAAACCATTTTCCCCAAATAGAAGAAAAAATTATCAGGTACAGTATCTTTAAATTAATTGTCTTCACCTTCTTTTTTTATAGTAAAGTATGAAGTTATTAAGAGATTATTAAGAAGTTATTATTTAGAAATAATTAATATAAAAAATAGGGAGAGCTCAGCTGTAACCTGTATTTATTAGGTTTGAAGCAGTGTTTGAGTGATTTAAGTTACATCCTATCTGATACTCCTAAATAAAGAGAATTCAAATGTTTATAGACTGATGCCACGTATGTGAAAAATGTTAACTCCCTAAAATATAGGGAATTTATGTCTTTCACCATCTACCATACATAATATTGTGAAAAAATTCAGGGAATCCAGAGAAATCTCAGTCAAGGCAGTAGACCTCCGTTGAATGTGCGTGACCTTTGAGCCCTCAGATGGCATTGCATGAGAAACCATCAGGTTACTCTGTTAAGTGACAATGGTTTTCTAAAGTACTCCCGAGCACATGTGGCTGTATTTAACAGAGTCTGGCGCTGCATCAAGAAATTCCACTTGAATCTGTTACGCAAGGAGAAAGCTATACATCAGTTCTATGCGGAGATGCCGGGTGAGTTCTCTGGGCCCGAGCTCATCTCAGATGGTCTAGAAGACAGTGGAAATGTGTGCAGTGGTCAGATGAGTCCATGTTTCAGCTTGTTTTGGGGAACAACATACGTCTAGTTCTCAGTCTCAAAGACGAAAGGGACCAGCTAGACTTTCATCAGTGACAGGTGCAAAAGCAAACATCTGTCGTGGTATTGGGGTGCATCAGTGCAAGCGGTATGGGTGACTTGCATTTGTGTGAAGGTGTAACTGACATGGAGGCATATATTTCGATTGTACAGAGATATAAACTGCTATCAAGATGACATCTTTCCTGGGAAGTAAGACAATGCCAGGCCTCATTCTGCACATGCTAAAACTGAGTAGTTTCTATAGACACTCTGCACCATAGAAGGGATGTTCCTGCCTGCCTGCAGTGCTGTCTTGTATCAGACAAGATTGGGCAAATATTCCACTTACAAAACTGCAACAATTAGTATCCTCAATTCCCAAATGATTAAAAAGTGTAATTAAAAGGAAAGGTGATGTGACACAGTGGTAAACATGCCTCTGTCCCAACTTTTGTGGAGTATGTTGCAGCCATCAAAATCAAAACTTTGTTTATATTTACAAAATAAAAATAAGTTGGTCGGTGAAAACATTGGAAATATTTTCTATATTTTGTATTGTCAGGTAAATAAAGGTTCAAGAGAATTAACAAATTACAGATTCTTGATTTTATTCCATTTTACAAAATGTCCCAACTATTCTGGAAATGGGGTTGTATATAAATAGTCGTGTCAATGTTTGGCACAATATGGCTGCTGTCGCATAAAGTGCATTGAGTACCCAGAAAAGTGCTATATAAGTGTAACAAATTATTAATGATTAATTATTATTATTCTCCACTATCGATAGGCTACTTAACCTCAGCTCAAATATCATCAGAACTTGATGATATGACAAAACATTGCTAGCACTTGTCCTACTTGTAAAGTCTTTAACTCCCCAGCTAGTCTTTTACAATGTAACCTGTCCTCCATCTCAGCTGTCAGCCCCACGAGACGAGACACTAGATTGGGTTCACGAGAACGAGACAAGATGTTTGCATAATATTTTATAGAAATCCTCAATAACAAAATTCATGACTGGATAAAATAGTCTGCAGGTGCATTTTGAAATGTTTTAACTAATAATCTTCTAATTAATGCCATTTCAGTTATATAGTCAGAAAAACCAATAGACAGCAGTACAAACATGCAAACACACAAGTAACCACGACGAGTAGAAACATTATATGGAGACACTAAACTAAAAGAGTAGATATCCATGTTTAGAGCTAATTCAGCTTGACTGAAGATGACTTGGAGGAGTTGATCTGAACTGCAGGACCTGATCTACAGGTTTGAGACACTATTCAAAATGGGTTTTGACAGGAGACCGAAAGAAGTAAAGGAGTAAATTGTAAAAACAAAAGTTGCTGCCTTACATTTTTAAGTAAAATCAACTTGGATGTTTAAGTCATTTCAACTTAAATTACATTAAACTAACTTAAAGAAAATAGTTAAATCTAGTATAAATTATATATTTTTTAAAAACCTTAAAGCTTAATTTATTTTGATGAGTTAAAGCAATGTTAACATATGTTGTCATAACTTATTGATCATATAATTTTTACAGTGTATGTCAAATTTAAAAAAAAAAATTCGAAGTTAATTAATTCCCATTATGATTTTTCCCACAGTTATGACTGTGAACAGCCATGGTTTCACTGGTTGTAGCAGCTGTATTTCTCCTCTCTTTCAGCCCCTTTCAAAGTCATCCCTGCTGATGGATCCCTCACACATCAACAAATCACTGAGGCAGCTTTCCTTCGCAAGATGGCAGAAGTGTGCCGTGACGTAGCCGCAGCCCAGGGGCGGGAATTTACACTACCTGGAAGAAAAGAAAGAAAAAAAAAAAGAAAGAAAATCATGGTTGTGAACAAATTGGGAAATGTGCATGCTGTTTATTTATGTTTCAAATTATTTGGCCAAAACTCACATGTTTGTATAATGTCAGGTAAATTGGTGTATGCAACTGGACTTTATTTAGCCTGTATAAATTTCACCCCAATCTTTACTTGTCATCCGCGAAGGATGTCCATTGTAATTGCGTAATGCGTTTCTGTTTTTGCTGTTACAAACTGGGACACAATATATATATTTTTTTATCGAGTGCAGATTACAGATGTTGTCTTTAGAATAGGTCTATACTTTTGAGTAAGCTCTCTGTTAGCATTCTCATTCATCTCATTAGCAGTTGCTTAGCTGGAGCAGGACTTCCCAGAAGAGATGGCATCACCATTAGAATGTGCACTAATGAATTAACTTTTCATAAGCAATATCAAAAGTTATAGCAATCTCTATAGCAATCCTCTTCTGTATATGGCCAGAATTATTAGTTCATATGATTCCTTTTTTTCTTATTATGAATATTAAACATGCATTTAGTGGCAATTACAAGGTTATACAAATTATCTGGAAACATTACTGGGCCCATGCTAATTTTTTTTTTCCTCCACTCCTCACCTCCAGATCAACAACAAATTGACAGCAACTGCTGTCCAGAGAGCCTGCCCAAATTCATATTCCTCCTTGTTAAAAATTAACAATTGCAATTAATAGCAATTAACTATTGCCCAGATTTCCCTTAGCAATGCAGCTGTGGATATAAAGCAGCTCAGTACTGCTCATCATTTTGATAATGAAGATTTCAAAAATGGACGGGGCCTCATCATTCAGGGCATTGCTGCTGTGAAAGTCGGCATGAAACGGCAGATATTTGTCTGCCCGCTCCAGTCTGGGGGCTGTATGTCATACTTCACAGGTATGCTAGTCCAAAAAATCAATACAAGTCTGTAGTACTAACTAGACTGTGAACAGAATTGAGTAGATTTTTTTTCCCCCAAACACTGTTAAGAACAATTTAGCAAATTAATGCGGTTTTGTGAGCAGGATTTCTATAGCCACAGTAACTGGGTGGAACTGGGAAGCACTGCTCCTTTCAGCCCCCTGATCAGACCTGAACTTCCCCTCAAGAATATAGCAGGTACTGTTTATAGTTGTTCCTGAAGTAGTTTATCCGATTCATCTCAAAATTAAATTCCCCAGTCACTTGTATCAAATGACGATAAGCCACCTTTACAATTGCCAACCAATGCCAAACAACAAACTTGCCACACTTTGAATATTGTGTCATTCCACACACACACGTACGTTTCTATAGGTCCCAATACAAAAACATGCAAAATCTGTGTTGGAGAAGGCTGCAGTGACAACATTCTCCCAGAGAAGATCTAAACTTCAGGATATTTCCACTTGATTTTCTCAAACAAACCTGCAGGTAGGGAAGCTTAGCATTTCATGCCTTATAACTGGTAGGTGTTTTGGTTTTCAGGCCTTAGTCAGACAGTTCCCCAACCTGAGAACCTGATACTTCAGCTGAATTTACTTACTGAAGGATTTTTTACATTTTTTTAGTTAGAAATCCACAGCTGTTCTTGTCTTCTAAATGGACATTTGGTTTGTTTGATATTGATTAGGCTTCATTTAGCTTATTAACCAATATTTTGGTTGGCTTGTTGGTTTCATACTGCTGAAACAGAGAGTTGCTCTTATACTTATCTGGCTAGAACAAATGTTTGTAAAATGCACTTTTTTTCTCAACAAAATTTCCATGAAAATATGTATCTGTCAGGCATGACAGGACGAGTTCGAGAAAACCAACTGGAGACATCAATAAGGACTACACAAGCTCAAGTCATGGCTTCCTTCATCAGCGTACTGCTGAAATGGCCATCAACGCTACTATGGAACTACTGGAAGACTTCGAGTGGCAACAGGGAACCAATCCTTTCTTTGGTATGACCTTTCAAAACCTGTATGATATTTATTTTCCCAAGAAACTGTTATGAACTTTGTGTCTTTGGACTTTTGTTTCACCTCCTGTCTCATGTGCCATAGTTGTAGTATTGTGTTGTATCTCTCTCATGGTTCTTAGTTCTCTGGATTCTTCAAGTTCTGTGTCTCCCAGTCCTTTGTTTTCATTTTGTTTGTTTATTAAATGGGTTTTTGCATTTGGATTCTCGTCTGTTCTGTTATCTTTATCCTCCCTCGTAACAGAATGACTGACCTATTAATGGATCCAGCAAACCGTTTAATTTGGCTCCGTCAAGGTAGCCATTCCCTCGAGTACCAGACCACAGACTTTCTGGACATTGCATATCTTACGGACTTCCCAGACTTCACCCTCATTGACTTATTGCTATGGACTCAATCATTTCCAACCTATACTTCTCTGTGATGGTCCTCGAGGGCCGCTGGTTGAATTCCTGGATTATGCCCTCCAGTTAAATGGATTCCCCTTCACTGTGGGGGAAGTGGAGGAGGGCCCTTCCCAAAAACACTTTTTTGGGGGTTGGCTATGTGCCTCAAGCTTCAGTGGCCCACCACGGATTCCAGTGCTTCAGCGTCTGGTAGTCTCAAGTCCGGTACTCTTAGTCCTTACAAGTCCAGTTGTCCCAAGTCCAACGGCCTCTGCGCTTTCAAGTCTGGTGGTATCAAGTCCAGTGCTCTCAGTGCTTCCAAGTCCAAGGGTCTCAGTGCATCCTAAGCCGGTGGTCCTAAGTCTGGTGGTCTCAGCTCATCCAAGTACCGTGGTCCCAAGTCCGGTGGTCTCACCGCATTCAAGTCCATTGGTCCCAAGTTGGGTGGTCCCAATACTTCCATGTTATGTGGTCCTGAATCCTGTGGTCCCGGAGGTCCTACCACCATCGGCTGTGCTTCCCGTAATGGCTGCCACCATCTTGTGTATTTGGGCCACACACATTTTTCCAGCTCCCCCAGAGGCGGCATCTGCTACAGCTCCTCCAGAGGCTGCGGTGTCCGCTACAGCTCATCCCGAGGCGGCGGGATCCGCTACAGCTCCTCCCGAGATGGTGGTGTTCGCTACAGCACCTCCTAAAGTGTCGGCGACCGCTCCTGAACCCTCTACCTGCCCTGTTATGGCCAAGGAGGCCACATTTGAGCTCTCTGTATGCCGTGACATGACCACGGAGGTCATCCTTGAACCCTAGATCTGTCCTGACATGACCACAGAGGTCGTTTTTGAATCCTATGTCTGCCATGACACAACCACGGAGGTTGTTCCTGAACTCTTTGTCTGCATTGACACAGGACAGAGGCCATCTATGAACTCTCTGTCTGCTCTGACATGGTCACAGAGGCCGTTTGTGAACCCTCCATGCTTCCTGTTACGGTCACGGAGGCCGTTTTTAACCTCTTTCTGTCTGTTTTAGCTCAGCCGTGGTAGTCTCCAGTTCCACCTGCTCTGTCGTGGTTTTCTTCTGCGCCACCGTGGGTGGTACCCAGTTCAGCCTAATCCGCCGTGGTGGTCTACAGTTCTGCCTGATCTGCCATGGTGGTCTTTAGCTCCGCCTGCTCTGCCTTGGTGTTCCCAAGCTCCATCTGCACCACCATGGTGGTCACAACTTCCTCCTGCTCCGCCGTGGTGGTCTTCATCTCCATCTGCTCTGTTCTGGCCACCTGCTCTGCCGGCTCTGCAATGGCTTCCTGATCCACCTCAGTGTCCAGTCCTGCTTCCTCTCCATGGACCTAGCCCTCCTTCCCTCCCCCTGATCCGCCTCAACCCCACCAACCCTCCTGGACTTTTGTTTGTTTTTGGAGCATCTGGAATCCGCCCCTTTATGTGGGGGGCTCTGTCATGATCTCTGTGTTTGTCTTTGGACTTTTGTTTCACTTCCTGTCTCATGTCATAGTTGTAGCTTTGTAGTTTTTTACCTTGATTGTTTCCACAGGTGTTTGTGTTCCCCTTGTTAGCCTCATGTGTATATATAGCCCCTTGTGTTTCTCGTGTTCTTTGTCAGTCATTGTTTTGGCCTGTTTTGGTATGGTTGGTTGTGTTGTATCTTCCTCGTGGTTCTTAGTTCTCTGGATTCTTCGTGTTCTGTGTCTACCTGTCTATTACAATCCAGGCTCTAGGGAAGCAACATTAAGGACACAAAGACCAACGTCTGCCAAATCAAAAGTGATGTTTATTAAATTAGAAAAGGAAAAGGGTACTGTAGAGATGACAACACTGCTATTGGCTGCAAGACCAGAGAGAGAAAAAATGGCTCCCTTCAGGTGACACCAATTAACCGGTTAATTGCAGGTAAGCTACCAGGCAAAACACAGGTTAGAAGACTTCCCATATAACACTCCCACCCTTAAAATGTTGCTATAGGACAACCAAATGCAACACCAACATGTAAAGGAAAATGTAAACAAAGGTAGACACTTACGACCGTGATAAGGCATCTGCCAAAACATAATCCTTTCCAGAAATGTGACAAACTTTAAGATCATGACCCTGCAAAAAACAAACTCCATGGCATTAAATGCTGGTTGGAATTTCTCATGCTGTGGAGAAAAACTAAAGGATTATGATCAGTGTACACAATAAGTGGAACACTGTATGAAACGTACACATCATAATGATTAAGAGCATGTATAAAGGCCAAATATTCCTTCTCAATTGTAGAATAGTGCTTCTGATGGATATCAAATTTCTTTGAAAAATAGCACACAGGCTGCTCAACTCCTACTGAATCATATTGAAGAAGAACAGCACCCACACCAAAATCACTACCATCTACAGCTAGCTTGAAGGGTCTGTTGAAATCAGGGACAGCAAGAATAGGAGAACTGCTCAACAACGCCTTTAGATTGTCTAAGGCTGCCTGACATGAACCTTGGGACTAAGCAGGTTAGTTAACCCTTTAAGCCCTGAAGGCATTTTCAGAGTTGTTTTGTCTGAGTGACACACACAAAACTAAAGACTCATAACTCCAAAACTATACCAAAGAGACTCAAAAGGTAGGTATCGTTTGATAGAACTCTTTTTTGAAAATATAAATTACATTACATTTGGACATTCTCCTGCCGAGAAATTGCTGATAAATACAAAAATATATATGTAATTTTTATTATGATTTTGCATATCTCCCTTGTTTGACATGCAATAACTCGGGAAGGAAATACCGTATGGGAACAGCATTTGGAACAAAGGTAGCCTTTTTGTTTAGTCCTCACACATTTGGACGGCAATAAAAAAAAATTGTTTTCTGAGTGACATACACAAAACTAAAGACTCATAACTTCAAAACTATAGCAAGGAGAGTCAAAAGGTAGGTATCGTTTGAAAGAACACTTTTCAAATTTTTTGAAAATATAAATTACATTACATTTGGACATTCTCCTGCCGAGAAACTGCTGATAAAAGACTAAATATATATATTTTTATAATGATAATGCATATCTTTCTTATTTGACATGGAATAACTCAGGAAGGAAATAAGGTAGGAGGAAAATTCTTTTTTGGGGAAGTCCCTCTACATATGAGCTGCATCTGGATAAAAATGTGTGGCGATTGGATAAAGGAATAAAAAATTACAGCACTTGGAACCAAGATAGCCTTTTTGTTGAGACCTTGACGCCCCCTCATGGGCATTTTTAAAATTGTTTCACCATGAAGAATATGTTGTCATAAAAGCAATAGATTAAGTTCATTTTGGGCTCATTTTAATTGTATTTAAAGGGGTGGTAAAACACGATTTCTCTTTTCTAACTTTAGTTAGTGTGTAATGTTGCTGTTTGAGCATAAACAACATCTGCAAAGTTACAACTTTCAAAGTTTAAAGCAAAGGGAGATATTTGCTTTTAAAGAAATCAATTTCTAAGAACTACAAAAAACGGCCAGTAGGGACTACACGACATTCCTGCGGGCTTGCTGACATCACTAAGCCCAATATTTACATAAACCCCTCCTCCGATGAAGGATTCGCACAACGGCTAGTCCTGAAAGATGGAGCAGTTCCAACTTTAAAAACTTTTTCGTCGTTGTGTTTTCCTGTAATAGTTCGTATTGTTAATTGTACGTTGTGCTTCATAGAACCCGGAAATCATCCGACCGTTTTTACAAGGAGGGACAGAGCAGTGTAGAATAATGGTTAAATATGTGAAAAATAATGCAAATTTTTAAAAACGAAGCATGAACACATGTTACAGTGCACCCCACAAACACAATCAAGCCTTCGAAAAAAGGCGTTTTACCACCCCTTTAATATGCTGTAAAAAATGAAGTGCCATTTTCAACGATTTTTGAATGTTTCATGAGATGTATGATGTTTTTGACACATTGCAGTACATAGTACAAAAAAGTATTTTATAGATTATGAAAAAAATTATTCTATTTATCAGCAAATAACTCAGCACTACTTAGGAGTTTTTCAAATTGCCTACATTCATTGTAAATTTCAGACTCTAAGCTTTCAAATGACATCTATTTTAAGTTGATCAAGGTAATATTTTTGAAAAATATTATGATTATTAATTTCGCAGCTAGGTGGCGCCTACGGGGGTACACTCGGTTTTAGAGGAATAACTCAGCACTCGTTAGGAGTTGATCAAAGTGATTAGATGCGTTAAAAAGCTGAGATTGTAAGCTTTAAAATTATACATATTTTGTGTTGTTCCATTCAGTGGTTGCTTAGTGATTTGATTATGATTTTTTTTCGCGGGGGCGGGACACTTCGGGTTTAAGGACTGAAAAATGTTTTCTTACCTGATATCGCCAGTATTTTTACAGACCACGTACGACCCCTTCCTCTGTTCACATTCCAGCTTTTGTTCTTCACTGACATATCAACTCAAATTCACTCAAAATGTAAGAATTCAACAGGCAGATATAAAATAATCCAGGTCTGACCGAGTAATCAACGCAAGCAGCAGCTGCTCACCGACCGAGAGTAACAGACGTATTTTCAAACTTAAAATAGGCGCGCAGAGCCGCGCACACTCTCATTGGACAGTTTCCTGGAAGACAGACAGATTAACCAATCATGCTCAAAGTAAAACGGCGAAACAACCAATAACAATAGTTTGCGCGAGTCAACATATAGTGGTGTAGGCTATTGAGTTTTATTTGCAGTCTGTATTAATATTTAATTAATTGATCAAATGACATGACAGTGTGAATACTAATGTAATAATGCAATGTAAACTGTTAGGCAAGCAGACAAAATTGTAAATTCACACAAAATCACATAAGGCAAAAGGTTTCTGCTGCTCTCTTGAGGGTGAAAATATTATTGTTAATAATGATAATAATTGTATTTTAACATATACATTGAAGAGCTGTTATGATAAAAAAATAATTAAATGCTAATTAATTATCATAATAATACGTTAAAAGGCAGATATTTTTGTAGTATGTTGTCGAAAACATTACGTTGTTTCAACGTACAGATCTTGTAAAAATTTCAACGTTGATTTAGAAGTGTTTTTGTTAACCTTTTTCAACCATTTAGCATTAAACGTTATTTCAACATTGTTTCAACGTTGAAACAACAACTGACATTATTTCAACCATATTTCAACGTTGAAGGTCGGTCATGTGCCGGCTGGGACACGTTTTGTCCATCTTGAGCCAACGATCGCAGTGACACATGAGTCTAGGACAAACGGTCTAGGACTTATGAGCGATTTAGTACTTTTGCACTAAATCTGTAGCTGTAGCACAACGTAAAATTTGTTTGCGCGGTATTCGAGAACGGTTTGATGAATCAACACGGTCTGGAGATGATCTGGTTCAATTTTCGTGAAAATCGGAGCAACGGCCTAGGAGGAGTTCGAAAAAGTATGTTTTTTGGAAAATTCAAAATGGCGGAAAACTTTCCATGACGGAAAATGACGTCATAGGGTGCAATCGAATCGTCTTGAGCTAGGGAATCAGAGGGAAAAAAGAATTTTATTTCTAGCCCATGTTGTTCAAAAGTTATTAGCATAAACATGAGTGCAACTTTGGACAGTTGGTGGCGCTAGAGGGAATGAATTGGAGACTCCAAATTTGCTATGGTGATGTTCAGTCTGTCCTCTATCAGTGTGCCAAATTGCACAACTTTCCCGCAAGCGGTTCTATGGGCTACCATAGAAGCCCAGTCGGAAGAAAAAGAAGAATTATTTTTGGTACGCCAACAGATACAATAGGTGGTCTACGCACATTCTGTGCTTGGCCCCTAATAATAAGGGAACCTTTTTGCCATTTATAGCGCCACCTATTGTCCGATCGCCATGAAATTTTTCACGCTTCCTCACCATGTTAGGGCACATATGCTCACCGATTTTCGTGATGTTCTGAGTTTTTGTTTAGGATTTATAGGCTTTCGACTGTATTTTGCCCCGCCAATTTTCCAAATGACCCTGTTATAGCCAACCAAATGAAAAAATTCTACTTTTTTTCAATAACTATTGATCGAGAGAGTCCAGAGAAATGTCCTAGACTGGTTTGGTTCCGATCTGGCGAAAAACCTAGGACTAGTTCGCAAAAGTAAGTTTTGGACAAAATTGGACATAACTGAAAATTTAGCAAAATCTGAGATACACGTTTTGTCCGTCTTGAGCCAACGATCGCAGTGATGTGCGACACTTGAGTCTAGGACAAACTGTCTAGGACTTATGAGCGATTTAGTACTTTTGCACTAAATCTGTAGCTGTAGCACAACGTAAAATTTGTTTGCGCGGTATTCGAGAACGGTTTGACGAATCAACACGAATTCCATAACTTTTTGTCGGCACGGTCTGGAGATGATCTGGTTCAATTTTCGTGAAAATCGGAGCAACGGCCTAGGAGGAGTTCGAAAAAGTATGTTTTTTGGATAATTCAAAATGGCGGAAAACTTTCCATGACGGAAAATGACGTCATAAGGTGCAATCGAATCGTCTTGAGCTAGGGAATCAGAGGGAAAAAAGAATTTTGTTTCTAGCCCATGTGGTTCAAAAGTTATTAGCATAAACATGAGTGCAACTTTGGACAGCACCTATGGTCCGATCTCCATGAAATTTGTCACGCTTCCTCACCATGTTAGGGCACATATGCTCACCGATTTTCGTGATGTTCTGAGTTTTTCTTTAGGATTTATAGGCTTTCGACTGTATTTTGCCCCGCCAATTTTCCAAATGACCCTGTTAGCCAACCAAATGAAAAAATTCTACTTTTATTGATTGAGAGAGTCCAGAGAAATGTCCTAGACTGGTTTGGTTCCGATCTGGCGAAAAACCTAGGACTAGTTCGCAAAGGTAAGTTTTGGACAAAATTGGACATAACTGAAAATTTTGCGAAATCGCCCAGATAGCAAGCACATTTGGGCCGATTCCGGCTGAAATGCGTTACTGTCGGCTCAGTGTCGGCATCGGTGAAAAGATAATGGGCCAGAGTCGTGCCGACTGTGTACACAACACTTCTGGCTGACATACGGCTTTTTATGAAGGGCCAGTGTCGGCTTAAAGCAGTTGTACTCGCGCTGGCTCATATACGGCGTTTTATGAGTGGGCCAGTGTCGGCTGAAAGCAGTTGTACTCGCGCTGGCTCATATACGGCGTTTTATGATGGGCCAGTGTCGGCTAAAAGCGGTTGTACTCGTGCTGGCTCATATACGGCGTTTTATGAATGGGCCAGTGTCGGCTAAAAGCAGTTGTACTCGCGCTATTACTCGGTATAGCTGTGTATTTACCATCGGCCCGAGTTCGTTTTGTCACAAGCGGGCCACTTGAAAAAAGGTTTTGGCGGTTAATTTAAATCCTGAGGATCCTGCAGACGCAGACCAACGTTTCGAGAGGAATCATTCATCTGAAAAACGAGTAAGTAATTTATCCATTAATCCATTCATTTGTTGTTATAGTGCTGTTTGATGTATTAACGTTAATTGTCAAGATAAATATAGTGTGTATATATATATATATCTCTCTAACGTTAGATCAGATGTTTACGATGATAATACGTTACTTCAGAATATCCATTCGGTCCCGGAGAGAGTGTTGATGAGCTACGGTCTCTTTTTAGGATAAATTTGAGGTTTTCTTTATTAGAAAAACTGCTGTGCTGTTGATCAGTGCACTGGATTTTGGCTAATGAAATGATATTGAGTTATATTCCTGTGCTCAAATTTAGTCAGTCAATTCGTCTTTTTCAACGAGTGATTAGTTCATAGGAGTCGAATCATAAGAGTCGGACTACGCTTTCGGCGCCATAGTTCTCTATACAGGCGACTCTTTCTGTTTTGATTCACTAACCTCTCAAAAGAGTCATTTATTTGTGAATCGAACTACATTGACCACAGTGTAGGCTACACCCTTCGGAGACAACGTGTAGGCTACAATCTGAAATAAAAAATAAGATTTATTTGGTTTTAACACTCCTGTGGGAACTCCGAAATGGAAAAGCGTTATAGATACATAAGAGAAGCTGCAAAATAAGTGCAGCTTCTTAATTCATTGTCTTTGGCACGTCTTGTGTTCTTGAATGTAGCGTAATCTGCTTTTATTTATTTATTTATTTATTTATTGCGTAATCTGCTTTAGAGCAGGTGCATTTTAGAGTTAAAGAAAAAAATTAAAGCGTATATATCACTGTGTAATGTTATTAAAATGGTAGTTCTTGACATTTTGCTGCAGAGGGGATGTTGACTTACAATGATTATGAACGCACTGTTTGGAATCTGACACTTTTTACAGATATTTTGGTAACACTACAATAATTGGTTTCATTCGTTAATGTAGGTTTAACTACATTAGTTAAGATGGACTAAGAATGCACAATACTTAAAGCATTTATTAATCTTAGTTCATTTTCATTTTGACATTTGCTAATGCATTATTAAAATCAAAAGTTGTAGGCTATTTGTTAAGATTAGTCAATGCACTGTGAACTAATTTTTATTATACATAAAAATACTAATGTTAACAAAGATTAATAAATATACTGTAACAAATGTATTGTTCATTGGTAAAGTTAGTTAACACATTAACTAGTCTAATTTTAACAATTGAGACCTTATTGTAAAGTGTTACCGATATTTTAAACTGCTGTGTGAACTCTGGTAACAACATTTGTTAAACCTATGTGCTTAAACTAATGCTTAAGATCATATTGACCTCACAATATCTATTCCTTTATTTAAAAGGTGCAGTTCAGAGAAACCCTCACAGCTAATGCTGCTGAGATGGAGATCGAGGGATCATGGACTGGCAGCAGATCGAGGGGCAGACACAAGATAAGTTTAAATCTATTTAAAAACACACACCTCTTTAACCTAGCATAAACATAACACACTCTCACATTTCTAAAATTCACATCTGTTAAAAAATTGTTAGGCTGCATAAATTCGGTCAACCAGAACCGGAAACGCTTCCCATAACACTAAATGTACTTGTTACATCGTAAGAAGAATGGCATCTACGCTAATGTTAGTCTCTCTGTCTCAGTCTTATCCCAAGGTTACTGTATTCAGCCAGATCTAGTCCATATCCAGACCAGATCATGGACCTGCACCCTCAGATGACCACAACAGCCCTGAATGCCAGACGAGAACATCACGACTAGATGAGACCTAGAAACAAACGGCGTGAAGACCCCTTTGACACAACAGTCCTCGGCACAGTCATCGGATCAGATCCACGAGAACCAGACCAGTCCTCCGCACAGACCCAACGGCCAGCTTCAACTCAATTGAGGTTTTCACATTAGAGGTTTTCACATTGGAGCTGTGAGTGTAAATTTTATTGTACAAGTACAAATATCTATTGTACAAGTTCTCAAATTCACATCTACATGCTCTCGAGTTTTGCTACTCTTTTCCTACCTTCAAGCAAAAGGAGCTGAATAAAATACTCTGAATGATATCAATCCACAATCTGACTTGTGAAGCGGCCTGGATCCTAACACACACACCATGTTTGTTGTTTGATCAGAGGAGAACTGGCCCTTCGACTGAGCCTGTTTTTCTTTCTCCATTCTGTCACTGATGGACTCTGGCTTGCTTAGTTGGGGACACTTATTCTTAATAATATTGATCTGCCTGCATTAATAATGACACCATTATATGAGAACTGAACTGAGCTGGACGATGACATCACTGTTTTCTGCAGAGCTGCTTAATAATGAAAATGAACTCTTTTTTATAATTGATATACTTTATACAGTTATTGAACATTACTGAATCAACACTGAACTGAATTCAGCTGAACAATGACACTATTTTCTTTTTAGAGCAGCTTTACAGCCAAATTGAACTGTTTGCATCATTGATCATTGTCCTGTTTAACCCTGTAAAGCTGCTTTGAAACAGTCATTACTGTATATAGCGCTATATATTTAATGGTGACTTGACATTTGCAAAAGGAATTTATTTAGTATTAAAGAGAGTGAAAGATAGTTTGTGTGTGAAAGAGTGATGTTTTTCTTTTAATCATATACAGTAAATATAATTTACTTATTATTTTGTAGTTTAAAAATTGTGTTGTAAATAAATGTTAATAGTGTAGGCTATTTGTTCATTGTTAATACATGCTTATATTAAAGTGTATTTGTTAATTTTATAATAAAAACCCTTAATCTTTTTAAATGGTTGAATTTGTGTTTCACTGCCAGTTTCTGGGCCACATCTGGCCCGGGGACCCAGCCGACTCTCAGCCAGTTCTGTCTTACAGTGCCTGGGCCAGACCTGGGCCATATCAATAAATGATAGTCATTTTACAGTGTCTGGGCCACATCTGGGCCAGAGGAGGTTGTTTGAGTCCGTTTTCAGTGTATTGCGCCAGTTTTGGGTCGGGGACCCAGCCAGAACTGGGCCAGAATTGAAGCAAGGATGAGGCTCAGAGGTGGGCCAGACAAATTTTGCTATGTGGGCGGAGATACACGTTTTGTCCATCTTGAGCCAACGATCGCAGTGATGTGCGACACTTGAGTCTAGGACAAACGGTCTAGGACTTATGAGCGATTTAGTACTTTTGCACTAAATCTGTAGCTGTAGCACAACGTAAAATTTGTTTGCGCGGTATTCGAGAACGGTTTGATGAATCAACACGAATTCCATAACTTTTTGTCGGCACGGTCTGGAGATGATCTGGTTCAATTTTCGTGAAAATCGGAGCAACGGCCTAGGAGGAGTTCGAAAAAGTATGTTTTTTGGAAAATTCAAAATGGCGGAAAACTTTCCATGACGGAAAATGACGTCATAGGGTGCAATCGAATCGTCTTGAGCTAGGGAATCAGAGGGAAAAATAATTTTGTTTCTAGCCCATGTGGTTCAAAAGTTATTAGCATAAACATGACTGCAACTTTGGACAGTTGGTGGCGCTAGAGGGAATGAATTGGAGACTCCAAATTTGCTATGGTGATGTTCAGTCTGTCCTCTATCAGTGTGCCAAATTGCACAACTTTCCCGCAAGCGGTTCTATGGGCTACCATAGAAGCCCAGTCGGAAGAAAAAGAAGAATTATTTTTGGTACGCCAACAGATACAATAGGTGGTCTACGCACATTCTGTGCTTGGCCCCTAATAATAAGGGAACCTTTTTGCCATTTATAGCGCCACCTATTGTCCGATCTCCATGAAATTTTTCACGCTTCCTCACCATGTTAGGGCACATATGCTCACCGATTTTCGTGATGTTCTGAGTTTTTGTTTAGGATTTATAGGCTTTCGACTGTATTTTGCCCCGCCAATTTTCCAAATGACCCTGTTATAGCCAACCAAATGAAAAAATTCTACTTTTTTTCAATAACTATTGATCGAGAGAGTCCAGAGAAATGTCCTAGACTGGTTTGGTTCCGATCTGGCGAAAAACCTAGGACTAGTTCGCAAAAGTAAGTTTTGGACAAAATTGGACATAACTGAAAATTTTGCAAAATCGGAGATACACGTTTTGTCCGTCTTGAGCCAACGATCGCAGTGATGTGCGACACTTGAGTCTAGGACAAACTGTCTAGGACTTATGAGCGATTTAGTACTTTTGCACTAAATCTGTAGCTGTAGCACAACGTAAAATTTGTTTGCGCGGTATTCGAGAACGGTTTGATGAATCAACACGAATTCCATAACTTTTTGTCGGCACGGTCTGGAGATGATCTGGTTCAATTTTCGTGAAAATCGGAGCAACGGCCTTGGAGGAGTTCGAAAAAGTATGTTTTTTGGATAATTCAAAATGGCGGAAAACTTTCCATGACGGAAAATGACGTCATAAGGTGCAATCGAATCGTCTTGAGCTAGGGAATCAGAGGGAAAAAAGAATTTTGTTTCTAGCCCATGTGGTTCAAAAGTTATTAGCATAAACATGAGTGCAACTTTGGACAGCACCTATGGTCCGATCTCCATGAAATTTGTCACGCTTCCTCACCATGTTAGGGCACATATGCTCACCGATTTTCGTGATGTTCTGAGTTTTTCTTTAGGATTTATAGGCTTTCGACTGTATTTTGCCCCGCCAATTTTCCAAATGACCCTGTTAGCCAACCAAATGAAAAAATTCTACTTTTTTTCAATAACTATTGATTGAGAGAGTCCAGAGAAATGTCCTAGACTGGTTTGGTTCCGATCTGGCGAAAAAACCTAGGACTAGTTCGCAAAAGTAAGTTTTGGACAAAATTGGACATAACAGAAAATTTTGTGAAATCGGAGATACACGTTTTGTCCGTCTTGAGCCAACGATCGCAGTGATGTGCGACACTTGAGTCTAGGACAAACGGTCTAGGACTTATGAGCGATTTAGTACTTTTGCACTAAATCTGTAGCTGTAGCACAACGTAAAATTTGTTTGCGCGGTATTCGAGAACGGTTTGATGAATCAACACGAATTCCATAACTTTTTGTCGGCACGGTCTGGAGATGATCTGGTTCAATTTTCGTGAAAATCGGAGCAACGGCCTAGGAGGAGTTCGAAAAAGTATGTTTTTTGGAAAATTCAAAATGGCGGAAAACTTTCCATGACGGAAAATGACGTCATAGGGTGCAATCGAATCGTCTTGAGCTAGGGAATCAGAGGGAAAAAATAATTTTGTTTCTAGCCCATGTGGTTCAAAAGTTATTAGCATAAACATGAGTGCAACTTTGGACAGTTGGTGGCGCTAGAGGGAATGAATTGGAGACTCCAAATTTGCTATGGTGATGTTCAGTCTGTCCTCTATCAGTGTGCCAAATTGCACAACTTTCCCGCAAGCGGTTCTATGGGCTACCATAGAAGCCCAGTCGGAAGAAAAAGAAGAATTATTTTTGGTACGCCAACAGATACAATAGGTGGTCTACGCACATTCTGTGCTTGGCCCCTAATAATAAGGGAACCTTTTTGCCATTTATAGCGCCACCTATGGTCCGATCTCCATGAAATTTGTCACGCTTCCTCACCATGTTAGGGCACATATGCTCACCGATTTTCGTGATGTTCTGAGTTTTTCTTTAGGATTTATAGGCTTTCGACTGTATTTTGCCCCGCCCATTTTCTAAATGACCCTGTTATAGCCAACCAAATGCAAAAATTCTACTTTTTTTCAATAACTATTGATCGAGAGAGTCCAGAGAAATGTCCTAGACTGGTTTGGTTCCGATCTGGCGAAAAACCTAGGACTAGTTCGCAAAAGTAAGTTTTGGACAAAATTGGACATAACTGAAAATTTTGCAAAATCGGAGATACACGTTTTGTCCGTCTTGAGCCAACGATCGCAGTGATGTGCGACACTTGAGTCTAGGACAAACGGTCTAGGACTTATGAGCGATTTAGTACTTTTGCACTAAATCTGTAGCTGTAGCACAACGTAAAATTTGTTTGCGCGGTATTCGAGAACGGTTTGATGAATCAACACGAATTCCATAACTTTTTGTCGGCACGGTCTGGAGATGATCTGGTTCAATTTTCGTGAAAATCGGAGCAACGGCCTAGGAGGAGTTCGAAAAAGTATGTTTTTTTGGAAAATTCAAAATGGCGGAAAACTTTCCATGACGGAAAATGACGTCATAGGGTGCAATCGAATCATCTTGAGCTAGGGAATCAGAGGGAAAAAAGAATTTT
The DNA here is from genome assembly GCA_021554675.1 of Leuciscus idus. Taxonomy (NCBI): domain Eukaryota; kingdom Metazoa; phylum Chordata; class Actinopteri; order Cypriniformes; family Leuciscidae; genus Leuciscus; species Leuciscus idus. Next base: position 25,024,868 of record CM038623.1, on the reverse strand, counting down.
GTTTCTAGCCCATGTGGTTCAAAAGTTATTAGCATAAACATGAGTGCAACTTTGGACAGTTGGTGGCGCTAGAGGGAATGAGTTGGAGACTCCAAATTTGCTATGGTGACTGTTCAGTCTGTCCTCTATCAGTGTGCCAAATTGCACAACTTTCCCGCAAGCGGTTCTATGGGCTGCCATAGAAGCCCAGTCGGAAGAAAAAGAAGAATTATTTTTGGTACGCCAACAGATACAATAGGTGGTCTACGCACATTCTGTGCTTGGCCCCTAATAATAAGGGAACCTTTTTGCCATTTATAGCGCCACCTATGGTCCGATCTCCATGAAATTTTTCACGCTTCCTCACCATGTTAGGGCACAAACTGTATGCTCACCGATTTTCGTGATGTTCTGAGTTTTTCTTTAGGATTTATAGGCTTTCGACTGTATTTTGCCCCGCCCATTTTCTAAATGACCCTGTTATAGCCAACCAAATGCAAAAATTCTACTTTTTTTCAATAACTATTGATCGAGAGAGTCCAGAGAAATGTCCTAGACTGGTTTGGTTCCGATCTGGCGAAAAACCTAGGACTAGTTCGCAAAAGTACGTTTTGGACAAAATTGGACATAACTAAAATTTGGCGAAAAGGGAGATACACGTTTTGTCCGTCTTGAGCCAACGATCGCAGTGATGTGCGACACTTGAGTCTAGGACAAACGGTCTAGGACTTATGAGCGATTTAGTACTTTTGCACTAAATCTGTAGCTGTAGCACAACGTAAAATTTGTTTGCGCGGTATTCGAGAATGGTTTGACGAATCAACACGAATTCCATAACTTTTTGTCGCCACGGTCTGGAGATGATCTGGTTAAATTTTCGTGAAAATCGGAGCAACGGCCTAGGAGGAGTTCGAAAAAGTATGTTTTTTGGAAAATTCAAAATGGCGGAAAACTTTCCATGACGGAAAAATACGTCATAGGGTGCAATCGAATCGTCTTGAGCTAGGGAATCAGAGGGGAAAAGAATTTTGTTTCTAGCCCATGTGGTTCAAAAGTTATTAGCATAAACATGAGTGCAACTTTGGACAGTTGGTGGCGCTAGAGGGAATGAGTTGGAGACTCCAAATTTGCTATGGTGACTGTTCAGTCTGTCCTCTATCAGTGTGCCAAATTGCACAACTTTCCCGCAAGCGGTTCTATGGGCTGCCATAGAAGCCCAGTCGGAAGAAAAAGAATAATTATTTTTGGTACGCCAACAGATACAATAGGTGGTCTACGCACATTCTGTGCTTGGCCCCTAATAATAAGGGAACCTTTTTGCCATTTATAGCGCCACCTATGGTCCGATCTCCATGAAATTTTTCACGCTTCCTCACCATGTTAGGGCACATACTGTATGCTCACCGATTTTCGTGATGTTCTGAGTTTTTGTTTAGGATTTATAGGCTTTCGACTGTATTTTGCCCCGCCCATTTTCTAAATGACCCTGTTATAGCCAACCAAATGAAAAAATTCGACTTTTTTCAATAACTATTGATCGAGAGAGTCCAGAGAAATGTCCTAGACTGGTTTGGTTCCGATCTGGCGAAAAACCTAGGACTAGTTCGCAAAAGTAGGTTTTGGACAAAATTGGACATAACTAAAATTTGGCGAAAAGGGAGATACACGTTTTGTCCGTCTTGAGCCAACGGTCACAGTGATGTGCGACACTTGAGTCTAGGACAAACGGTCTAGGACTTATGAGCGATTTAGTACTTTTGCACTAAATCTGTAGCTGTAGCACAACGTAAAATTTGTTTGCGCGGTATTCGAGAACGGTTTGACGAATCAACACGAATTCCATAACTTTTTGTCGCCACGGTCTTGAGATGATGTGGTTCAATTTTCGTGAAAATCGGAGCAACGGCCTAGGAGGAGTTCGAAAAAGTATGTTTTTTGGAAAATTCAAAATGGCGGAAATCTTTCCATGACGGAAAATGACGTCATAGGGTGCAATCGAATCGTCTTGAGCTAGGGAATCAGAGGGAAAAAAGAATTTTATTTCTAGCCCATGTGGTTCAAAAGTTATTAGCATAAACATGAGTGCAACTTTGGACAGTTGGTGGCGCTAGAGGGAATGAGTTGGAGACTCCAAATTTGCTATGGTGACTGTTCAGTCTGTCCTCTATCAGTGTGCCAAATTGCACAACTTTCCCGCAAGCGGTTCTATGGGCTGCCATAGAAGCCCAGTCGGAAGAAAAAGAAGAATTATTTTTGGTACGCCAACAGATACAACAGGTGGTCTATGCACATTCTGTGCTTGGCCCCTAATAATAAGGGAACCTTTTTGCCATTTATAGCGCCACCTATGGTCCGATCTCCATGAAATTTTCCACGCTTCCTCACCATGTTAGGGCACATATGCTCACCGATTTTCGTGATGTTCTGAGTTTTTGTTTAGGATGTATAGGCTTTCGACTGTATTTTGCCCCGCCCATTTTCTAAATGACCCTGTTATAGCCAACCAAATGCAAAAATTCTACTTTTTTTCAATAAATGAAGCTCTAGCATAAGTTCTGCTGGGAAGACTCAATTGTTACGTCACTTATTACTTTCTCATCTATCCAATCATATTCCTATACTTGTGGTATAAAAGATTGGTACTTACACACGTCTGAGTTCGCAGATGCTGACGCTTCAATTCACCTCCATCCTCCCCACCACCACCAAGATGGGTATTTCTCTCCATCCCCCCCAACACCACCAGGATGGTCTCTTCCCTCCATCCACCCCACCACCACCAGGATGGTCCCTTCCTATACCTTCCAGGGGGTCGGCTGCGCCCCTGCCTTCATCTTCAGGCAGGATATGCAGATCCGGACCCTCGGATTGCAAGCTACGGACAGGGCCTACGCCAAAGAACTTGATTGCTTGTTGGGCTGTTAATAAATGTTAATTGTTATAGTATTTATTCTCCCGAGGCTTTCTGGTAGAACTATTGATCGAGAGAGTCCAGAGAAATGTCCTAGACTGGTTTGGTTCCGATCTGGCGAAAAACCTAGGACTAGTTCGCAAAAGTAGGTTTTGGACAAAATTGGACATAACTGACAATTTTGCGAAATCGGAGATACACGTTTTGTCCGTCTTGAGCCAACGATCGCAGTGATGTGCGACACTTGAGTCTAGGACAAACGGTCTAGGACTTATGAGCGATTTAGTACTTTTGCACTAAATCTGTAGCTGTAGCACAACGTAAAATTTGTTTGCGCGGTATTCGAGAACGGTTTGATGAATCAACACGAATTCCATAACTTTTGTCGGCACGGTCTGGAGATGATCTGGTTCAATTTTCGTGAAAATCGGAGCAACGGCCTAGGAGGAGTTTCCATGACGGAAAATGACGTCATAGGGTGCAATCGAATCGTCTTGAGCTAGGGAATCAGAGGGAAAAAAGAATTTTGTTTCTAGCCCATGTGGTTCAAAAGTTATTAGCATAAACATGAGTGCAACTTTGGACAGTTGGTGGCGCTAGAGGGAATGAGTTGGAGACTCCAAATTTGCTATGGTGACTGTTCAGTCTGTCTTCTATCAGTGTGCCAAATTGCACAATTTCCCGCAAGCGGTTCTATGGGCTGCCATAGAAGCCCAGTCGGAAGAAAAAGAAGAATTATTTTTTGTACGCCAACAGATACAATAGGTGGTCTACGCACATTCACGATGCAAGGTAGAATTAATTCACACACGCAATCGCTCTCTCACAAATGCATTCATATAAATGTAATCTTTACTGTGCTACTTTATCTGTATAGAACAAGCAGAAATTTGTGAGAAATATAATAACCCAAAGACAAATTAATTGATAAAAATGAGGTGTTATGTAGGAGCAATAGCCTTGTGGGCAGCGCTGTGTCATATGTGTCATAACTGTGCACAAGGCAACTCGAGTTCGAGTTTTAGATCGAGGTTCAGGCTTATTTGTTCATTAATAACGTCATCGGTGAGTAGTCGACGTCAACTTGACTTTGATCACAAAAATCTTAAGTCGTTCAACCCTTACTTGCTATCATGTTTTTTTTTTAACCAACTTCTGATTAGCCATTTAGCTTAAAACGGTAGTTCATCCAAACATTTACATTTTCATCATTTACTCATGTCGTTCCAAACCCATTAGACTTTTATTTATTTTCAAAACACAAATTCAGATATTTTTATTATTTTTTAATATAAGCTTTTAATATAACATTTTTTATATAAGAAATTTTTTATATAGCTTATATATTTAATATAAGCTATGCTTGGTTTCCAAAGCAAAGTAAATGCATATATTCATGTCTTTATTGCTTTAATTGTGAATACAGGTCAGAGTGCAGTGCATGTCCTCTTTTTCTTTGTGGAGATATTTGAGGGAGGTCACGGAGACTCACGGGAACAGAGTTTCACCCGCCCTTTTATTGGTACAGTATTGAAATCTTCTTCAAAGAGGCGGATTTTTTTAAATCACCAGATTAAATCCACACAAAATTTTAATTTTTATTTAGTTTCAGAATTTAAAAAAAATTATTCCCCCATGCATTGGTTTTAATAATTCAAAGCCGAGGTCTTCAACCCTCTTCCTGGGGACCCCACTGTCCAGTAGAATTCAGCTCCAACCCTAATCAAACACACCTGAACCAGCCAATTAAGCTCTTCAGTATCACTTGAAAATCACATGAATGTGTGCTGAAGCAGGTTGGAAATAAACTTATGTTTACATGACAACAATGTACTAAAAGAAAGGTTTTTCCTTCCGTTCACCTGGAAAACGACTAAAAACGCTGTATTATGCATGCCAGGCCAGTAGTTGGCGATGTCACTTTGTAAAGAAACACTATGAGTCTATTGACTGAACACGTAAAATGCATGCGCATGACATCACTGGTTTCTACCCATTCGCATTTTGTAGTTAACACAGAGACGATAATGCTATTATTTTCAAAAACTTGCACTCTGAAAGCCATTTTTGCACCTGTTGCATTTTCTTGCCCCCCAAACTCCATTGTTAAGTAAATGAACAGCCAAAATGCATTAAAAGTTTCCCGTTTTTAGTTTAAAATGGTGTTTAAATGGCCCCTTAGCTGGACAGTGTATCCGCAGGAGCAGGGTTGAAGACTTTAAAATGTTTCTCTAATTGTTGATCAGGTCAGAAAGCTACTTTATTTGTCTCTGTGACCGGAGGAGATTCAGTCGCTCACAGTGACTGACGTGCTTCTAGTTGAAGCTTCAGGATCTGATGTTGTTAATGGAACCATCAAAGCAGTGGGAGCGACAGACTTCCTGGTGAATGTAGACAGAATCCCAGAGGGAGCATTTGTGGTCCAACTTAAAGGACTTTTCTGTTGAATGACTACTTGTTGACTAGTTGATTCCAGAGACAGTGACCCACCCAATATAAAGGATCTAGATTAACCATTACGGTAAGAAATATCTATGAAAAAATGTTGTGTACACAAACACAAATAGCTGTAATTTATAAAAAATCATTAAACAAAAATATACTTAAATTTACATCACAGTTTGGTACAAAAAAAAATTGTAGCAAAAACCACATCACTGTATGAGACAAATAACATACATTAACCATATCTGTTCCTCCACAGGCCCAATCGCAGAACATTGCGCAGCCTGGAGTCCCATTCGGTCTCAACTTCATAGTGACCTCTAACACTACAGGCGGCAACTACACTATCCATTTCATTTAATTTCATTTCATTTATTCTTTATTTGAAAGGGGACATTGTACATTAATCAACATTAAAACAATGTAAATGTACCCGAGTTAGCTCAAAAGTGCTAATTTTCATCGGTAGTCCCCCAGCCAGATGAAAAAGGCAGCCTTTAAAAATAATCACAGGTATAAAATCAAAAGATACAATTACATACAACACATTGTGGTTAATAAATACAATTCATATAAAATAATTATATAATGTTTAAATGCACACAGAAAGCATTAGTGCCCACAAGTTTGGCTCTCTACAAGCCATTTTTTTTGCATTCTTTTTGAATGAAAAGAATGACAAAGACTCTCTGATAGTTGCCGGCACTGTGTTCCATTGCTGACCTGCTCTTACGGAGAAGACAGCCTGACTAAAAGCGGTTTTTCTCCGGGGGATGATGCAGTCTTCCCTCTCTGCCCCTCTGGTTACTCAAACCTCACTGGATCTAAAATGTATAAAATCACATAGTGGAGGAGGTGCTAAACCATGTCTGATTTTATAAATTAAACAGATGTTTTTGAATTTAATGAGATTGTCCCAGGACGGGACAATGTTGCCCGGACTGACCTGGGCTTCAGCATGTCTTTTCCCCGCTATCTGATCCTTGTGACAGGAGGAAGTGCTCAGGGAAGCGTCACACTGACTGCACCCTCAGATACCGAGTCCGGGACAGTTTTCACACTCACTATTGAGGCAGAAGCTCCGGGCTCCACCGACCTCAATTATGCCATAGTGCAATTCAGTGTCTCCACAGCAAATGTTTTTTTTCAGTGGATTTTACGCACTTTCCATGTGTCTTTCTTTCTCCTGTTTTTTTGTATGATTCTATGTTGCATTGTATGTTGCCATTGTAGGATTGAAAATAATCAAAGATATTTGAAAATGAACAATTAAGGGATAAAAGAAGATTGTATCCGTTGCTCTGTCTCCTTTTATTCTCTGGCTCTCTTTCTTGAGGCACTCTTTCTTTGGCTCCTCTATTCTTTGTCACTTATGGCGCTTTTCCATTACCAGTACCAGCTCGACTCGACTCGACTCGACTCAGCTCGGCTCGGCTCGGCTCGCTTTTCGCTCCGTTTTCCATTGCAGATAGTACCTCCACAATAGTACCTGGTCGTCATAGCGACGCCGCAGGAAACTGCCGTGACTTAATCTTTTACGCGAGACGCGCGAGACACACCCGCTACCCAAACACACAGGACAATGGAGAACATCGAGTGTATGCTGTTTTTGGATGTTTTTGTTTTTGTTTTTGCTGTTTTTTATTCAGGATACTCCGTCTGGCGCGTGCAATGATGACGCAGTGAATAGTGACGATTCTCTCTGACCAATCAGCAGTCTGCTGTGTTTTCACGTCACATTTTAGTATCGCCTCAGCTCGCCTCAGCTCGCTCAGAACCGCGCCGGAGGTGGTACGAAAAAAAGTACCTGGAAGCAGGTACAGGTACAACTTTTACACAGTGGAAAACCAAACAGAGCCGAGTCGAGCCGAGCCGAGGCGAGCTGGTACTGTGTAGTGGGAAAGCGCCATTACTCTCTTCTCTCTCTCTCTCTCAGGAGTTTGCAGGGGTGAGTGTCTCACGGGTGAGAGGATTGAGCGATTAAAATGGGTCTTTTCTAGTTCTTTTTTTTTCTAGTTTTTTTTCTTTCTTCTTCTTCTTCCTGTTTTAGTTCTTTTTTGTTTGTTTCCTTTTATTTTATTTCCTACGATAGTTTTAGGTGAGCGTTTTTTTCTTTGTTTGACTTTGACCTCTTGGCGGGTGTTTGAGATGGAGGCTCACCCGAGAGGGTGTGACTCCTCTCTCTCACTCCGCCATGGAGTTAGATGCGTACCTGAGGCCGGCGTTTCAGTGGAAGAAGTGCTCGTGGCGATAGGCGAACAGGTGGGATATGATAACGTTGTTTCGGCTTCACGGATGAATAAGGCCGTTGTGGTCTTTCTGAAGGAACGCAATTTAACCAGTCGGTTGGTTGAGAGCGGCATTTGGGTGAGTGGCGTTTATGTTGTCATTTCTCCGCTGGTGTCTCAATCGAGCCGTATAACAATCTCGAATTGTCCCCCTTTTATACCAAATCATGACATTGAAAAGGAACTGTTGAGATTTGGGAAAATAGCTAGTGGAATTAAAACGGTTCCACTAGGATGTAAAAACGAGTCACTGAAACATGTCACGTCTTTTAGATGACAAGTATTCATGTTTTTAGATTCAACGGCTCTTGACATTTCCTTTCGAGTCATGTATAATATGGAGGACCAAACCTGCAGAAATAAAAAATTAATAGATAAATAAATAAATAGATAAATAAATGTGATAAATAGATAAATAAATGTGATAATAGGAAAATAAAGAAAGAAATAAACGACTTGATAAAATAAATATGATTCATTTTTAATCAAATTCATTTTTGTATAATTTTTTCCCCTTAATGTATTATTTTCTGCTTTTATACATTTTTACATTTTTTTAAAAATCGTTTTAACTTTTATTTATTCGTTAATTATTTATTTATTTATTTTTATATTTAATCTTACATTTATTGTTTAGATTTATGTATTTATGCATTCATTTATTTATAGATTTATTTATTTATTGATTCATTTATTTTTACATTTCTTTGTCTTGTATGATAATTAGGTGGGTTGGTCTTGCTTACCATTGGTTCATCGTTGATTGAGGCGCTTGCTCGATTACTCTGGCTTTGTAGTGACGTCGGGTGGTGGTGTGTACTATGGCGGACGTTTTACAAATAGCTAGAGCAGTGGTTCTCAAACTTTTTACACCAAGTACCACCTCAGAAAATATTTGGCTCTCCAAGTACCACCATAATGACCAATATTAAAATACAGTAGCGTAGTAGGCCTAACTATTCAGCTACAGTTATGCACAGCTCAAAAAACCAGGCAGTTTTATTTATAATAAGAATATTTATTGTTGTCAGCCACTTTAAACATTGTAACAACACAGTTTTAACATCAACACTGCACTGTGTGCTGCTTACATACAGGTAATTTGAAATATACAGGTAATTGAAAACCAACCATCCACTGGGTGTCTGGGTGTCATAAACCCAGCATCTGACGTCGACGCCGACGATGCTGAGAGGGATCACATAAGTAGTTTCAGCTTGTTATTATTTCTGGAAAAATAGTTGACGCTACAAAATATTTTGGCATAATGCGATTAGGTGAAAATTACTTACAATTCTCCAACTAATCTGCCACATCCCGTAGCAAACTGGACAACGAATAATTTCTTGGCGCCATTTTTTTTTTCTCCTCTCTATTAGCTAAGCCTGACGATTCTATTCGTGAGCTCTCAACCGCTCTCAACCAATGATGCACTGAAGCTACACAAGGACCGCCTTCCTCATTTCCATGTTACACAAAGAAATGTAAAAATAAATGAATCAATAAATAAATAAATCTAAAAATAAATACATGTGGAAATAAATAAATCTATAAATAAATGAATGCATAAATAAATAAATCTAAACAATAAATGTAAGAATAAATATAAAAATAAATAAATAAATAATTAACGAATAAATAAAAGTTAAAACGATTTTTAAAAAATGTAAAAATGTATAAAAGCAGAAAATAATACATTAAGGGGAAAAATAATACAAAAATGAATTTGATTAAAAATGAATCATATTTATTTTATCAAGTCGTTTATTTATTTCTTTCTTTTCTTTATCACATTTATTTATCTATTTATCACATTTATTTATATATTTATTTATTTATCTATTAATTTTTTATTTCTGCAGGTTTGGTCCTCCATAGTATGAAGGCAAGTCCTACATGCTTAATGCAAGTACCGGGAGTTTAAAATGTTTTGAATGTGGTGAAATAGGACACAAAAAAAATGCGTGCCCTCGTAAAACGAACACTGAAAATAATGAGTCAGACAATGGAGAAGCTGGACCGAGTGGGTCAAATGATAAAGCTGGACCGAGTGGGTCAAATGATAAAGCTGGACCGAGTGGGTCAAATGATAAAGCTGGACCGAGTGGGTCAAATGATAAAGCTGGACCGAGTGGGTCAAATGATAAAGCTGGACCGAGTGGGTCAAATGATAAAGCAGGACCGAGTGGGTCAAACGATAAAGCTGGGCCGAGTGGGTCAACTGAGAATGATGGTGAGAGGGATAGTGCAGTAAGGAGTTTAGATGAAACTGAAAAGGGAGATGTATTAGAAAGGAACAAAACACAGAATAATCAGGATGTAAGATGTGAAGAAACAATTATTCTTGGTATTTGTGCACTGATTCTTGAGAGTCGGGACAAAACATGTCCCACATAGAAAAGTCTAATTTATAGCAAAAATTAAGAAATTCATCATGATTGACATACTTACAAAGTTAAATCTAAAGGAATTGTATATACCTATCTGATTTTTAGAATAACCCTTTTTATCTTTTTGGGGAAAATTTGTTTAAATGTATGGTCTGTGGTTAGAAGGTCCATGTTATTGCACTTGTCCTCAGCAAGAGGTCACAATATTAACATCCCAAAAAACTTTAAAAAAGCTCTACAATTGTGAAAACATATGTATCAAATAAAAAATAAGGGGTATAAATATAAAAAACAATGCATGAAGTGAACATCAAACAATATTTTCCATAAAAATCTGCCTATTAAAGTTGTGTCCTCAGTTTCTGTCAACTCCGTCAGATTTTTTCATAAAGCTCTTTAAATCAGGAAATAGCATGGTCAGCTATATCCCTGAGGACTCCTTTTCATCTCCCTGCCTGTGGTGAATGCAGCACTACCACACATGCTCTGGTGCGTTTTACATTTTTTTATATTTTAGACAAACAATGTCAATATTCCTATGGTCACAGCTGCACCATGTCAATACCATCTTTCTGTTAAGATCCTTTTTTTAAACCATAGTGGATTGAATTTAAGCATTTTAGTGAGGTTATTGGGACAGCTAGCAACTGAGGAAAAACTACCTAGCTGCAGTGTACAATACATGTTTTGGCGGGAAAATACATGCCCTTACGTCAACTCCGTCAGACGTCAACTCCGTCAGGTTCTATGTCTGACGGAGTTGACCTGTAAGCTGACGGAGTTGACAAATCCACCAATAACCTCTTATTGTGCGAATATAATATTATTTGTGAATATAGTGAAGGGTTAAACTGTTATTTCAGGGTTTTATTTACACATAAATGCACATACATAGCATGCATTACATTATTTAACCATAAACATCTGACTTGTAGAGAATGGGCAGGCAGTGGTCTGCTTATTATTGTGTAACGTGTAACTTTGCCAGCACTTTAATATATATATTTATATGTAGAGACAGAGATAGAGAAATGAGAAGCCAGTGTAGGGCTGGGCGATATGGGCAAAAAAAAATTATCACGGTAATTTTTTTTTATATCAGTCGATATCGATAATTATCACGATAAATGTCAAATCTTTATTTCTTTCAAGTTTAAAGGCAGATTTTTGCTCCTAAGTGAAAGTTGTAGAAAACAGCGTTAATTGTGGTTCTAAACTACTCTTTATTGTCAGAACATATCATGACAAACAGGTGAACATTTCACAAATCGGACATACATTTTTTGTCAACACCGTCAGTTTTTCCGTCAACACCGTCAGTTTTTCCGTCAACACCGTCAGTTTTTCGTCAACACCGTCAGATCTTCGTCAACAGCGTTGGATGTATGATTGTTTTTGTTATTTTTTTGGGAAAAACAAATATTCTTCCTTCAGTTTATGTTGTTTTTGTAATAAAGGACCATCTGATCTACATCCTCTTATGTTTTATTTATTTAAGGAATTTGTTTTTACAATATTTAAATTAAAATCAAAGTTTGAAAATGCAAATATTTAGAAATCTGAGTTTTCAGAATAGTGTGAAATCACAACTTAAGTTTATATATTGTAATTTTTTTACATATCAGAGTAACTAAACACTACTACAATATACTTCAGAACTTTAGATTCTTGTTGGATTTGAAGAATTAAAATTGTATACTTTTTAGTGTGTCTGACGGAGTTGACACAAATCCAGTTCTGAAGGGAAACATGTTTATTTGTTAAAAATGTGTTTTTATTTAGAACCTGTTCCTTTACATGGTTAAATAGCTAAGACCTTTCTCTGCAGAAACATATAACTCTAATTGATATAGTGTGTATTTAAAAAAAAAGTTTTTTAAAACGTGTTTTGTCCCGACTCTCAAGAATCAGTGTGTGGTGAGAGAGTGGAGGAAACTGAGGTGAATTTTTCTCAATGTGAAGATGAAACTGGACACAGGAATGATCATGAAGGCGCTGGTGAGGTTGGTGATAGGGATGATGAAATGGAGGAGATGGGAGATGACGATAATCTTTCAGAAATGTCTGACTTCACTTCTCAGTGTGGTGATGATCAGTTATATACAGTGAAAGAAATTAATGGAAAGACTTTTGATGTCAAGAGTTTTTTTCCTGATGTTGAAAGATTTGTGAGATCGGCAGTTAAAATACAGAAGAGTGTAGGATTTGAAGAATTGAGTCGAAGGAAAAGATTTAGACTGAGAAAAATTGTGACAAAATTACGGAAAAAGTAAAGAATGCAGTAAAAAGAAATGTACGTAATGGTTAGGTCACAAAGGGTGTTTTTTTTCTTTTTGCTTCCTTCTGATTGTTTGTCTTTCTTTTTTTTTCTCTTTTCATGGAGAGCATAAAAATAGGGACAATTAATATTAATGGAGGAAGGAATAATAGTAAGAGAGCTGCTTTGTATGAATTGATTCAAAACAAACATATGGATATAATTTTTTTGCAAGAAACCCATAGCGATTTAGGTAATGAAGTAGAATGGAAAATGTGGTGGGAGGGTAAGATCTTTCTAAGTCATGGCTCTAATCTAAGTGGTGGTGTTGCAATTTTGTTTTCAAAGAAGCTTAATATGACAAATTTTTCTTCCTATGAAATAGATGAGGGCAGAATTTTGATTGTTCAGGTGGAGCTAATGGGTTTTCCTTTTCTTTTCATAAATGTTTACTCCCCAAATAATGGAGCAGAAAGGGTAGAATTTAAAAAAAAAACTATCTCGTGAATTGAAACATTTTGATAATGCATATATGGTTCTTGGTGGGGATTGGAATTGCACCTTAGATTTTACACTTGACCGAAATAGTGAAGAACCGTATCCTCAGTCTGCTGATTCATTAAACAGTATTATAAGGAAATATGACTTATCTGATGTTTGGAGGGAAAAACACCCAACAGTAAAACAATACACATGGGTTAAAGCCTCTCATGATAATATTAGTGCTGCGAGGCTGGATAGGTTTTATGTAAGTAAAAATAATTCTAATAGGGTTTTAAAAGCTAATATTTTTTCCAAATGGTTTTACTGATCATCATTTGTGCATGATTGAAATGAGTTTAAAAAAGTCACAGCGTTCTAGTTATTATTGGCATTTTAATTTGAAATTATTACATGACTCTTTATTTTGTGAAAAGTTTGGGTTATTTTGGTCTAAGTGGCAAGAGCAAAAAAGTGACTACGAAGATTTAGTGCAATGGTGGGAGATTGGAAAAGCACAAATAAGAATCTTTTGCCAGAACTATACAGCCCACTCAAACAGACTTGTAAAGGACACTATCAAAATACTTGAGAGAGAGATAACTGAAATCGAAGAAGGAATTATTGAAGAAAATTCAGAAGAAGTGGATTTATTAAGAGAAAAAAAGACTGTTTTGGCGTCCCTGTTTAATGAAAGAGCAAAAGGTGCTTTGATAAGAGCCCGTTTTTCCTCAATACGAGAAATAGATGCTCCGAGCTCTTTCTTTTTCAACTTGGAGCGGAAAGAAGGAGAAAGAAAACTCATGTTACATTTGAAACTACCAGATGGAACTTTAACAACCAATCCAAAAGAAATGAGAAATCATGCAAGTAACTTTTACACTGATTTATTCAAAGCAAGAGACTGTGACATTAACTGCATGGACGATCTATTAAGAAATTTGCCAAAGCAAACCGGCGATCAGAGACAATGGCTTGATGCCGATATCCAATTGGACGAAATATCAGAGGCGGTCAAGAAACTTTCTAATGGCCGGTCCCCTGGCATTGATGGACTACCCTCTGAATTTTACAAACAATTCTGGGCTCTTTTAAAAGATGATATACTTGATGTTTTTAGATTTTCTCACAGGAAAAATGAACTGCCAACTAGTTGTAGAAGAGCGGTTTTATCTTTATTACCAAAGAAAGGTGACCTTGGACTGTTAAAGAACTGGAGACCAGTAGCTCTACTGTGTACTGACTACAAGATTCTAGCTAAGTGTCTTGCAAATAGGTTAAAACATTTTTTAGAGTATGTTATTAATGATTTTCAGACATATCGTGTGCCAAAAAGAACAATAATGGACAATCTGTTTCTTGTGCGTGATATTATGAGTTTAGCAAATGCTGGTAATGAGGATGTGGGTTTTCTGTCAATTGATCAAGAGAAGGCTTTTGATAAGGTGGATCATTTTTATTTATTTGAAACTCTTAAAGCTTTTGGTTTTGGTGAGAACTTTATCTCTTGGATTAAACCGTTATACAGTGGAGCTTCTGCAATGTTAAAGGTTGGAGGTGGGCTAAGTTGTCCAGTCTTGGTTCAGAGAGGTATAAGACAAGGCTGTCCTTTGTCAGGACAGCTGTACTCTCTAGCAATTGAACCTCTGCTATGTAAACTCAGGGAGAAACTGCAAGGGTTTCTAGTTAAAGGTTGTGAAAACAGGCCAATCACTCTTTCGGCCTATGCTGATGACATCACTGTTTTTATTAGAAGTGAAACGGATGTAGGGAATTTGAATTTTTTAAATGTTTACGAAAAGGCTTCATCAGCTAAAGTAAATTGGGAGAAGAGTGAAGGATATTTATTAGGAGATTGGCAGGGAAGGACCCCTCCTGTGCTTCCAGGGGGAGTTAAATGGGGAAGACAGGGTTTGAAAATGTTGGGAGTATTTTTAGGAACAGATCAATATAGGCAGAAAAACTGGGAGGGTATGGTGGAGAAAATGTGTGACCGGTTGTCTCGGTGGTCGTGGGTGCTGCCCCAGCTATCGTATAGGGGCAGGGTATTGGTCACGAACAATCTGGCTGCATCTGCATTATGGCACAAAATGAATGTTCTGGATCCCCCAGAAAGTGTGGTGGAAGAGTTACAAAGAAAGCTAATTGACTTTTTCTGGGATGGACAGCATTGGAAAAAATCTGCTGTACTTTTCCTACCTATCCAAGAGGGAGGACAAGGCCTAATGGACATTAACAGCAGAATAAAGACATTCCGACTTCAAGCAGCACAAAGATTGCTGTATGCGGAGCCGTGCTGGGCTGATACGGCGTGTGCTGTGTTGAGGAAAATGAACATTTTCAAGTATGATGTGCAATTGTTTTTAATCAACTTGGCCAACATGGACTTGAGGAATGTTTCCCCTTTCTACAAGACAGTTTTAAGAGCATGGACCTCAACGTTCATGGTCAAGAGGGTGCTCTCAAATATTGGACCCTGGACAGAGAACGAACCACTTTTTAATAACCCGCTGATACCAGCACCGGCACTGGAGCCCAGAAGCATCCAGAATGTAATGGCAAGAGCGGGGTGTACAAGAATTGCTGACCTAAAGACTGGTGAAAACTGGAAAAGTCCAGAGGAGATGTGCAATAAGACAGGTATCAAGACAAAACCCAGAGGAAGACGAGGTTCCTGAACAGAACGGAGGGAGTCTCTTTCCCCAAGTGGAAGTCTCAGCAGCGGTAGATGAGGAGCCAGAGGAAGGTTCTCTTCTACATTTCAGGACTCCTGTGTTGGAAGGTTTCGAGACTGTCTCAAAAAAGGCCATGTACAATATTTGCGTGAAAGTGTCCCATTATAACGTGCTCAAGGATTGTAAGGAGACAAAGTGGTCAGATTTGTTCGGGCCGGACTCTATACAAACCTCCTATAGAGAAACGCACGGCGGATCTCCAATGGAGGGTTGTTCACTGGGCGGTAGCTACAAACAGGCACGTGGCACACATTGACCCCACTGTAGGGAAAGAATGTCCTTTTTGTGGCACTGAGGAGTCAGTAGATCATTTGTTTTTAAATTGTTTAAGGTTAAGAGGATTGTTTCAGATCTTAGATGGGTGGGTCAGAGATTTTGGGGTAGGGTTCAATAATGAATTTTTTATTTTTGGACCAAAATATGTTGCATCAGACAGGAAAAAAATCTCGTTAATTAACTTTGTGGTTGGAGGAGCCAAGATGGCAATATGGTTAACACAGAAAAGGAAACTGAAAGGAGAGGGGGAAGTAGGTCCTGAGGTGGTTTTAAAGGCACTTATAGCAAGTAGAATCAAGGCAGAGTTTGCTTATTTTAAACTAATGAACAATATGGACAGATTTGTTGAAATTTGGGCTTTGAATGATGTTTTGTGCTCTGTGGATTTGGAAAATGAGCTGGTGTTAAATTTATGAGTTTTTTTGTAAAAAAAAAAAAAATTGTATCCAATATTTTGTCATGTTTATAAGAATGGTTGAGTTTTTGAGTGGGTATATATGTGTATTTATCAATGTACATCTGTGAAAAATAGATGTTTATGAGGAATGTCTATATTGTGTAAGTAGAAATAAAGGTGTGTTAAAGGTCTCTCTCTCTCTCTCTCTCTCTCTCTCTCTCTCTCTCTCTCTCTCTCTCTCTCTCTCTCTCTCTCTCTCTCTCTCTCTCTCTCTCTCTCTCTTTTCCTCTCTTCCTATCTCTCAGGTAACATTTTATATGCTGGGTACAATTAATGGTATATGTTTTTATCATCTCCTACATCTATTTTGTAACTATTTTAAGTGTAACCATAACCATATTGTCATTAAACCCTTTCAATTACAAATAATGTGCTAACTAGTTTTGATTTGGTATTGGTGCCACCAATGCAATACAATATTGTGATTTGTGAAGCAACACTCTCACATATTACGCTATTGTAACTGTGCTTATTTCCGTCGTTGGTATAAGTAGCAGTGGGTGGTAATAGACAAGAAATGTACAGTTTTCTACAATTTTGCTAATAACTTTTCTTTAGTAATTTGGCAGTCCTGCAGCCTGAACCCCTGTAGGAAATCCACCCTTACACCATCTTTACTTCCCAGGTGAAAAAGAATTCTATTAAAAATATACTTTAATAAAGTGTACTAAGTATATTTTCTACATTTTGTACTATTTTCGTCAAATCCAAGTATAGTTAAGTGTATTAAATTATGTATTAACTTCAACTTAACATCTATTTGACTACACTTCTAGTGTAAATAGTATACTAAAATGGAACAACTTTTTTTAACTTCAAGTGCACTAAAATACACTAATGAAAATCAAGATTCATGAGCAATTAAGCACACTTACAGTACAATTGCATTGTATCGCCATTCTAATGGAAATACACTTAAAAAGGCATTGCAGCACAAATTATAGTTGTGTTTAATTACATTTTGTGCATACTGCTATCATACTTATAATTACTATAAACTATGTTAATTTAGTATGCCTCTGTAATATTTCAAGTGATCTACAAATGCACTTCCTAACTATATTTAGTGCTTTTAAAGTGTCCCACTATGACAATAATAATGTTTTTGAAGTGAAATTCAATTACAACCTATAAACATCATAGACACGTACTTTCAGTACAATGTTATTATAGTGTAAGGTAGAAACAAATAGTTTGAAGTACATTTCATCTTTCAAAAATTATACTAACTCTGTATTACAAATAAGCGTACTTACTAAAAGTACACTAAATTACAACTATACATTTTTGTATTTTAACATATTTTATGAAAGTACTCTGATATGCCACTAAAAATACACTTATTTTAGAGTGTACTGTATAAAGTGTACAGAAGTCACACTTCTAATGAAGTGAGATCATAGTACACTTTAAAAAAGTATACTAACAATTAATTTCCAAAAAATATACTTCCCATAAGTACACTGAATTGCCACTCTAAGTATGTCAAATTTAATACACTTAAAAAAAATTAACTTCTATACAATTTAAAATACATTAACAACAACAAAGTACACTTTCAAAAAGTACATTTCAAAAATAATTTGATTACTGGTAAATTAGTATACTTACTTTTTGGACTCTTAAGTTGAACTTAATTACATTTTTTTTGAAGTATACTTTTAAAAAGTACATATTAAATACTCTTTAAATAAAGCACAACAAGTAGAAGCATACTTGTTTTATACTTCATGTACTTCATTCATATTTCTAATACACTAAAGTATACTACTTTTTTACCTGGGTTGTCAGGTTTAAAAGAGTCTTTGTAAATATTTAAGAATGAAGGTTAAGGTTTACTATTGAAATCTCACTCTCACTTTCTGTTGTAAGTGAACAGGTGTGTTTGAGACTTGATTTGTCGGTAAGCTGTGGTTTCAACAGTAATGTAGTAACTCCAGTAACTCCTGATCTTGTTTCAGAAGTTTATTAAAGACAAAGTTCATATCAGGGGCAGCAGTATTGTATAAGCCTCTCCTTGGCTCAGGGGCTTCACTAAACTCCTGCCACATGAATGAGCAGGTCAAAATCTGCCTTAGAAAATCTGTCATCCTGTGTGTTCACACATAACATTACATTACAGAAAAATTTTCTTATGGAGAATGTTGATTTTTTTTGCTTTTCATAATAACCTTAAAGCTGAAGTGCGCATTTAAGCATCACATTAAACAGTGTCGCAGATAATGGGAGTTTTGGTCCTACGTTAGATCTAAAATTTCAATGCAAACTAAAACCTCTCTGTTCTGTGATCACTTTAAGATCTGTCATTATAAAAGATGCAAATGCAAAATACATTAACTAAACATTTAGTCAGAATTTAGTTATTTGTCAAAACAGGGTATTACTTGATTTATCCTGTGACAACTGGATTTATGTCATCTAATTACATTGCATGACCTTTTCATTTAACACATTTAAAACTGAAGTATAATTATCAACCTTTTTCTTCATAAGTTTAGAAATTCCACCTCAGTTCCTTTTGGGGCATGAAATAAAATGACAGAAACATTTCTAATTCAGTCATCTCAAAAGCACATTGTGATCATCGGGCAATTAAAAGGTCTCATATTAATCTTCATTTTATTTCTAATATGCTGGCTGAACATTTAATGTTTTTCTATGTTATGTAGGCTTGACTGTTTACACCACAACTGTCATTAAAAAATAATATTTGGTTTCAGGCATATGCTGTGGTGTCAAAAACTGTGTAGGAATGTCAATCTTCATTCTTATTTTCTTTATCTTATCTGGCAATAAAGCTGTTTTATTATGGTCTGTGTGATTTGTAAGTATCATGCAGAACCGTTCTAAGACCAGCAAGTTGTGGGGAATGAAGTCAAACTTCTTTCCAGGCCAAGCTCCATTCTTTTATCTTATCTGACATTTAAACTGTTCATTTTATTTGATTTCTAAGGATTGACTGACACGTCCTGATTTTGCAGGCATGGTCCTGGGGCAGCATGTTTTGTTGATCCTGGAACAACAATTCTGTTATAGTTATAACCCAAACCCTAACCATAATCTAATCCTTAAACTGGAGGAAAATTATAGATCAATAACAATGATGTACAAGTCCCTAACCCAGTCCTAACCCTAACTCTAACATTATACCTCAACTGATTGGTTGTTTGAAATATTTATCTACAACCAACAAGGACCAGATCCTTCTTAAGACCATCAGGGTGTGGGGGAATGAAGTCTGTCTTCATTCCAGCCCAAACTGTTTTCGTTTGCAAAAGGCCTGACCTTGAACAAAGCAGACCTGATTAAGCATGTGTTACTTTCTTTTTTGCTTCCATTCTCATTCATACCTCTTTATTATTTAGGGGTTTATGTATGCAAATATAGTAAGTCCAAGTGGATTATCATTATTATTATTATTATTTTTTTGATACTTGAATATTAATTATTCTTTAATTATGAAAATGAAATGAATTTCATTTAATTATAAAATGAAAACAAGTTGTCTTCATTGTTGTTGATCATTTTTGGAATCACCTTTCTCTTATCTGACTGGCTTAACAAGATTTCTATTGCAGATTGATGTTGACGTCATTTGTAAAAGGATATAAATATACAGACGGAACCTGAAAATACATTCTTCTCAAGAAAAATCGACCACAAGGTATAGAAATTAATCTTTTTTATTGTTTTTTTTTTTTATTATTTACTGAGGACATTGCATGGTTGTGTAGTATATACACAGGCATAGTTTTGGTTTGGGTTGAAGTGTGAACCATTTTAGCGGGGTCCCAGAGCATGTTCCCTATTGAGGTTTATTTGTTTGTTTGTTTATTTATTTATTTATTTTTGAAAAATACTTTTGTGTTATCATCCACACATGCAAAGTTGGTATATTACTGCAATAAAATAATAGCCTAGTTAACAATTACTTGCTTACAGGATATATGATGTAAGCCTATTTCATATATTTTTAAGCACCTATAGAACCTTATCAGTTTGACAGAATGTTCTAATTAAAAATGCCATGCAAGTCAAACTAACTTTACTTAACATTTGCTATACTGAAATTGTTTAATTCCTACTTTCTCTTATACTCTGTATATATATATATATATATATATATATATATATATATATATATATACTATATATATATATATATATATATATATATATATATATATATATATATATATATATACTATATATATATATATATATATATATATATATATATATATATATATATATATATATATATATACTGTATATATATGAAGAGTTCAGATGCAAAAGCCTTATCATTATTATTTTTTACATTATTTTGTGTCAAGATGCACACAGGTAATGTTTTTTTTTTTTTTTTAAGGCATGTTTATATGTATATGTATTGTCTTAAATGTTCCAATTGAACCAAGGTCTAATCCTGGCTTATTCTAAACCCTGTCTGGCCTAAATGTCAAAGCTAAAAGTTATTCATGGGGGGTATTTTGCATTTGTGAATAGAATAAAGAGGGCAATGATGTGATGTTACAGTTTTATTCACAATTGTGTAGGCTATATGAAGACATATAATTGGCAAAAGCATGGGGATTTTATTAGACATACACTGTTGTGATTAATTTCTTCATTGCTTGCTCAGTCAGCTGCCTATAGGTTCTCAGACGCAGTCTTGAAATGGGTGTCATTCAACTGATGTAGTGTTTTGAAGGGGCCACTACTTTTACTTTCAATCTTTAATGTCTTCAAGATGCAATTTGTTGGACATAGGCAGAAGTGCACAGAATCGACCACCACAGACACCATCCAGAAGCAGTTGCACTATTGTAGCACAGGTGTTTAATGCTAATTTAAAGGCAGATAACAATATCTTGATTGAAGATGACTTATCTGGAGGACTTAATCTGAATGTTTGAGACATTATTTCACTCACCAGTGTTGGGATGGTTGTTGTTGCAGCCAGACATGGGCAGTATTTCAATTAAATGTATTTTAAATACGTATTTAATTACTTTAGTGTATTTTGTAATTTGTATTTTGCAGGTGTGGAAAAAATTAAATGTAGTTTGTAACAAAATATTTTGAGGGAGTGTATTTAGAGTATTTTAAATACTTAAATACTTAAGAAAAATCACCATAAATTATGCTTATCACCATAGTAAATGATTGGTCAGATTTTCGGTCTGATGTTGGCAATAGCAATGTCCAGGTTAGATGCACAAAAATCACGTGACACCCTGTAGACCGGGCTCCCTCCAAGAAGTGAATGAGTTTTGAACACAGGAGAAGAAGTGGCGCTGTCGAAGGGAACCGTCGCAACTCTGTCGTCATTATGTTAAGCCCGCCCCGCCTACTCTATACACAACGTGATTGGCCTGACCCAATTTAGGTTTTTACAGCTCCAAAAGTCAACGGAGAGTTGCTTGGACTTGGAGTTAAGCTTTTCTTTGAGAAAAGAGCAAAGAACGGCACTTAAGTCATTCTTAAAAAAGGAAGATATGTTCGTAGTTTTGCCGGCCAGATTCAAAAATTGAATCTTTCAACTAACGTTTGCTCCGCTGTTGGGAGAACGCTCTGGTTGGTTGAAGCGCTGTCCTATTGCGTGCAGAGGGAATTTGAAAGACAGCCGTTTATCCCGCCCCTCGGACTGAGCCGTGTCTATGGTGAGTTGCCAGACCTAACATCTTGATGTAGGTCTGGTTTGCCAAAAATACATCTTGCTGCCGCTAGGGTGCGTCTAGATTTCTAGGCTAGGCAGTTAGAGTCTCGTGTGTAAAACAAACCCACACATATTATGATTAATATAATTAATCATATATATTATGATTAAAATGGAATTTTGATTTTGTGACGACAATTCTCGGTCTGTTATTTTTTTCCCCCTGAAGTACTAGCCTATCCCCCCAGATTAATTTCACCTGTTAAGTTGAATTCTTGAAATAAATCAACTTTTTGATGATATTCTAATTTTATGACCAGCACCTGTACCATTTACGTCAGAGGGAGCTATTTCAGGCCCTGTAGAGATTTAGTGAAATGCCCATGCTTTTTTATTTTGCTATTTCGCCATTTTGAATTTACACATTTCTCATATTTGTGTTATTGCTACTATTTGTGTTATTGACCTTTCAGTAATAATAATAAAAAAAAGACTTAAGATTATTGTGGGAGTATTTTTGTATTTTCAAAATACTAATTACTTGTGTTTTATTTAAATACATTTTTCACATCAGTATTTTGTATTTTATTTTGTTACATTTCATGAGCCAGTATTTGTAGTTTGTAACAAAATAGTTTTTGATGTATTTGTGGCCACCTCTGGTTGCAGCACAGACTGTATTCAGGGTAACACCTGTTGACTTCCGTTGTTTACACCAGATAGTACAGGCTGGGTTTGTTGTGTTCAATATTTATAGTAAAGGATAGAATGAAACAACCAGGGTTATTGTTGAAGTATAACAAATATTGCATATTTCATTTTTTTATTTTTTTATGAATTTTCCCACAGTTGTGATTGTGAACAGCCATGGTTTCACTGGTTGTAGCAGCTGTATTTCTCCTCCAGGGGGCTCTCTTTCAGCCCCCTCAGGCTGCAGCATTCAAAGTCCTTCCTGCTGATGGATCCCTCACACATCAACAAATCACTGAGGCAGCTTTCCTCCGCAAGATGGCAGAAGTGTGCCGTGACGTAGCCGCTGCCCGGGGGCAGGAATTTACCCTACCTGTAAGAAAAAAAAAAAAATGAGCACGAAACAATTTACTAAAACTGCTCTTTGCCAATGGTTTTAATCGCTGAAATATTTATAGAATATTGTAGGAATATTATAGAATATTTATTGTACAACTAGACTTATCTTTGTATGAATATTTAATATTTTTCTGAATTTGTCTATCTGCAATCATTTAAAGATATTCATTGTGATTGCATGTTTCTTTACACAAACTGTGGCTATTTTTTTTTAAATCTACACCAAATCACAAATGTTATTGATAAAGTCTGGAACATTTGTGGAACCTAATCATGTCATAGAACCAAAGTAAAAAATAATGTGCATCTAATTTGAAAACAGAAAGACAAGATGGTGTTTTAATAAAATGTTAATGAAATAAAAGTATAATTTTGAAAAATTAAATAAATAAATAAATCCAAATTTTGAAAACTTATTTACAGATAACTAACAGATAGTCATACAAAGAGAAACAAGTCCAGTTGGAAGCACTGATGATGTGATTATCATCATGATATGAAGTTTAGGCATAATACTTTAATCATCTGAACTGTGCAAGACCAGATTTATTCATTAAAATATTTTTTCTTGTCATGAATATTTGTTATACATTTAGTGGCAGTTATAAAAAGTTTCCAATTTCATAAATAAAAATTTTCACTGTAAAAAATTTGATTAGTTATGACAACATATAAGTCCTTATTCACCGTATACCCCAGAGTTAGATAAGTCCATACATACCCTTCTCATCTCCGTGCGTGCCGTAACTCTGTCTGACGCACCCACCGCTAGCCTAGCCTAGCTTAGCACAAAGACTGGAGGTAAACGGCTCCATCTAGCATACTGTTCCCAATAAGTGACAAAATAACGCCAACATTTTCCTATTTACATGTTGTGATTTGTATAGTCACAGCGTGTACAAATAACAAGGTCACAAGAGACACAGCCATCTTCCAACCGTATACATCCTGGGAACTATATTCTCAGAAGGCGAAGCACTGCTGCTTCTGCGGAGTGTTTTGCTTCAACTCTGAGCGAACTCTCTGCTCCTCACCACGGGGCTTCTTAGGTGCTGCGAGCAAATCACTCCGCCCAAGTAGCTATGCTTCGCCTTCTGAGAATATAGTTCCCAGTATGTATACGGTTTGAAGATGAATGTGTATAGGGTTGCCAACTTCAGAAAAGGAAAATGCGGGACAATCGTGGTTCTTTATAGGAAAATGAGGGACACTCAAAATATTTTTACTGCATCACACAGTGTACGTCATTTCAGTGTCTGTAGTCAAGTATGTGTTTAAAAGGTTATCAGACATAAACACATTTGTATTGCTTAACCTATTTATGTACAATTTAATTCTAAAAATTGTTTTAATGTAAAAAAAAAAAAAAAAAAGTCACATTACAAACAAACCATCGTTCAAAATAACAGCATTTATATCAAACAGAAAGCTTTTTTAACATTATACACTAGGCCTACAGTTCAAAAGTTTGGGGTAAGTAAGATTATTTTTTTGGAAAGAAACTAAAGAAAGTAATTGCCTACTTTTATTCAGCAAGGATGCATTACATTAAGTGACAGTAAAGACATTTATTATGTTACAAAGGCTTTCTATTTCAGATAAATCTCTTATGAACTTTATATTCATCAAAGAATCCTGGAAAATTTTTTTTTTAAACATTAATAATAATCAGAAATGTTATTTGAGCATATAATTCCCTTAGGTAGATTACATGTTTTCTTGCGTGGCTGGATGTTGGACTCATGAACAGTAATCACGTTGTTTGCATTCGCCAAAATTGATTTGCCGAAATCAAAACGTGGAAGGGAATTACCGTTAGCGCGAGACGAGTCCGGCTTGAAGTGGAAGCAACCAGATGGCAGAGGATTATGTTCGCAAATCAAACAATGATTTGTCTCAAAAGAATGATTAAAAAAGGCTGTGATTGGATGATGACAGGTGTCGGTGGTCATTCTCAAGTGTCGTGATCAGCACTGCTGCTGTTGCTGTTGTATCAGTCAGTGGTTAGATCAGCGTAGTAGGCTAGTCAAAAAAACGTACTCGGTTACTAACGTAACCTCGGTTCTCTCTAGAAGAGGGAACGAGTATTGCGTAAGTTGCTTACGCTACGGGTAAAGTCATCTTTTCTCGAGATACTGAAACCAAAAATTATCCTTAATTTTGTATATCTTGTCAACGCGTTGCAGCAGCTAGCAGACCTAGAGCGGGCTTCGCGCCCCCACGCGTCATAGCCCGCCAGAATGGGTGTGGCTTAGCGTATAAAAGGACGGGCTCGGGGGCTGCTTACCTGGTTTTCATCGACTGAAGCGATACCAGCTCGAGGCGGGCACGGCAGGTTACGCAATACTCGTTCCCTCTTCTAGAGAGAACCGAGGTTACGTTAGTAACCGAGTACGTTCTCTTACGAGAGGTTCTCTCATATTGCATAAGTTGCTTACGCTACGGGAACCCATTGTCAACGCCGGTCGTGCCCGCATCAACCACCTATAGTCCCAAGGGAACACCCTTCAGTGGGAATGAGACGGTCAACCTGAGTGGGCCAGTACACGTACATAAGCACACAATATCATGTGGCGAGGAATACAGAGCGGCGCAGCCGGTCCATATTAACATGTGGATATTTATCCTCACAGTATAGTACAGCCAGGGGAGCTGTGATCAGCGTGAGAGTAGCCTGCAGGGCGGGAACTTCTAGGTTGTAGAACCTAACAAATGTAGAGGGGGAGGCCCAGCCTGCCGCCGTACAAATGTCATGAATAGAAATTCCGCTGGACCAAGCCCACGAAGAGGCCATGCCTCTAGTGGAATGAGCCCTAAAGCCCAAGTGACACTGCAGGTCTTTAGACGCATATGCTGCCGCGATAGCGTCCACAATCCACCTGGACAGACTTTGTTTCGAGGTGGCGAGACCCTTGGTGCGCCCACTGAACGAAACGAAGAGCTGCTCCGAGCGCCTGAAGGCGGCGGAGCGCGTGACGTAAACCCTTAGCGACCTAACAGGGCAAAGGAGGTTAACATCGACTTCGCTACCGGAGCCCGGCAGGGCCGATAACGTAATCACCTGCGCTCTGAAAGGAGTGCCGAGCACTTTGGGGACATAACCATGCCTCGGCTTGAGGATGACTTTAGAGTCATTAGGCCCAAACTCGAGACACGTGGCGTTAACAGATAACGCGTGTAGGTCACCCACGCGCTTGACTGACGACAGGGCTATCAGAAAAGCGGTTTTGAGCGAAAGGTATTTCAGATCCACAGTCTGTAACGGTTCAAAGGGATGTGCTTTCATGGCCTCCAGGACCACAGAAAGATCCCAAATAGGAACCGACGGAGGTCGCGGGGATTCATCCTCCTGGCTCCTCTAAGGAAGCGGATGACAAATTCGTTCCTTCCTATTGCCTGGCCGCGCGTCGACTCTGCGAACGCCGCAATGGCCGCAACGTAAACTTTGAGCGTGGAGGGGGTCCTGCCCTTGTCCAGCAGCTCTTGATGGAAAACAAGCACCTCAGAGACCCCACAGTTTTGTGGGTCCAGGTCTTTTCCCGCACAACATCTAGTAAACACAGACCATTTCGACGCGTAGAGCCTTCTCGTGGAGGGAGCTCTAGACTGCGTGATCGTGTTCACAACCCCTTCTGGCAGGACAACGGGTATCCGTTGATTATCCATGCATGCAGAGACCAGCGCTCTGGATGAGGATGCCAAATCGAGCCGCCGGCTTGAGAGAGGAGATCCCTTCTCACCGGAATTGGCCACGGGGCTAGGTCCGTCAGCTGCATCAGCTCTGGGAACCAGACTTGGTTCTCCCATCGCAGGGCTACGAGGAGCACCGAGTGGCCCGCCTCCCTGATTCTCCTGATTATCTGTGGTAACAGCGAGATTGGGGGAAAAGCGTACAGCGGGCAGCTGGGCCACGCTTGGGCCAGCGCGTCCTCGTTCTTCGAAAAGAACCGTGGGCAATGAGCATTGTCTTTTGACGCAAATAGGTAGACTTTCGCTTTGTGAAACTGTCTGGGGATGCAGGGACCATTCTCCCGGGGGAACATTGTCCCTGGAGAGTCTGTCTGGACCGTCGTTTAGGCATCCAGGCACATGCGCGGCTCTCAGCGAGAGCAGGGAGTGCTGAGCCCAAACGAGGAGGCGTTCCGCCCGAGCATTGAGATTTCTGGTTCTGACACCGCCCTGGTGGTTCACGTAGGCTACCACTGACGTATTGTCCATGCGGACCAGCACGTGGTGGCCCCACAGGCGTGGTAGGAAGTGCCTCAGCGCGTTCTCGACCGCGATCATCTCCAGACAGTTTATGTGAAGGCACTTTTCCTGATCTGACCAATGGCCAAAGACCGGTCTGCCCTCAAAAAGAGCGCCCCAACCTAGGTTGGACGCGTCTGTCGAGACAACCTTCCGGTACGAGATAGCTCCCATCGTCACTCCCGACTGATACCACTCGGTCCCCATCCAGACGCAGCTCTGAGTCACTCTGATACGCAGACCGCCGGAAGCCCAAGCTCGGTGTGGTACTCGTGCACTCAGCCAGCGCTGTTGCAGGCGCATACGTAGCAAACCCAGCTGAAGCACTGCTGCGGCTGAGGCCATGCAGCCTAGCATTCTCTGAAAAGTTTTCAGGGGAACAAGGCTGTCCATCTGGAATGAAGCGGCCAAGTGTCGAACGCGGCTCGCGCGCTGTGTCGACAGGCGGGCCGTCATAGACCTGGTAAGTCCCGCCCATCCATAAAACCCCAAGTGGACCTCTAGGTTGAAAAATTG
This sequence comes from Leuciscus idus, assembly GCA_021554675.1. Lineage (NCBI taxonomy): Eukaryota > Metazoa > Chordata > Actinopteri > Cypriniformes > Leuciscidae > Leuciscus > Leuciscus idus. Next base: position 24,997,135 of record CM038623.1, on the reverse strand, counting down.
TCAATGCAAGTGAATGTGAGAAAATAATTATTTTCTGGTCCCGTTTGAATTGTGCCATGAATGTGAACATATGTTGCCTGTGAATTTTTTATATAATTTTTCATGTTACGAGTTTGACAGTATATTGTATGATTCTTTGGCTAGCAGTTGTGAAAAAGACATAACGAGAAAGACTACATGTCGCCTATGTGACGTCACCCCATAAAACATTTTCCCTCCACTTGTCAAATCACGGTGCTAATGCTGCGATAATCTATGGAGACAGATCAAGATGCCTGTGTGTTTTGTACCCAAATGTCACCATTCAAACCAAATGGGCTGTTCTTTCTTCAGATTCCCGTCTGATGTAAAAACTAGGTTGTAGTCCACAAAGTGCTCACACACAAAGTCTAACTGTATCAAACTTCTACCCGCTAAATTGTAGCATTCTTCACACGAAAAATTATATTAAAAATTCACAGACAACATATGTTCACATTCATGGCAAAATTCAAACAGGACCAGAAAATAATTATTTTCTCACATTCACTTGCATTGACGATTTTTCAACCTAGAGGTCCAGTGGGGTTAGCGGAAGGGGCGGGACTTACCAGCTCTATAGACACAGAGTCCAGATCTATCCCCAAAAAAGAGATCATCTGGCTGGGCAGTAATGAGCTCTTGGTCCAGTTGACCGTGAGACCCAAACTCTCCAGGTGGCTGAGAAGCAGCGTTCTGTGAGATATTAATTATATCTCTGACTGCGCTAGAATCAGCCAATCATCCAAATAATTCAATACTCGCATGCCCTGACTTCTGAGGGGAGCGAGAGCCGCGTCCATGCACTTCGTAAATGTACGGGGTGCTAGGGACAGGCCAAACGGGAGGACGGTGTATTGATATACCTGACCGTCGAAGGCGAATCTCAAGAATGGCCTGTGACAGGGTATTATCTGAATCTGAAAGTATGCGTCTTTCAGATCGAGAGAGATAAACCAGTCCCTCGGGCAAATTTGCGCGAGGATTTGTCTGGTCGTAATCTTTTTGAACGGTCGCCTCATGAGGGCTTTTTCAAATGTCTCAGATCTAAGATAGGTCTGAGAGCCCCATCCTTCTTTGGTACGAGGAAATAGCGGCTGTAGAAGCCTGACTCACTCTGGGAAGGTGGTACTGGTTCTATGGCCCCTTTGCATAGCAGCTTTGCTATTTCTGCACGAAGTAGGTGTGCTACTTCTTGATTCACTTTCGTCTCGGTCCGCGCTAGGAAGCGCAGAGGGCGGCGAGCGAATTGCAGCGAATAGCCTTGTTTCACTGTATTCAGCACCCACTCTGACATTCCCGGAATAGCTTCCCACGCTTCTGCGTGCATAGCTAGGGGAAGAATGGTCTCTGGGCTCCGATCGCCGCACAGTGTGGGCTTGTGAACCTGAGTCTGAGGTGTTGGCGCGGTGAGCGCCCTCGGTGCTTGAATATAGCAGCGCGCTGAAAGCATGGGAAAAAGCCCGGAACGCGTGTGTAGCGCTGGGCGTGGCATGTTTATCAGTAAGCGTGAGTGCTCGCGGGCAGCCACAGGTCTTACGACATAGCCGGTGTGTGACGGCTTTATAGGCTTTGTCCCCTGGGATAACAGTGTAGCAGAGCGGGCAGTGAGTAGGTGTGGGCACTGATTTGTGGGCACATTTCCTACATTCGACACTTGAGCGGCATCGACACCGGGGGAACCGTGCTTATGTGTAGGGGTGAACACTGGGAAGCGGGCACATTTTCTACACTTAAGACACCATCGGCATGAGCCGGATAACCAGAAATTGTACTCTTTATGAGATTTCTCTGGGTCGCCGTAAAAACGGCGTTTGTGTGCAGGCAAGCGGGTTGCGCGACGCGCTCGTTGGCTGCAAAATATACATCTGCAGTCGCCTTTTCTAAGGGAACTGACAGAGCGAGATGTTTTGATGGCGGTCCGGCCGCAACGGGACCCAACCACCTTTTCCTCCTTGATGCTAGGAGGACTTCGCTGGCTCAGGTGTCAACGCAAGCTTAGGCCGGGGTCCCCGAGGGGGAGGCGGCCTACAGCGGCTTGACAAGCGCGATCTCTGGCGAGTGCCCTGGCGTCGCTGCAGAGGCGGAGGCTGAGATGACTGCTGGGTAGAACCACGGGCAGGCGGCTGCTTCTGAGAGCGGCCCGCGGCGGAGCTCGAACGTCGAGGTAAGAAGAGCGTCATGGCCTGAGTGGTCTTCTGTACCTCGGAGAACTGGTCAACAATCCCGCTCACAGCTGGGCCAAAGAAGCCGGACGGGGAGAGCGGGGCGTTCAAAAACACGGCTCGCTCAGCCTCCCTCATGTCGGTGAGTGTCAGCCAGAGATGCCTCTCTATAACGGTGAGAGAGGCCATGCATCGTCCGATAGCCTGGGCTGCGGATTTTGTAGCACGAAGGGAGAGATCCGTCGCACTTCTCAAATCTGTCACGATGGCCTGATCCGCACCTTTCTCGTCCCATTCACGGAGGAGATTGGCCTGAAGGATCTGGAGCACAGCCATCGAGTGCAGGGCGGAGGCAGCTTGTCCGACAAGAGCTGAAGTGGTCCGTCAGGCTTTGGACGGGAGGGCAGCCTTTGCACGCCATCCAGCGGAGGGCGGACAGAGGTGCGCTGCAACCGCCTCTTCCACGGGGGGAATAGACTTGTACCCCTTTTCACTTGAGAGAGCGTAGAGGAAACAGAGGAGTGAAGTCTCGCGGAGAATGGAGCGTTCCACGATTTAGTGAGCTCGCTGTGGAGCTCCGGCAGGAAGGGTGCTGACCTGGAGGCGGGCACGCGGCGGCGGCCAGGCAGAAAACACCCATCGAGCCTGTTGGGCGCGGGCTCCTCAGGTGGGGACCACTCGAGGCCGAGTTGTCCGACTGCCTTCGTGAGGAGGCGAAGAAGTTCGGCCTCCACGCTGGCCCGAGTCCCACTGGACTCCTGGAGCGAAGCGGCGGGGTCTGGGTTGGAACCAGATCAGTCTTCGCTTCCTGACGCCACAAGGGAACAGCTGTCGTTGATGGCGTCCTCGTCCGCTTCATCTCCCGAGGCGTCGGCAGAGCGGGCAGCCGCCGGCATCTGAGCGTCCGTGAGGGAGCACGGAGAAGGCGAAAGCGAGGCTCGAGGGGAAGGTTGAGCGCGCGCGGGCCATGTCAGGCTCCGGCAGCCTCTGGGAGGGACTCTTCTTGCAGCGTGGTCCAGCGGAGGCGGGCGGAGGAACAGCTTCGGCGTCGAACATCTCAAGTCGAGCCCGCAGGGTCGACATGGTCAGTTATTCGCAGTGAACGCAGCCACCCGAGGAAAGGGCGAGGGCTGCATGTTCACGGCCCAGGCAGAGAGCGCAGATAACATGGCAGTCTCCGTCACCGAGCGTCACTGAATTTTTGGCTTCAGTATCTCGAGAAAAGATTACTTTACCCATAGCGTAAGCAACTTACGCAATACGAGAGAACCGCTCGTAAGAGAATGGGACAAGGGAGGTCACGCACGGGACAATAAATTAGTCCCAAAAAACGGGAAGTCCCAGCTAATACGGGACAGTTGGCAACCCTAGTCTCATATGACCTTGCTATTTGTACACTCTGTGACTATACAAATCACAACATGTAAATAGGAAAATGTTGGCGTTATTTTGTCACTTATTGGAAGCAGTATGCTAGCTGGAGCCATTTACCTCCAGTCTTTGTGCTAACTAAGCTAGTCTAGCGGTGGGTGCGTCAGACAGAATTACGGCACGCACGGAGATGAGAAGGGTATGTATGGACTTATCTAACTCTGGGGGATACGGTGAATAAGCTAAAGTCCCAAAAGGTCAGCGTGTTCCTTTAAGCAATTTTCAACCTTTTTATGTTATACAAGATTCAACTAATTTTTTAAGTCAGTTTAATGTAATTCAAGTTGAAATGACTTAAACATCCAAGTTGATTGTACTTAAAAGACAGTATTTTACTTATTTAAAGGTATAGCGGAGGATCTTTCCAAATTTTAGATAAGACCCGCCCTCTCCACTTTTTGAAAAGTTTGATTGATTCACCAGAATGATTGACAATTAGGAGGACCAATAGTTTAGACTACCCACCAGGAAGTAAAACATCCTCCGCTATACCTTTAAGGAAGCAACTTTATTTTACAGCGTGGGTCTAATCTAATATTTTCCCCCCTCACTTCCAGATCAACAACAAATTGACAGTAACTGCCGTCCAGAGAGCCTGCTCAAATTCATATTCCTCCTTATTACAAATATCCACTTTCAGTCTGGCTATTTCTCAGACTTCCATTAGCAATGCAGCTGTGGATAGAAAGCAGTTCAGCACTGCTCATCATTTTGATAATGAAGATTTCAAAAATGGGCGGGACCTCATCACTAAGGGCATTGCTGCAGTGAAAGTCAGCATGAAACAGGGCAGATATTTTTCTGCCCGCTCCAGTCTGGGGGCTGCATGTCATACTTTACAGGTATGCTAGTCCATAGAGATGCAAATCTAGAAGTATGGAGGGTTTTTAATGGGGGGGGGGGTTAATCTAAGGTCCAATCCTCACTATTAACTAGTTGCTTAGCATGCATATTACTAGATGCATGTTTATTTGTACTTATAAAGCACTAATGCCTTATTCTCCATGACCATAATCTACATCCCTAATCCTACCCAATAAACTTAACAACTACCTTACTATTACCTTAACTATTAATAAGCAGTAATTAGGAGTTTATTGAGGCAATAGTCGTAATTAATAGTGAGAATTGGACCATAATCTAAAGTGTGACCAAAAACAAAATATGTCCAACAGAACTCCTCACTATTATTAGTGTGTTTTAGGAATTTGAAGGAAAATATACAAAGTATTGTTTAGGTAGAACAGTACTTTGTTCTGTGGTTTATATAATAAGCTAAAATAGGATTACATTGAGTAGGCCTATGTAAATTTGCAATTAAGAAAATTAATGTGTTTTTGTGTGCAGGATTTCTATAGTCACAGTAACTGGGTGGAACTGGGAAGCACTGCTCCTTTCAGCCCCCTGATCAGACCGGAACTTCCTCTCAACAATCTAGCAGGTACTGTACTGTATAGCTGTTCCTGAAGTAGTTTCTTTGTATTTGTCTGAAAATTAATTTTCCAATAAGGTGTACTATATGACATTTACATTTGTCCACCCATGTCATGTAACCAGTTATATATATATATATTGTGTCATTCCCCACACACACTAATGTTTCTGGATGGATGTCTAGGTCCCAATACAAAAACATGCAAAAGCTGTGTTGGAAAAGACTGCAGTGACAACATTCTCCAAGAGGTTCTGCAGCAGAAGATCTTAACTTCAGGATATTTTCGCCTTTTACTCTCAACCAAACCTGCAGGTAAGGACGTTTAACATCTCATACATTAGCATAGGTTTAAGTGCTTATCGGGGTTTTTAGACCAAAGTCAGACAGTTCCCAAAATAGAGCATGTATTACTTCAGCTGAATCTCCTTGGATATGATGAAGCTGTAAATTGTAACACTAGTGATCATAAGCACTGTTTGTATGATCTACTACATTTCTGTAAGAATTTTTTGGGCGGGAAATTTTGAAAAGGTACTGGTTATTTTCTGGTTATTATCCATTCAGTTTACAGACATTTCCTTTAAACATAAAACACAATGCAATGCGTAATTCAAAATATGGGTAAAACTCCTGTGAAAAATCAATACAGTAAATGTATTAATATTAACACATTGTAACATGCATGCTCTGTTTTAGTATTGTTTTCACTCTTTTACCGGTTCTGGGTTTGTCTGCTCTTTGTGCCCTAATTAGTTACGGATTTAATTCACCCATTCTTACTTATTTTACTCTCCCTGTGTATTTTAACCCTGAGTTCTGTCTGGTCATTGTCCGGTATTGTCTATGTTTTGTGGTTGTGTTTATGATTAGACCCTGCATGTGATCTCCTGAGTTTTCCATTATTGGTTTAAGAAAGATTACTTTTTCTCTACTCCTTCGTCGTGCGCATCATTACAGCCACTGTGACACACATGACTTTGTGCCCTATTTTTACAGACTATGTTTCATACTTGACTTGCTTGAGTAAATGTTTATACTTTTTACATTTTCTCAGTTTTCATGTTAGTATATGCACTGTCAAGGTACTTCAAGAATGGTAAAGATAAAAAGAGGTAACTGTATGCAGTCACCATAAATGGGGTTTAGGAAGATCATCAGACATCATGTTCCATCAAGTTCTTTAAATGAACTCCATCAATTACTGTCTGAGCTTTATTGCAGAGTTCAAGATGCTTTGAATTAAAAGACCAAAAAGCTGTACACTCAGAAATACTTGGTTTATATAAAAGTGAATTTAACTCTCTCTCTCAGGCAAGTGTAGCCATGGCGGCCTTCTTGACATGACCAGTTATGAAGACCCCACCGGAGGTATCAACAAGGATGACATCAGCTCAAGTCACGGCTTCCTTCATCAGCGTGCCGCTGAAATAGCCATCAATGCTACTATTGACCTGCTGGAAGACATCCGACTGGCCACAGGCAACGTAGCCTTTCTTCGGTATGAGACTATTGACTATTTATTAACATAAAAGGAAGAAATCTTTTGAGCTACTATTACCATAAGTGGTTCATATTTATACACTGTAGTCCATGTTTTCTGAAGCTATGCAGTAGTTTTATGAGGAACAGGCTGAAAATTACACCACTGTGAACTGATGATGAACATTGGGCAAATTATTGCATTTCATCTGCTTTCTCTCTCTCTCAGATTGATGGGCCTGAATCAGACCTCAGTTCTGGCTTTTGTGTTTGACACCACGGGCAGTATGTCTAATTACATCGCAGAGGCCAAGACAGTGACCTTCAGTATCATAGACAGCAGGAGAGGAACATCAGAGGAACCTTCAGAATATATTCTAGTCCCATTTAATGACCAGGGTAGGCATGTTGTGCTGAAAATGAAATATTTATGTCAAATTATATATATATTGTGATCACATATTAAATTAGGTGTCTTTAACTACTGTGTACTTACGTCAAAGAAATCGTTAGGTACAATGTACTTATTGTATCCGTTTTTGGTGCTTTTGAGGTGGGATGAGGATGAGGTTAGGGACAGGTTTGGTGGTATGGGTAGGTTTAAGAGTGGGTTAAGGGGGAAGGGAAGGGTCAACAGTGTAATTATAGATGTAGTTATATTAATTACAGTGTAAAAACATGTATGTACACAATAAGTGCATTGTATCAAATTATTAATTTAAATGTTTGTATAGTAGTTAAGGACACTTAATATAAAGTGGGTCCAAGTTTTTATATGAAAATGTAGATATGGATAAAATATCTTGTTCCATAGATTTTAGAAAACCATCTGTGCTGATGCTTCAAAGATACCAGCATCTACTTGCTTAACTTGTTTATCTGATAGGCCTATATACACATTGGATTCAGAAAGTATTCAGACCCTTCTTTTTTTCCACATTTTGTTGTATTGCAGTCTTATGCTAAAATTCAGTCACAGTTTGATTAAAATGCTCTGTGCATTTTGGTATTGTAGTGCCCTGTAATGAGGTGTTTGTGTTTTTCACAGGTTTTGGACCTCTGATGAAAACTGAAAAGGCAGATACATTTAAAGAGCGAATCAATTCCCTTTCAGCATCTGATGGTTCAAATCCAGGGATGTGCCTTTCAGGACTACTGGTGTGTGTGTGTGTGTGTGTGTGTGTGTGTGTGTGTGTGTGTGTGTGTGTGTGTGTGTTTTCAATGTCTTTTGGACAGTAGTGTAAACCTTCATTCATTCTGAGAAAAGTTCACTATGAAACCAGTACACGCAAACAAATTCAAGATTTGTTTGCACAAATAATATGATCATTTAGATTTAGAGGAAATCGTTTTATTCTTTGGTATCCACAGTAAAAGTGTTCTTGTCTTTTTCATCATTTCATGAATCTACAGTTAACACTGACACAAGCTCCTCCATCATCAGACATTTTTGTTTTCACTGATGCTTCAGTAAACGACACAGAATTAAAAAGTGCAGTTGAGGCCATGATACAAATCACCAAGTCAACAGTGAGTATCTGCAGAACTGCTTGATTTGTTTCTTCAGTTGGGATCAGTTATGTTACAGACGTCTTAATACTTGTTTCTTCCTTCCCACACTTTAGGTCACTTTCCTGCTGACAAACTCCATCTCATCGCGTAGTCAGCAGAATGTCTCACTATCAAGATTATTGTCTCAGTCAGACATACAGCTGTACAGAGACCTGTCCCATATTTCTGGTGGACAGACCATAGAGGTCACAAACTCTACACTGTCTCAGGCCACTGCAGTCATTACAGATGTAATCACCGCTGGCGTGGTATGTTTCAACAACAAGATCCCTTTATTAAAGCAACACTATGTAGCTTTTCAACCTTCATAATATATTTCCAAGACCCTTGTGATGGGACATCGACTTACAATAGGTTGAATGACACGCCTGCCATAGCCTGACGGGGTCTGTATCGCTTTTACTGGCACTATGTAACTTCGGGGTTCGGGTAGTAACCCGAGCACAAAAAGAACTACAAAACTCGACTGCTTTACGGCATACGTCACTTCCCCCACCACTTCCTCAAATTCGGATGTGAGAGGCCAACCAGCATTTGTTTTCCGGCTTTCGTGCGTATGTTTTTGTCATGGGGGCTGTTTACACCTGGCCACTTCATGCGTTTTCTCAAATCGGATAGCTATCCGATCGTGAAAAGACCAGGTGTAAATGCCCTCCGAAACACATTTGAGACGGATTTGAATCCGATCGCTCAAACCACTTCAGGAGGAGGTCTGGGCGAATTCCAGACAAAACTGGACAAGTGTAAATGCATATGGTTGTTGAAACCACATATGTAAATTGTACTCCTCCCAAAAATGCTAAAATAAATAAAATAAATAAACGTGTGAGAGCGTGTTATAGGCTATATGTAATGTTATAGCCAGATATGACGACGCAACTGGAACACGCATCACCGCAGATGAGAAGCTGAGCATCTATTCATTAAGCCAACGTGCAAACTATTGCAAATCAAAGTGAAAGTAAGTCGCAGACGCTTAACACAAAATCATCATCATTAAAAGTAAAGAAACGAAATGATCTTACCAGGGCTGTTACTGCTCTCTCTTATTGCTGTCTTTGATTTTGAAATTTTAGCTGATGATCAATAAAATGCAGCTCATATCTGTTGCTTTCGGTGACGTGCACTCCATTAAATATGCATATAGCGCGGGAACTGAAGATCGGATTTAAATCTGTTTTGCAAAAACACATTTATGTGACCAGGTGTAAATGGAATCGTTTTGATAAATCAGAAAGCTATCCGATATGAAATAACACATGAAGTGCCCAGGTACAGCCCCATGGCCAAAGCAGCAACGGACAAAAAAAAGTCAGAAGTAAACGGTGTGTACAAGTTTTGGTAGGAGCTACATTCTTGCAAGTAAATAATACATGATTAGACGGACAAAATCATCTTTTAGGCTAAGTAGCCTAATGATTGCAGGCTGATAGTCATGTTTGTTTATTTACTTTTCTGGTGAAAGTGTCTTGCCTCAGGCTATAATGCAAATCGATTTTTCAAATTTGCAGATTCATCTATGGTAGCTTTGATATTATAATATTGACGATATATGGCTATTACCTACCATGATATATGGCTATTACCTACCAATAACACATGAACACACTTCATGTGTTATTTCGTAAACATTGACTTGAATTAGCATTCTGTAAAACAGTAGCCAATAGGCTACTATAATGACGCTGGCTTGTAAACGTGAGCTACGCGATCTTTTGGCGTTTGAAAAAAATAAACCACATGAAATTATATTCATATGACATGCTGAAATATATGCCACTGTACCTGGGATGAAGACATTTCACACGCAACGCAGGCGACGTGAGAACTCCTTCTGCAGAGGTCGGGGGTATTGGCTTGTCAACAAATGAACGTGTATCCCCTGGTGTTACCATGACAGATTTTACGTCAGTAGTAGAAGACAATACTGTTTCCCAACTGTAGGGGGACCCCGAGAGCAAAAGTTACCTGGTGTTGCTTTTATTAACGATACTTCTATCATTATTATATAGACATACATTTTATAATAGCCGTTTCTCAATATGCGTTCTTGTCTGTAGGCTACTTCTTGTGGACTTGTGAAACGTCATCAGTCGCTGCCCAAGTACTGTTCCAATTCAAAGGCCGTTTCTCAATACGCGTTCTTGTCTGTACTTGTGTTCTTGTGGACTTGTGAAACGTCATCAGTCGCTGCCCAAGTACCGTCCCAATACACAAGTTTGCATTTTGGCAAGAACGGTTAAAATTCCCAGAAGTGTTCTTGACACTTTTACAGAGGATGCATAGGTTGGTAACATGAGGTTGGTAACTTGTGTGAACTTGACGGCAGAAATATCCCAGCATTCATTTCGGCATTCGAGGAAGGAGTTATGTTTGGGTTATTTAAACCCGTTATTTAACCCGTTTAAACCAGTTATTTAAATCGCGTTATGTTTGGGTACTGCAGACGGCGTCTGTGCGGGGGTATTATTGCGCAATACCAGCAAGAACACATTGTCTCAAACTGTCAGCAAGGTATGTGTGCTCGTCACCTTGTGAGTTCATTCTTCCAAGAACAACTAGCAAGAGCGTTCTCCCCAAGAACACAAGTCCGTTCTTTGCATTCTTGGTTTTGAGAAACAGCCAATGTTAGTGTAATTTGCTTTATACCACTAATCATATCCTAATATGAATGCTTTTATTTGTGCTGTGCTGTCCTTGGGGGTTACTCTTTAAATCTCAAATGCAGTAAAACATGTGTTTCTTGAAGGTGACTGTTCTTTACATAGAGAGAAGTCCAGCCATTGCAGAATTTTTTTCTTTTGTGTTGGATCCATCTCTGTCCAATGTGACTGTGTATGTCACCGGGGACTCTCCAGTCTTTACCCTCTACAGCCCTACAGGTGAGCCTGTGCATCTATGAACAGAATGCCCATCTACAGAAGCCTATGTGCTTAATCAGTTTCATGATTCTCTCATCATTTACTCACCTTCATGCTGTCCCAGATGTGTGACTTTCCTTCTTCAGATAAACACAAAGAAAGATTTTTAGAAAAATATAGGCCATCTCTATGATTCCATATAATGAGTCTCTCAAAGTTAACGCTTCAAAAACTACACAAAACAAACATGATGATAATTTACAGCCACAGTTGATGAATCAATGTTGTCTGAAGCTAAATTATGTGGTGTCATTTATGCAATCCCTTATTTGCGTCACATAGTATGTGTGACACTGACATTCATCACTTAATGGTGTATAAATACACTGACAGAGGCTGTGCATAAGTTACAGTATACATACAAAATCTGCAAAAAGGTAATGACCTACTACCTGAGGTGTAGGTAGGGAAAAAAGTAATATTTTAAGGCGTGCCTTAAGTCTCCGCATTGAGGCTTATGTGGAAAAAAACACTCAACGAACGATCAGGGAAGGATGTAAGGCACGCTAGGTTGAGGAACGCCGCGGTGTGAGCCTCGAGAGAAAGCTTGTCTTGCTCAAGACAAAGCAATTGCACTGCTGCTGGTAGATCCATCTTTGGGTTTTTGGTCTGTCATTCTTTTAGGTGTCTGGTTGCAGCAACGAGGAAACAGGATCTCTATGCAGCAGACTTTATAAATCATAAACTCAAACTTACAGAAATGCTCATGAGATAAGGAAACACAGAACAGAACAACCAGGTCAACATTAACAGCAGACAATATGAAGCTATACTTAAAAAACAAAAAAATCAAAGATGGCAACAACAGTGGGAAACCGGAAGTAAAGGTAGACATACAGTATGTATGTAATACAGCCAAAAGTGGGGAAAAGTAGGCACTCAGGTGGAAGTAGAAGAGAGGAAGACATTTTATCCAGACTCAGAATAGGACATACAGGACTGTACAAAACAATGCAATTAATGTCAAAGCATTCGACAGGACGATGTGAATGGTGTGGAGAAAACGAAACAGTAGAACACGTAATCATGTATTGTGAAAAGTATAAAGATGACAGAGAAAAGTTATTAGAAGAGGTTCAGAGAGAAGAGGAGATTGATATTAATTTGAGGTACCTATTAAACCCAGAACAAAGACGTAATAACAGAGAAGCTTTATTTAAATATTTGGAGAACACAGATTTAATTAATAGGATTTGAGAGAATATTTGTATTTTTTTTTTTCTCAAGCCAGAGGAGCTGAACACGCAACGCTGGCTGAAGCATAGATTTTTATTGAGCGGGGGAGGATGGGATGTGTGTAAGTGGTTAGAGTCTCTGGATCGTGTTCACAGTAGGTGGCGGTAATGCGCGAAATTGGTGCGAACTGCCAAAAAAACGGGAAGAAGAATAATGAACTAATGAAGACGTGATCATGGAAACAAAGAGTGGCGGGAAACTGAACAAAATGAACACTGAAAGAAGTCCAAAAACAAACACAGACATGTAACACTTAGGCGTGAGTAAATGATAAGAGAATTTACATTTTTGGGTGGAGTATCCATTTAAGGTTCCATTGCATGTCAGGGCTTTGACATTAGGATTATGTCATAATTATTAATCTATTAACATATGATTTCATGAATGCCACTTTCAGGTGTGTCTCAGTCAGGTTCTGTGGCAAATGGTCCTCTGGGTAACATCCTGACTGTAGGGAATCTAAAAAGATTAAAAATCCTCTCTGACAACCAGAAAGGGGAATGGAAGATTAGTATCAGCTCCACAAGCTCCTACACCCTGAAAGTCATCGGTAAAGTTTTCATTTCTGCGTATGACTTGCTTTTAAGGTTTCATATGTTGATATTTTACTCCTGCAATTTAACTTAAAATAGCTTTTGCAATTATTAGTTCTAGAAAAGCTTCAGTAAAAACGTTATTGGACATGGAATATTCATCATAAAGTTTATGGTGTTGATTTCCTGCCATGTTCATTTAAAAAACGAATTAAGTTCATATCCTGTCAATTATCACAGAAAATAATCTTTATTCTGTTTGTCAAAGCAAAATAAACATATGCCTGTCCATAATTAAGAATTCCTTTAATTGTGAATACAGGTCAGAGTTCTGTGGATGTCCTCGTTTACTTTGTGGAGATCATTGAGGGAGGTCATGGAGACTCATGGGCACAGAGTTTCACCCGGCCTTTTATTGGTATAACATCATACATCCATTCTCCAAACCACTTGTCCCCTGTAGGGTCTTGGAAGTCATGCATCATATAATTCATATTCAAAATATGTTTTTAATGGATTGGAAAATTCCACACAAAATCATTTTGCTTTAAGGTGCGGTCACATTTACCGTTGCTCAGGGAAATTTAACATGCGAAATCCAGTGATTTCGATTGGAATCTGTGCCATCTGGAATTTTGTGTGAGGGCGAAACATTTACTCATGCAGATTTTGTATTGCGTTCAAGTTTTTCACTCAAATTCACCAAGTTTTTAGAAAAGAATACTGTTTGGTTTTAAAGTGACTTTAGTGTGAGCTTACATTAGAGATAGACAACTTCGGTCTGTCCTGCAGAGTTTAGTTCCAAACCTAATCAAACACACCTGAACCAGCTAATCAATGTCTTCAGGATTACTAGAAAGTTGGAGCTAAACAGCAGGACAGTGGCCCAACCATAGATATCATATAATAAAGGCTAGATGTCTCGTCCGCGCTGCTGGCCAATGGAGGTCGACGTCTGCACACAGCGGCCATCTTGCCACAGGAAGCTCGCTCACTCGTAACATTGTGTTAATGGTGCATGTACTTTTTAAATAACCATAACTTGCTCAATTTTCTACCGATTTTCAAATGGTTTGGTTTGTTATAAACGTCAGAGATGTAGTTATGACACTGCATACTTATCAATAAATATAATATTATATATTTTAAACATGTTCAAGCATCCAGAATTATAGCCACGTTAATAACGTTTGTAAGAAACCAAACCGTTTGTAAATCCGTCAAGATTTCAGCGAGATAAGAGGATTTGTGTTCATGCTGATCACTCACCTTACTTCAGATACCACAGAGCTCGCCAGAAAGCTTCCCTGTGACAAGATGGCCGCTGGTGTGAGGCTTTTCGAGACTCCGCCTTAAGACATCTAGCCTTATATGGATATCTATGGGCCCAACAGTACCGATGCCCATCTCTGACTTGCATCATGAGACTATTGACAGTGGACAATCACAATTTTGTGACCACACCTTAAGTTTGAAAATAATTGCTCTTGTTTGTCACAAAACATACATCCAGCCTGTGTCTGATACTTCAGTGTGTTTCTGTAATTGCCGATCAGGTCGGAATGCTACTTTGTTTGTCTCTGTGACCGGAGGAGTTTCAGTCACAGTGACTGACGTGCTTCTAGTTGAAGCTTCAGGATCTGCTGTTGTTAATGGAACCATCAAAGCAGTGGGAGCGACAGACTTCCTGGTGAATGTAGACAGAATCCCAGAGGGACCATTTGTGGTCCAACTTAAAGGACTGTTGAATGACTCCTCGTCTATTAGTCGATTCCAGAGACAGTCACCCACCCAATATAAAGGATCTAGAATAACCATCACGGTAAGAAATAACTATATAAAAATGTTAGATACACAAACACAAATAGCTGTAATTTACAACAATTATTAAACAATAATGACTTAAATTTACACAGGTTGGTACAAAAAATCACTGTATGAGACAAATAACATACATTAACCATATCTGTTCCTCCACAGGCCCAATCGCAGAACATTGCACAGCCTGGAGTCCCATTCGGTCTCAACTTCACAGTGACCTCTAACACTACAGATGGCAACTACACTATCCGAGCCCGGACTGACCTGGGCTTCAGCGTGTCTTTTCCCCGCTATCTGATCCTTGTGGCAGGAGGAAGTGCTCAGGGAAGCGTCACACTGACTGCACCCTCCGATACCGAGTCCGGGACAGTTTTCACACTCACTATTGAGGCAGAAGCTCCGGGCTCCACCGACCTCAATTATGCCATAGTGCAATTCACTGTCTCCACAGCAAATTTTTTTTTCAGTGGATTTTACGCACTTTCCATGTGTCTTTCTTTCTCCTGGTTTTTTGTTTCCCATTTTGTATGATTCTAAACATTTAGCACAGCATGTACCATTGTATGTTGCCTTCTTTACTTGTCTTGAATTGTCAGGTGTAAAAGAGTCTTTGTAAATATTTAACTATTAAGGTTAAGGTTACTATTGAAATTTCACTCGCACTTTCTGTAGTAAACACGTGTGTTTTATTTGAACACTTGATTTGTGGGTAAGCTGTGGTTTTAACAGTAAGGTAGACTCTACTCTTGATCTTGTTTTAGAAGTTTATTAAAGACAAAGTTCATGTCAGGGGCAGCAGTATTGCCCAAGCTCATGGCATTGTGTTGGTTTTCCTTTTTGCATTTGCTTTCACTCTCATTCAGCCTCTCCTTTGGCTCAGGGACCTCATTGAACACCTGTCATATGAGTGATTATAAGTTATAATACATTTTGGGGGGACTGTGTAAGAAACTCAGAAGTGAAGACCAGGAGACTCGGTTGTATCTTCAGCAGGATTTTTTATTAAGAACAAAAGCGGTTGCTGCAGTCATCAAGTCTAACTATGAAAGCTATACACTGTAGTTTTATACACATTTTAAGGGGCAGTCTTTACAAGTGAAGACAAAGCATTTTGGTGATGACCTTAAACAAAGCGTTTTTGAAAGAAGTATCCAGGTATAGGAATCCGAAGAAATTAAGTATCCAGGTATAGGAATCCGTGAATCCTAGAGTGTTACCAGTCCTAATCCTTTTCAAAGAATGGGACAGGAGCTCCAAGAGCCATTAAAGACAAAGGGTGAGCGTCTCAGTAATCTGACTCATTTGACTAACAATAAAGAGGCAAGGTAAGATTGGATTTGAAAGAAGCATAAGGAACAAGGAAGTAAACATTCTTTCTTAGTGATTTTCTTAGTAACACACAAACACACACTTACGATAACACTGACAGAGGCTGTGCATAAGTTACAGTATACACACAAAGTCTGCTAAAAGGTAATTCTCTATTTTAACTTTATTTACAATTTTTCTCTGATTGAGTAATATGTAATATTTTATGAGGAAATTTCTAGTTAAATATATCTAAGTTAACTTTATTTGTAATAGTGTTTAGTGAAATGTTTCATCAAGATTTGACAGAAGACTGAATTTTCCAACAGCACCTATTATTGTGGACAGTCATGGTTTCACTGGTTGTGGTGGCTGTATTTCTTCTCTGGGGGCCCCTGTTTCAAACAGTTAT
The DNA here is from genome assembly GCA_021554675.1 of Leuciscus idus. Lineage (NCBI taxonomy): Eukaryota > Metazoa > Chordata > Actinopteri > Cypriniformes > Leuciscidae > Leuciscus > Leuciscus idus. The sequence continues at coordinate 24,980,804 of CM038623.1, read as the reverse complement.
CAGTTCATGCATTCCCAGGGATTCAAACCCATGTCGTTGCAAGCACCATTTACATCAGGGTGCCGATTCTCTCTTCTCTTATTTTATGTAATTACCTCTTTAACCTTCTTTGTTTTAGCTCTGGTAGTTACCAGTTGCATTCCTCCGAGTGGTTGTTTTTTAATGTACCCTGGGTTTTCACAGATCTCTGGAAAAGGGCATTTTCCTATTTTGCACCTTGGTCATGAAACAATTAGCAAAAAGATTTTTGAGCATAAATGTAAGATAATCCTAAAGAATGCATTGAAGGAGACATGCGATTGTTTCTTGTAAAAGACCTATGTGTTTAAATACATTGTAGGCTATATGTTGTATCATCAATCTCAATGGGACTTCATGGTAAAATTAAGGTAAAATAAAATTAATAAAAAATTAAGCATTTTAAAACGGCTAATCGTTTTTTTTTTTCGTTTTTTTTTTTTACTAAGAGTATTTGAACACTCACTTAGATTGCTAAGATCGCTTAGGTTTCGCTTAGAAAGCCTATCACGTTCGGAGTATTACAAAACAAGCCAATGGCAAGGAAATGCCATGGGTCTGCGGAATTTGCATTGCGTAACTCCGCCCCACCTCGTGGGTATATAAGGAAGTACGCTGGCAACATGCAGTTATGTTTTCTTGCTGAGGAGCCGAGACTGAACTCAGGCATACTCAGGGAACAAGGGTTACATACGTAACCGAGACATTCCTTTTCGTGGTCACTGACGTTCCCAGTCTAATCACGCCACCTCGGCTGCCTTCCAGTGCCCTGCGTAAGTCTGAGCTCCCCATCATTAGCACAGACGAAGGACTCCTACTTAACACAGGAATAACAAGGTACACTGGGAAGCATATCTCAGTGGAAATATGCAACACAATGCCTGAAATTAAGCCTTTTTTAAAGAAGAAAGATCTGGAAAAAATAATTCATGCATTTATCACTTCGAGATAGACTATTGCAACTCGTTATATTATGGTGCCCAAAATAAAGTTTTAGATAGACTGCAGATGGTCCAGAATGCGGCTGCAAGATTGCTTACAAGTACTCGCAAATTCGATCATATTACTCCGGTGTTAAAATCATTACATTGGTTGCCTGTCACTTTTAGGATTCATTTTAAAATTGTGTTATTTGTATTTAAATCCCTACATGGTTTAGCCCCATCTTAGATTTCTGATCTAATCCAGGAACAAAAGTCAATGAGATCACTACGATCACAATTTCAGAAACGTCTTGTTGTTCCTCGGTCTAAGATGAAGTCTAGAGGGGATCGCGCGTTTGCGGTCGCCACCCCTAAATTATGGAACAGTTTACCTTTATATATCAGGGACCTTCCTACACTCAGTCAGTTTAAAAGCCATCTGAAAACATATTTTTTTATGATAGCGTTCGATCAAGATAAGTGTGAAGGGTGCTAGTGTCATTTATCTCCTTTTTATAATATATGTTTTTTGACTGTTTTATTATGTTACTACTACCTATTTAGATATATGGATATGCATTTTCTTTTATTTTTTTTTTCTCTGCTTATTGTTTTACTGCTTGTACAGCACTATGGTCAACTTTGTTGTTTTATTCAGTGCTTTATAAATAAATTTGAATTTGAATGCCTGCCCAAAGGGAGGACTTACAGAATACACATATGACCCGCGAGCGGGCTACATATGGAGAAACACTGGGGTGTCCAGCCCGCAGGGTGGAAACTTTCAACCCCAAGAGTGGCAAGGTGGCTTGCCAAGGGAAAGACACACGCTCGAGAGAGGCTTACAGTGGAAATACACATGTGGGGGTCGCCCAGGGGGGGAACCATGCACATGGAGGCACCTAGCCAACACGAAAGCTGCCGGAGGCATAACTCTGGCGTTGACCTCAACAGTGCTGGAGGAACTCAGGGCTTCCCGGAGAAACTCACCTGAGGAGAATATCGCACGTATCCGGTCCGAGGAGTAGAATGGTGAGCAAGCGAAGACACCTGAGCAGATCCTAGTTTCCGGCTAGTTGAAGCGAGTACACGGGATCATACTGGCTCCACTCAGAGATTGTAGAATCTCGCAAATGTGTTAGGTGTCGCTCAGCCATGCGCTAGAGCCCAAGAGGAAGCCACACTACGGGTGGAGTGTGCCTTCACACCAAGGGGGCATGGTCGACCTTGCTGCTGGTATGCCAAAGCAATGGCGTCCACTATCCAGTGAGACAACCTTTGCTTGGAGAGAGCCTTTCTCTTCAGCTTCCCACCATAACAGACAAAGAGCTGGTCTGAGGTCCTGAAACACTGCATTCTGTCTATGTAAGCACGGAGGGCACGTACTGGACAGAGCAGTGCCAAGGCTGGCTCTGCCTCCTCCGAGGGCAGCGCTTGCAGGTTGACCACTTGATCTCGAAAGGGAGTGGTGGGAACCTCGGGCACATATTCAGGCCGGGGTCTCAGGATCACATGAGAGTAGGTTGGCCCGAATTCCAGGCACGCTTCGTCAACCGAAAATGCCTGCAGGTCCCCTACCCTCGTGATGGAGGCCAATGCAACCAGGAGTGCTGTCTTAATAGACAGGAACTTAAGCTCAACTGATTGCAAAGGCTTAAAGGGAGCACTCTGCAGGGTGGCCAGAACCACTGTGAGGTCCCAAGAAGGTACGAGAGGAGAGACTAAATCCTCCTCGGTCCTCTCAAGAACCTGATGACCAGGTCGTGCTTCCCCACGGACTTACCTTCAACTGCGTCGTGATGTGCGGCGATAGCAGCAACATACACTTTGAGGGTGGAGGGAGACAGCCTTCGCTGCAACCCATCTTGCAGGAAGGAAAGCACGACACTGATCGGGCATTTTCTGGGGTCTTCTCGGCGAGAAGAGCACCAGGTGACGAAGAGGTTCCACTTCAACGCATAGGCATGTGTCGTGGACAATGCTCTAGCGGAAGTGATGGTAGCCACCACTGGAGGTGGTAGGGTACTCAAACCTGCCTCGTCCCATCCAGAAGCCACACATGTAGGTTCCATAGATCGGGACGAGGGTGCCAGATGGTGCCCCGTCTCTGAGAAAGGAGGTCCTTCCTTAGAGGAATTGGCCAGGGAGGGGCTGTCGCGAGGAGTACTAGTTTGCACAGGGTCTGTGCAAGAAGACTCGCTGGGGGAAATGCATACTTGTGGAGGCTCTGCGGCCAGCTTTGTGCGCCTGTGCATCCGTGCCGAGCGTGTTCCCAAATCAGCTGAACCGTCTGGGGATGGAGTCTGCATTCTCCAGGGAGTGGCTGAAACCATGAGAGCTCGTCGGATGCATGGTTCAGGTCTCCCGGGATATAAATGGCTCAAAGCGACTTAAGATGCTTCTGACTCCATAGGAGGAGGTGGCGGGCGAGTTGCAACATACAGCGGGAGCATAGACCACCTTGTCGGTTGATGTACGCTACTGTCGCGGTATTGTCTGAGCGGACTAGTACGTGCTGGTTCTTGAGCAACGCACGGAAGCGGTGCAGAGCCAAACGTACCGCCAGCAACTCGAGGCAATTGACATGCCAAAGGCGCTGGGGTCCCATCCAGGAGCCCGCGGCAGCATGTCCATTGCACATGGCACCCCAGCCCGTGGTGGAGGCATCTGCTGAGACAACGACATGCCTGGAAACTCTATCTAAGGGCACTCCGGCCCGTAGAAAGCTGAGGTTCGACCAAGGGGTGAAGGTCTGACAGCAGGTCAGAGTAACTGGTACTCGGAGCGTGCCTAGTTGCCATGCCCAACTCGGGACTCGATCGCAGAGCCAGTGCTGAAGCGGTCTCATATGAAGCAGTCCGAGCGGTGTGGCTGCCGCTGCAGATGCCATATGCCCCAGGAGCCTCTGAAATAACTTAAGTGGAACCGTACTCTTGCCCTCGAATTGTCTAAGGCAAGTCAGCAGTGACTGCGCACGCTCGCTCGCTCAAAAGCTGCACATACATGGCGACCGAGTGGATTTCCATACCGAGAAAACAGATCCTCTGCACGGGGGAGAGTTTGCTCTTTTCCCAGTTGACCCGAAGGCCCAGGTGGAGCACTAAGTCCCTGTGTTCGCAAACCTGGTCTTGAGAGTGAGCTAGGATCAGCCAGTCGTCGAGATAGTTCAGGATGCTAACCCCGTGTTGCCGTAGCGGCACAAGGGTTGCCTCAACAACTTTCGTGAAGACGCGAGGAGACAGGGCTAGCCCGAATGGGAGAATTGCGTACTGATGTGAACGGCCCTCAAAAGCAAACCGTAGAAACGGTCTGTGTCGAGGAAGAATGGAGACATGAAAGTTGGCGTCCTTCAGGTCAATCGCTACAAACCAATCCTGCTGCCACACTTCTTCTTGAGTCTCTCCATCTTTCTGACTTCGGTTTGAACATAAAAAGGCTAAAAGTTTTAGAAATGTTCAGTGCATGTGTGTGAGAGGTAAAAGGACACAAGCTCTTGTAGCTCCGCCCTCTGTACCGGGAGCAGCAGCTCATTTGCATTTAAAGGAACAGACACAAAAACAGTGCGTTTTTGCTCACCCTCAAAAATTGACAACTTTAACATGCTATATAAAAATATCTGTGGGGTATTTTGAGCTAAAACTTCACATACACACTCTGGGGACATCAAAGACTTATTTTACATCTTGTGAAAAGGGCATTATACCACCCCTTTAAAAATTAAAAATGCAGTTAAAATACAGATATCGGCAAGTACCAAAACTGAAAGTATCGGTATCGGACTCGTTCTAGAAAAAGTTTAATTTTTATTTGTTTAAGAACAGGTGACTGTTCTTCAGGTCGTGAGAAGTCGCACCTCGGACATTGTGTGTTAATGGTATGAGGGTTTTATTTTCTCCAAGACAAAAATCCAAATGCCAGAATCATTGTTAAAAATAAGCTATGCTTCTCCTGCCTTTCAGGTGTGTCTCAGTCAGATTCAGTGGCAGATGGTCCTCTGGGTAGCATCCTGACTGTTGGGAATTTAAGGAGAGTTACACTAAACTCTGACAACCAGACAGGGATGGAATGGAAGATCAGCATTAACTCTGCAACTTTCTACAGCCTTAAAGTCACTGGTAAGTGGTTTTAATCTGCCACATTGTTATTATTATTTTTTTTTTTTTATCAAATGTATTTTTATAATTACATTTATGTTTAATCTTGATTTTAGTTTAACAAACAATGGTTTTGAAAAGAAAATCAGTCAAATGTTTTCATTTTGAAGATTGCAATAATGTTGCATCTTGCAATAGTTGTGCTACTTTCACTATATTTTAATTGTGACTACAGGTCAGAGCTCTGTGAACTTTCTCTTTAACTTTGTGAAGCAGTCAGAGGGAGGTGACATCACACCGAAAGCCAATCGTCCATTCATCGGTATATCATCTTTTTTTCCCTTCTAATATTTCCTCTTGATTTCTTTAGACAGTTGATTATTTCTTTTGACACTACCGGTCAAAAGTTTTGAGTCTGTAAGATTTTTTAAATGTTTTTGAAAGAAGTCTCTTATGCCCACCAAGGCTGCTTTTATTTGATAAAAAAAATACAATATACTATAAACAGTAATATTGTTTTATTATAAATATATATTATTACAATTTATAATATCTGTTTTCTATTTTAAAATAATTTAAAATGTAATTTATTCCTGTCTTGGTAAAGCTGAAAATCTTTCTTTAGAAACATTTCTGATTATCGATGTTAAAAAAAAGTTGTGCACCTTAATATTTCATCATAATTTTTTTCAGGATTCTTTCATGAATAGAGAGTTCATTGTGTGTTTTTATTCTGTCCTTGCTGAATAAAAGTATCATAAAAAAAAACATTAAAAAAAAAATCTTTCTGATGCCAATCTTTTGAACAGGAGAGTATAAACATGAAGAATGAATGAATGATTTTATTTGGTCACAAACCCACAAGTCATATCAACAAATAAAGAAAAAACAAAAACAAAACACAATTTACACAATGTATTTTGTGACCAAAAAGGCATAGGCTGAAGCCAAAGGCTTATGTTTTTTGCCTATCCTAGATCAAAAATGTATTATCCTAGATCAAAATTAAATAATAAAATGAAGTATACATTACATAAATATTAAATAAACACTTCAACCACATTATATCTCATGAACAAAAACTCTTTAAACATTTTTTTTAAAAATGTTTAAAGAACATTCTTTATTTTTATTTTTTAGTGTCGTCAATGTGAATGACATATTTTTTTCTTTGATTGTTGATCAGGTCGGAATGCTACTTTGTTTGTCTCTGTGACCGGAGGAGATTCAGTCACAGTGACTGACGTGCTTCTAGTTGAAGCTTCAGGATCTGATGTTGTTAATGGAACCATCAAAGCAGTGGGAGCGACAGACTTCCTGGTGAATGTAGACAGAATCCCAGAGGGAGCATTTGTGGTCCAACTTAAAGGACTGTTGAATGACTCAACTCGATCTTTGCCTAGTCAATTCCAGAGACAGTCACCCACACAGCAAAAAGGCTCTAGAGTTACCATCACGGTGAGCTTAAGGGGATAGTTCAGCAAAAAAACATTGACACATGATTTTTATATAAGTTTAGTATGAGCAGCACAGAATATTCAATTAAATATTATGCAAAATACATTGACTATATTTCTAACCATATTACCATTTCACTTCTCAGGCCCAACCAAATAGCACTATAGAGCCTGGAATTCCTTTTGATCTCAACTTTACATTGGTCAATAATGCTACAGGGAGCGACTACACTATCCGAGCCCGGACTGACTGCGGCTTCAGCGTGTCTTTCGCCAGCTCTCTGAACGTGGGGACAGAGGGAACGTGGGGCTCAGGGAACTGTAACACTGACCGCACCCTCCAACACAAAGTCAGGGACGGATGTCACACTCACTATTGAAGCAGAAGATCCAGAGTCCAGTGACTCAAATTACGTGGCACTGCGGTTCAGTGTCATGACTAAGGTAGCTGTTATGAAAGCGGCTACAGTAGACATTATTAATAATTATCATCAGTTTGACTTATGTTGTATTTTCATTGTACTGTAACTGATCTCCATTGAATAGAATAGCTTTCTTCGTGACTCATTGTTTTTGGTGCAAACAGTATTAGCATTTGATCCCTTCATCGACTCTGATTAACCTCAATTATTTTTATTTTTATTTTGGCAGGTGACGGATATTTCTAGCCCTGTCTGTCAGGTAGTGAGCATCAAAGCTGACTGTCCTGTGGAATGCAGCACGACATCATGGGAACTCTCCACCAACTTGATGGACGGGAATGGCACAGGCATATCCAGTGTGTCTTTCAACCGTGGGAACGGCTCTCTCAGCTTAAGCATTGTGATAAGTGAGGATGGCACAAATGTGACTCTGGCATCCTATAATGCTTCCTGTTGTTCTCAGGAAGTAGAGCTGGTAGTTGTGGACATGGTGGGAAATGTGGGCACATGTTTCACTTCTATAAAGAGTCCCTCTGTAACTGCAACCACAGTTGAGCCATCTACAGTCACTAATAAGCCTTCGACAATCACCACGGTCATAACCACACCCAATAGAGGCTACTTTGTGTCTTTCTCAATGTCTGTTTTGCTCTGCAACTTAATTGCTTTTTTTATGTGAATAGGAGAAACTTCAGTTATATAATGAGATAAGAATATCATGCCTCTTAAGTACATTTACATTAATCAATGTCTAAATCATGTGAAAATGCTTATGTGTTGGATAAAATTGTTTGTAATTTTTCTAATTCCTTTTTTTATGTGCAATAATCTTAAAAAAAATATTACAGAGAACAAAGAGTTGCCTCTCTTTTATTTAAAAAAATAATATGATATAGTACGATTATATAGTATGAAGTTATTAAGAAGTTATTATTCAGAAATAATTCATATAAAAAAGGGAGAGCTCAGCTGTAACCTGTACTTATTACGTTTGAAGTGTTAGAATAAGTTCAGTTACATCCTGTCTGATACTCCTAAATAATTACTTTAAAGATAATTAAAATGTTTATAGACTGGTGCCACATAAGTGAACATTTTAAACTTTAAGTTCTTTAAAAACTATGTAGTGGTGCTTAAAAAAAGAGCAGAAACCAATATGCTGGTCTGATAAACCTTTAACCCTTAAATGCATGAATTTTTCACCAATCATTATTACATATTTGGGTCTTTAGTGACCCGGATTTATATATAACACGGATGGATCTCTACCTGTCGTGATAATATAAAACTCTCCTGCTATTAAAGTAACAATTACAATTTTGTTACCTTTTGAAGCTATGAAGAGTTCAGTTTGAGCAGATGTTTTATACCATCATCACTGTCCTCGTCAGAGCTCATTTCCCAGTACATTCACCATCTGGCTCATATTTGCGATCTATCATTTTCACCATCTTCAAAATCAATATTTTGATCAGCTTCTTCACCAGATCCACCATCAAGTGGAATTGACACTAATATTTGATTTACGTTCAGTACTTGCTCTGCAGTAAATCACTGAGCCATTTCAAGTTTTGCTGATGATACTCCCTTTTCTTTTGTTTTCTGCCTGCGGAAACTATCAATGAAACATCACTTCATCATTGTGTATCACTGTTATACACCTCAGGTTGTTAGCGACCCTTTACATTTTTTTACAAAAAATGAATGGGTAAACATTTTATAAATGTTTTTCTTGTCATATTATTTATAATAAATTGATTGAGTAATACTAAGAAGGTTGATGTCTAACTTTAAAAAATTAATGAGGAGGAGGACGTCCCGGGTCACTAAAGACCCGAGGTTAAGGGTTTATGTAACATCAGTATTCAAACTACTATTTGGTTTAAAAATAAACATTGTATATGTAATTATTATCCGGTTTCTTTACAAAACAAGACATCCCTTCAGTTATGGGGCATGGAGTTAAAATGAACAATTATATAATAATAACAGTAATCATACTGTTTTCTATAGTATTATATCAATATTTTCAGTTTTCAATATTTTTTGTTCTTTTGTGTGGATTCCACTAAGAACTGTTTTGAGACAGACATTGTTATCTCAAAAGATCGTCAAACAAAGCTCAAATTAATCTTCATATCCTGTCTAATATGTTGACCATTTAATTTTTGTCTTTGTTTAGATTATGTAATATAGTATCCAGGATTGACAGTTTACCCCACAACTAATTTTCATTATTTCATCTTGTTTAGTTTCAGGCGTATATGGTTCTCAGTCAAGGGGCTCTGTTGGCATTTTGGAGTTTTAATAAAATACATTGCTGCCATCTAGTGGTCATTACAGGAACTAGTATATGAGAGACAATATTACATCGCCAGATTTAGGATTATGTAAAGTCCGGTAAAACAGTTAAGCATCTTTTAGGATATTTCATTACAGCTATATTTTTACAACAAAGTTCAATAATGAAGTGAACTGAAATTACTGGCATGTTTTAGCAAACTTGCAATTGGCGTAAGACACATCCTGCTGTGATCTTTGATTAAATAAATATAAGCAAATAACAATTAAGAGCAATTTTTTTTAGTGAATAACGACTTAAAATTTGTGCACTACAATTTTTGCACTCAATGCACTACACGCACTGAGAGGGAGCGCGGTGTGTCGGTGTTCACCGGGCTATGGTAAAATAATGACGCAGTTACAAGGTGTGTATAATTTACACTACTTAGTCAACACTAACAGTAGCTGCTGTTCGGTTTTCATACTGCTGTTCTCCTAGTCACTTATGAACTTGATGAACTTAACACTTCTGAAACTCTCTTGATTAAAGCTTTAGGTGACAGCTGCCAACCTATCACAAAAAGAGCAAAACAAGCCCTTTAAAACGCAGTATTTATAAAGCAGACATTGCAAATAATGTACCGGGAAAACATTTAAACATAACTAGTATTTACTAATATCCTAACAAATTAAAAGGAAGTAACTCATTTATTATGAATAGAATAGTTCAATAAAAAATATTCAGATATTATAGACTGTCTGATGAATTAAAGCAATAACATGAGATTGAAAAATTATTCAGCAACACTTTATTTAAAGTTTGAGTTGTCAAGTCAAGTCAAGTCAAGTTTATTTGTATAGCGCTTTTCACAATACAGATTGTATCAAAGCAGCTTCACAGTATTAAATTAAAATAATACAACAAAGTTTGTTTCAAGAGGAATTTATTGATTGATAAAATTAAATTAAATATCCCCAAAATATCCCCAACTGAGCAAGCCAAAGGCAACAGTGGCAAGGAACCGAAAAACTTCATCAAGTGACCTAATGGTGTCCTAAAACTCCATCAGGTGACCTAATGGAGAAAAAAAAAACCTTGGGAGAACCCAGGCTCAGTCGGGGGCCAGTTCTCCTCTGGCATTTATGAGCTAGAGGCCGGATTGTAGTTTGAACTGTAGGATTATATGAATGCCTGGCTGAAGAGATGCGACTTTAATCTAGTTTTAAACTGGGAGAGCGAGTCTGAGCAACGAACAGTATCAGGAAGACTATTCCAGAGTTTTGGAGCCAAATGTGAGAATGCTCTCCCTCCTTTGGTGGTTCTGGATATCCTAGGTATGACCAAAAGCCTTGAATTTAGTGATCTTAAAGAGCGCGATGGATTATAGGGTGATAAAAGATCCGTTAAATAGACTGGAGCTAAGCCGTTTAGGGCTTTATAGGTCAGTAGCAATACCTTGTAATTAATACGGAACTTTATAGGTAACCAATGCAGTGATGATAAAATCGGTGTTATATGATCATATTTTCTTGATCTAGTAAGAACTCTAGCGGCGGCATTTTGGACTAACTGTAGCTTGTTTATTGAGGATGCAGGACAACCAGCTAGTAAAGCATTACAGTAATCCAGTCTCGAGGTCATGAATGCATGAACTAACTTTTCTGCATCAGAAACTGATAGCATATTACGTAGCTTAGCAATGTTTCTAAGGTGGAAAAATGCTGTTTTTGTAACATATTGTTACAAATTGTATTTAAGTTGTATTTAATATCAATCAGTTGGGGGCAGTTGATCTAAAAGTTGATGAGTGTTTTGTTTACTATATTTAGCTATTAAAAACAGTTTACCAAATAAATAATTTACCAAAGAAAAGAAAAAGAAAATTCAAACAAAGCGAAGTACTTTTCATTTCTAAAGTATTTGGGTTTATTTATTATACAAAGCCCTTTTTGTCGATTTTTCGAGAATAACTATATAAATATATAACTATATCGTGAAATATATCGTTACCGTGAAATAAAATTAGTCATACCGTGAAACAGAATTTTGGTCATACCGCCCACCCCTATGATCAACTTAAGCTTACAATACTTTTGGGAAACACAGCCCTGATAACTGGCTTTTAGTGATAAAGAGTCAAGAGATAGGGCAGTATTTACATTTATGCATTTGGCAGACACTTTTATCCAAAGCGACTTACATTGCATTATCCTATACATTTATACTTAGGTATGTGCAATCCCCTGGGATCAAACCCACAACCTTGCGTTGTTAACGCAATGCTCTTACCACTGAGCTACAGGAAACAGTAGATGTTCTCTGTGTGTCATTGCCAAAAATATCAAGTACCCCTGTCTTATCTTTGTTTATCTGTATAAAGTTATATGACATCCATGATTTTATGCTCTCTATGCAGTCCAGTAGGGTGGAAATTGAATTGTGGGCATCTGGTGCAAGTGAAAAATAGAGTTGCATGTCATCTGCATATGGTGAAAGTAAATATTGCACTGATTAAAAACAAAACAAAACACCAATTAAAGAAAGCATGTAAAAGTTAAATAATAGAGGACCTAAAATTGAGCCTTGGGAAACACCACAATAAATTACATAACGCCTGGAGGTGTAGTACCTAGTGTAACATAGTATTCCCTGCTGCTTAAGTAGGATCTGAACCAGTGTAAGACAGGACCTGATAGACCGACCCAGTTCTGAAGTTGGTCGAGTAAAATCTCATGATCAACGGTGTCAAAAGTAGCACTCAGATCCAAAAGAACAAGGATTGCAAAGTTCCCTGAGTTCCGAATAACTTGCAGATCATTTAAAACCCTAATCAAGGCTGTTTCTGTGCTGTAGTTTTCCCGGGAGCCAGATGAAATGTTTCATTAAGTGTATAGGCATTGAGATAGTAAACATAAAAAAAAATTAAAAAAACATTTTACCAAGAAATAGAAGATTAAAGATTGGTTTGTAGTTACTGAGCACAGAAAATCAAGATTAACAATTGCAATTTAAAACATTTGTGGAAAAACTCCTTGCTGTAGGGACTGATTTAACGATATTCAGGATGTCTGGTAATAAGCCGATCGTAACTGTTTCTAAAATTTAGTGGGTAATGGGTCGAGAGAGCAGCTAGAGGAATTCATGTGATATGACCTGTGTAAGTGTACCGGGGCTGATAGCTGAGATGGAGGACAGGTTACATTGCAAAGGACTAGCTGGGGAGTTGGAGATTTTACAAGTAGGACAAGTGCTGGCAATGTTTTGTCATATGGAAGTAAATTTGATTAGGAGGCCATGATGGACAGAGGCCAATGGGCAAATTTGACCAGGATGAATCTTTATCTTATAATGGATGTAATATTCTCCATGGAGCTTTAATGGTCACAGCAGAGACAGAAGATGCAACAGAGTAAATACATTCAGAGACCCTGGAACTTGAATATAGCTTAAAAATAATATGGCTGAACTTTAAAAAAAGAAAAAGAAAAAAATTTAATAGGCCTGGCTTTTTTGGACATTGACACCCCTGGAAACTGTTTGCTTAATATAGTTTCTATATTTTGTTTTTGCTTCGTTTACAATCCATGGTACATGTAGGCTATATTTAGAAAAAAAAATGGGGAGGGGGATAAAACACTTACACAGGTACTTTTGCTTGTGATTTGTTCTAGTCTTCCAGATGGTTGCTAGATGATTCGCAGCACTGGCTGTTTTATTAGATCAGATTAAAGGACAATTTTATTTAATTAATGGACGAAGTGCTGAGGGACTAGATGACCCCATTTAGAAGGAAAGCCCATGGGACAGGGCAGTCTGTGTGTTTATGTTCCATCTCTACTCCTCTGCAGCCAACAGCCCAAACAAACCTCCGTCCTCCACCCCCATTCTTTCTCCCTCAAATTTCTCACTGCGAGGTTGTTTCAACCCTGAAGATGAGTAATGGCAGTGTCATAGTGACACCTCTCCATTCATCATAATCAGAAGATAGCGCGCGAAAGCAGCACAGCGCAAAAGAGAAAGATACAAAGAGAAGGAGAGTGATTCATTGTGGTAAGATATTAAACAGCGTTCTTTAGCATATGTGGCATTAATTAGGATAGTGAGACACCCCTGTCTCTCCCTGTAATTTACATCTTTAGCTACCAATTCTCCTGTTTTATTCCAATTTTATTCAAACAAGCAACATGGTATATTTTATTTGTCTTCCATTTAGTTTATCTTTATTTACTTTCAGACTTTAATCAGGGTAGGCAACAATTTAAATGTATCGCGAATGGAGACGAGACATTGAGAAATAGATGCAGTTTGTTCAATGTGTTGTATTGTTTCAAGGTCATATATCGTGTGTATATTTCACAGCATGTTTTACTTAGTTTTTTCAGACAATTTTAATGTTGGAAAATAATAACAGTATATATATATTATATCATATATGTGTGTATATATGTGTGTGTGTGTGTGTATATATATATATATATATACACACACACACACACATACATATATACATATATATATATATATATATATATATATATATATATATATACATAGTACAAACACACACACACGTTTACATACACCATGCTGAATCCGCAAAATGTTAATTATTTTAATAAAATTAAAATGCAAACCTGATGCTCCAGAAGGAAACATTATGCATTAAGAGTCAGGGGGTGAAAACCTTTTGAGTTTGAAGATCATACAATTTAAATTGTACTTAATTTATCTTCCGGGAAACATGCAAGTATCTTCTGTTGCTTCCAAAGGACATTATACTTAATGAAGAAAACATATAATATTAATAAAAATATTTGTTAATATTTTTTAAAAAATAAGAAAAATTTGGACATCATCATCCTGTTCAAAAGTTTTCACCCCCAGCTCCGAATGCACCTTTTCTCCATCTGGCACATCAGTGAATGTTTGAAACATTTTTAATAATTGTGTTCCCTCAATTGTCCTAAGTGTGAAAAGATGGATATCAAAATCATACAGTCACTGCTGGAAAGGGTTCAAAATATGCAAAAGATGCTGGAAAAAGACTCCTAGATAAGAAGAGTACGCAAGTACGCAAGTAGCTTACGCTATGGAAAAACGTATTTTCTAGAGAATATTGAAGCCAAATTTTTTAAACGCAGTGCAGCTGCACAGCAGTCACATGGCTGATCGTCTAGCGCTGCCATTGGCTGTGCTGTGGCAACTGCATGAACCTATGGCGAGGCGGCTCAGGCGCGCGAACCAATCAGGGTGCTTTGTGCCCAGGCACGTCAGAGCCCGCCGAAATGTGCGCGGCTTATAGCTATATACGCCCCCATTCTTGCCATAAAATCAGGTTTAAATCGACTGAAGCGATCTCCTGACTTAAGCACAGTAGCACGGTGGGTTACGCAATACTCGTTCCCTCTTCTCAGGGAACTGAGGTTACGAAAGTCATTCCCTTTTCGAGAGATCTCTCATGTTGCGTAAGTAGCTTGAAAAGGAACCCTTTTCAAAACGCCGTGAGTGCTTAAAACTTCGCCCCATACTATAGCCTAGAACAGAGCGCCCGAGGCTCATAGAAGAGTAAAGTTATGAGTCCTAATAGAGGCCAGGCCAGTGACAAGCCTCATATAGGGAACCAAGGAATGGGCCTTAACAAAGGGCCAAGTCCCTTATTTATTCATATATAAGAACCGTAGTTCGAGTTCAATCAGGACCAGATAAGCAATGGGCCTCATAGTTATGTGAATTGTGCTTAACACTTATTATACTGAAAGAACCTTTGCTTGCAAAGCAGGAACTTCCAGGTTATAAAACCACATAAATGTGGACGGCGAGGCCCAGCTGGCACAGATATCTTCAATAGGTATACCACTTGATCATGCCCACGACGAGGCCATGCCTCTCGTGGAATGAGCTCTGACGCCTATAGGGCAGTGAAGGCCCTTAGACTCATTAGCCAGCGTGATAGCGTCCACTATCCAGCGCGATAATCTCTGCTTTGTGACTGCGAGCCCTTTGGTGCGGCCGCCAAAGCACACCAAGAGCTGTTCTGACTGTCTGAATGGGGCAGAACGCTTCAAACGTACTCTGAGAGCCCTGACAGGGCAGAGTAGATTCGCGTCTCTTTCGTCCTCTGGCGAGGGAAGAGCCGATAGGGCTCTGACTGGAGTGGAGAGCACTTTAGGAACATATCCATGCCTTGGCTTAAGGACGACCCTGGAGTCGTTGGACCCAAACTCAAGGCAGGAAGCGCTTACTGAAAGCGCTTGCAAATCACCTACTCGCTTGACTGTAGTTTTGAGCGAGAGAGGCTTCAGGTCAGCAGACTGAAGTGGCTCAAATGGGGCGCAAGTCGGGACTGGGGTGCCAGATCGTCGCATTCGCCTGCGTGAGGAGGTCTCTCCTCAGTGGAATCGACCATGGGGCTGTTTCCAGCAGCTGAGTCAACTCGGAGAACCATAGCTGGTTCCTCCAGAGAGGGGCTACTAAGAGCACTGCACACTTGCTCTTCCTGATCCGTTCGATGACCTGAGGTAGCATCGTGACCGGAGGGAATGCATACAGAGGGTGGCTTGGCCAATCGTGGGCTAGCGCGTCCTTGTGCTTGGAGAAAAATGCTTGGCAGCAAGCGTTGTCTTCTGAGGCGAAGAGGTCGACCTCTGCCTCGCCGAAGATACTCCATATGAGCTGAACCGTTTGTGGGTGAAGCGAACATTCCCCTGGAGGAACATTGTCTCTGGATAGTATGTCCACATCCTGTTTCAGAATGCCTGGCATGTGCGCTGCCCTCAGCGAGCGCAGGTGGTGCTGAGCCCATATAATGAGGTTTTTGGCCATGGTGTGCAGGTTGTTCGACCTGAGTCTACCCTGGCGATTTATATAGGATACCACAGACATGTTGTCTGTCCGGACCAAGATGTGATGTCCTTTTAGGTATGGGAAGAAAGCTTGCAGCGATAGTGCGACTGCTCTCATCTCTAGACAGTTTATGTGAAAGCACCTCTTCAGGCTCGACCATAGGCCGCAGATGGCCCTGCCCTCGTAAAGGGCTCCCCAGCCTAGGCTGGAGGCGTCTGTTGAGATAACTTTCCTTTTCGAAATCACACCCATACTCACGCCAGTTTGGTACCAGCCGGCTGCTTTCCAAGAAGCCAGGGCTCTGATACAGCCATGGTTCACTTTGATGTGCAAGTGGCCAGGTCGCCACGCGAGAGCCGGTACACAGGGTTTTAACCAGCGCTGAAGAGGACGCATGTACAGCAGACCCAGTTGGAGTACTGATGATGCTAAGGCCATGAGACCTAACATTCTCTGAAATATCTTAAGAGGCGCATAAGCATCCGCTCTGAACGACGCTGCTAGGCGTTGAATGGCACTCATTTCTAGAGAGTTTATGACTGTCTCCAGGAAGGAAATGATCCTGAGACAATGCTAAGAAGGGTTGGAGTCAGGATCTGTGAGTTATTAACTGTGCCTCCGATTGTGCTATAATTAGCCAATCGTCAAGGTAGTTCAACACTTGCACTCCCCGTTGTCTCAGGGGGACGAGAGCTGCGTCCATGCACTTCGTAAATGTATGGGGTGCTAGAGATCTCAAGAATGGCTTGTGATGGGGCATTATCTGAATGTGAAAATAAGCATCTTTCAGATCCACTGAGAAAAAACAATCCCCTGGGCGAATCTGCGCGAGCATTCTGAACGGGCTGTATAAGCGCTTTGTTCAGGTGTCTGAGATCTAGGATGGGTCTGAGACTGCCATCCTTTTTCGGGACGAGGAAGTAGTAACTGTAACAGCCAGACTCGCTTTGTGATAAAGGGACTGGCTCTACAGCCCCTTTTGCTAACAGTTCCGACACTTCGGAGCGAAGGACATGAGCCATGTCGCTTCTCATTGTTGTCTCGACCACTGCTAGAAAGCGCGGAGGTCTGCGAGCAAACTGTAGCGAGTAGCCTCGTTTTATTACGTTTAACACCCATTTTGATAACCCGGGGATGGCATAGCCAGGGGTTGAATGATGTCTGGGGACAGGCCGCTTTGTGATAGGGACCCGGCCGCCCAGCTGCTTTGTGCTTGTGATACTGTAAGAACAGCGCTTATGGGTAGGGGTGCATACTTTGTAGTGGGCACACAACCTACATTTATTACACTGCCAGCGTGAGCCGGAGGAACAACTGATAGAAAAGTGCTCTTTTCGTGCTTCATTTGGGTCACAGTAAAAACGGCATATGTTTGCAGGTGTGCATGTATCATAACAGACTCGTTTACTGCAGTATTGACATTTCCAGCTGCCTGAGCTAATGAGGGGACTGGAAAATGTATAAAAGGCTTTTTGGAGGTTGGCCCTGCCTCATTGGGACTCAAACACTCTCTTTTCCTCCCTTTCACTGTGGCTAGGAAGGCTTTCGAGGCTCGGGGTCCAACACAATCTTGGGTCAGGGTCCCCGTCGCTCTGGGAACTGCTGCCGCTTAGCTTAGCGAGAGCGGTGATGGACCTCAGCCGCTGGACGGGGCTGTGTGACCGGCGACGCTGACTTTACCTGCTGAGGAGTCGGCACCTTTTTGTTTAGGGAGGAAGTGACGCATAGCTTGTGACGCCTTCTGAGCCTTGGCGTAGCGTTCCGCGAAACCTTTGACTACTGGGCCGAACAGACCGGTGGTGGAGATAGGGGAGTCGAGAAAACCTGCCCTGTCTGCATCCTTCATCTCTGTTAAGTTTAACCAGAGGTGACGTTCAAGCACCGTCAAGTTTGCCATACTTCTTCCAATCGCCTGAGCGGTTGATTTTGTGGCCCACAGAGCCAGGTCTGTGGCGCTGCGCAGGTCCCTGAAAGCTTCCAGTTCAGGTCCAGACTCGTCCATCGAGCGGAGAAGTTTGGCCTGAAAAACTTGGAGAACAGCCATGGTGTGAAGCGCTGAAGCAGCTTGGCCAGCGGAGGCGTATGCTCGGCCAGCGAGGGCTGAAGTGATGCGGCAAGGCCTAGACGGATGCAACGCTTTGGCTTTCCATCCCATAGCAGTGGCCGGGCAAAGGTGCGCGGCCACCGCTTCTTCGAGGGGAGGAATCGCCTTGTATCCTTTCTCCGCAGCGTCATCTACAGTCGAGAGCGTTGAGGAGATGGAAGGCTTTAGGCGAGCTGAATGTGGTGCTTTCCACGACTTCGTTAGCTCGCTGTGCACTTCTGGAAAGAAGAGGGCGCCCCTGCAGAAACTATTCATCTAGCCTGCTGCGCGTCGGCTCAATGTCTTCAACGGCCTTAGTTAGCACATGGAGAAGCACTGCATCCAGGCTGGTTCTCATGTCGCTTTTAAAGGATATAGTGCGCCGGATGGCACAGCATGACAGTGGGCTGAAGGCGGCGTCCAGATGAAAACAGGAGCCGGCGTCCTCAGACTGAGGCATGAAAGGCTTTTCTACGACGGCGAAGAGGCTTCTAATCCAGAGGTCAGCGAAGTGGAGAGTTCGCTGAAGGAGATAAAATCTGATTTTATGACAAGAATGGGGGCTTATATAGCTATAAACCACGCACCTTTTCGGCAGGGCTCTGACGCGCCTGAGCTGCCTCGCCATAGGTTTGTGCAGTTGCCACAGCACAGCCAATGACCGCGCTAGACACTTGGCTATGTGTCTGCTGTGCAACTGCACTGTGTTTTAAAAATTTGGCTTCAATATTCTCGAGAAAAGGAGTTTTCACATAGCGTAAGCTACTTACACAATACGACAGACCTCTCGAAAGGGAACTAAAGAATTTGCAGGACCTGAAGGATTTTTCTGAAGAAAATTGGGGAGTTTAACTTCTCAGGCAGACAAGGAACTCAAGAACAACCACCACAAAACAGAAACAAGAATAGCAGTCGTGGATCATCCAGATGTGTCATACCTAGTATTAAGAATGAAGGATAAACTTTTGAACGGGAACAGAAATTTTTTATAAATTCAGCTATTTATTTATTTTTGTGTGGACTATATGTAAACATCTTTAATGTAAAACATCTTATTCAGGACAGTACTAAATAAAATAAAAACATGCATTTTGTATGATCCCTCTTATTTTGTTAAACTTAACCGTAACACTTTATTTTGATGGTCCCTTTTGAACCTTCTGTTAACTAGAAGTAACTTTGCAACTACATGTCAACTAACTCTAATTAGAGCATTAGTCGACTGTCTGCTTATGCAGATTCTGCAAGGTGTATGTAATCTTTTGAACATGACTGTACAATATGTATGTATATATTCACACACGTCATCAACCCTGATGACAGATCATGCATGACGACAGTTCAACACCTGTTCTTCTGTCTTTTCTTTAAATGTTCCATATTTTTTTCTTATTTTCTTTTTCTGCAGTTTCTTTGACTATAGTTTAAACATATAAACAGGTCAAATGTGTTATACCGTTGTTTTTGTATCAAAAAAGTTGCAGAGACTTATTTTAATGAGAACATTTTTAATGATCAATCTCTTTAATGTATTTTTTTCTGAAAAACAAATTCTTTGTAACTCTCTGGCATTACCATTTACATAATTCTGTACATGAAAAAGAAAAAAAGCACTGCTTTAGATACAGATTAAAATTTGAAAACTAGAAAAACCTTCAAATAAAAATTAGAGGAAGTTTACATTACAAATTAGTAGTAAGACATTGTCTGAAGTGCAATGGTATAGCTCAGATGAGTTTAAAAGTGGAAAAAAAGATGAAATAAAAATACTTCTCTATCTTAAACAAACAGCAATATTTTTACAGTTAGTAGAGACATATCCTCTGATGTATTTAAAATTGTAAAAACATATTTACATATAACTGTATCTGATATATATCTTTTTCCATCACATATATGTCAGCACCAGTAAGAAATAAAAAGGAGAAAAAAGATAAGCTCGATGACTTCAACAGAAATCAAAAACATGTTAATCTTGGTCCCAGATTGTTGATATTTGGTGAGACGGCAGGAGAACGTGGGCTTTACCCTCTCCAACTGCGATCCTCTTGACACAGCAACAATATAACACTGCGAAACACTGAAGATGTGAATGCGTTCAATCTCCCATTAAGACAGAAATTTCTCAAAAAAGGGCAAGTCAGTCACAATTCAAGTCAGTTACATTCCTCAGAGCTGAAACAATCAAACTAGAGCTCGATCACAGAAAGAGACAGCATGACTATAATACCATAAAGTAACACACAACTAGGAGAAAAGACTGATATTCTTTGTGTGGCATTTCATGGTAAACAACAGACAACTAAAGTAAAGAAATGGTTACCATTTTGAGACTTCATTTGAAATTAGTTGACAGACCAGGTTAAACTCATACAAGTAACACAACAAATCATTATTTATGTGAACTATAAATTTTTCGAATAATGAACACAAGTTGGTGGGAATGGATTGTAAATAAATTTAAATTCCCAATACAGAGCATAGGCTTACATGTACAAATTAAGTTTTTTTTATATTTTTGTTGAAATTGTCACAGTTGAAAGAGAAAAAGAAAGTTGACTGGATTACAAACGGCTTGCCGGAGTCTTGATGTGCTTGTTTTTCCTCTGTCAGGCATTGTGTAATGGGTAAAGGGAGTGTCAGTGGGTGCAAGAGCTTGAAGTGATTGAAATATGTCTTTTGACTGGTAAAATAAAAGGAGAAAAGTGGTATGACCCATCAGCGGAAATACAGTATGTACTGCGTATTTAAATGTTTTCTTTTTTTTATTAAAATATCTTTAACCAGTGTTCACAAGCAATTACGTTCAGAAAAGAAACAAAACTAGAATGTTGTGAAGCATTTTAAATGATAGAATCAAAACACTGAACGTCTCGGGTGTTACATTAAAATCGCATAAATATTACTTTATACTTGGTGAACTGTTTCTTGTAATCCAGATGAGTTCATATATCCTTTCTAGCTGCCATTGTGACTAAAGAAAACATCTTTCTCACAGTTTAAGGGAGGGGAGGGAGAAGTTTGTAGCTGCCAAATCTCTTCACCTAGTTGACAAACACACACATGGCTTCACTCTTCTACTGACACCGGTCGCCTAGCGACAGCAGAGCATCCATCTTGCATGCACAGAGCACACAGAGTCTGATGTGTTGTGTTTTGTTGTGATGCTCATAGTGCAAATAAACGCGAAAGCGCACACACACACGCGCACACATAGACACACACACACACACACACACACAAGCACAAAGCAGAGCAAATCAACACACATCAAGAGCAGCGAGAAAGAGAGAAGATATGCAAGAGAAGAAAGAGGAGGTGTGTTGAATTGTTTGGTTTGGGAAAAGGGATCCATTGGTGACAAAGGCCCACCTCAAATTTCCACACACTCTTTAATACATGAACAGGATGTCAGAACAAGGGAGAACAAAATACATAAAAACATCCATAAAATCTTTCCCAATGTCATTTTGCAGGTTTTCAGTGCCTCTTGCCCTTAGTCCAGCACAAAGGACATAAGAGAGAAAAAAGACAAAGACATAAATGGATCAAATCCAAAATGGGTATTTCAACAAAAAAAAAACAAAAAAAATTGAACGCCGGATCTTTACTGGAGAAGCAACCCAAACAGAGAGGAATTGGTTTAAATATTGTGACAGCACACACATGTAATACACAACATGTAATATATTTCTTAGATTTGTCGACCATGTAAAAAAAAAAAAAAAGAAAAAAAAAAAAAATATCACATTTTCCATAAAATTGTTCGGTTAAAAAAAAATCCCTTAGGCTATTGGTTGGGGAAAAACTCTTCCATCCAACCTTCCGTTGAATCCAAATCTGTCCCATCCGACAGGCCGAACGAAACCCCGGCCCCAGCCCCTGATTGGCTGCCGTAACCGTATGCCAGGTCCTGATTGGACGTCCTCTGGTAGCCCTGAGGCTGACCCCCTGGCATGTACGACCCACCCCCTCCCGATGCTCCCGGTATGCCCTGAGCAGGGCCCTGTCCAAAAGCAGCCATGTTGGGCACTCCCTGGTTCATGCCTGGCATTACCATCCCCCGCGGCTGGTTGGTCCTTGGTTGCCCCGCCATGTGCGGCATCATCGGCCCACCCATTGCAGCTGGGTTTATTGAACGTGGGTCCACCATAGTCTGTCCGCCCATCGCTTGTGCGAAATGCTGCTTGGCTATCCTAGGAGGCTGGCCACCTTGCATGGCATACGCAGGGTTACTGTTAAACGCCACCATGTCGTTTGAAGTCCTTCCGCCCATGGCCTGAATATTTTGCTGCTGCGGCCACGTCGGGCCTCCACCTCCCATCATGCTCTGCAGTCTCTGAACTTGGGCTTTGGCCATCGGCTGCCCACCAGGGGCGACACTGGCTGATTTTATCTGCTGCTGCGGGAGGGCCTGGTTCATTAGCATCCCCTGTCCATACCCGCCTCCCGGGCCTCCACCAACCATTCCTTGCCCGCCGGCGCCCGCTTGTCTTTGTGCCATCGCCATACCGGGCTGGCTGGGATGGTGCTGCTGTTGCTGCTGGAGCATTTGGCCCATGTTTGGGTTCATACCCTGGTACATGGCAGTCTGTGAACTGGCCTGGCCTCCGTATGCCATGCTCATGTCACCCTGCGAGGGCATGGCGGCGGAGTTCTGGACGGGTGCCATCTGCAGTATCCCCGGGTTCTGTTGCTGCTGCTGCAGAAGTCGAACATTCCGCATGTTCTGCAGCGTCTGGTTCCTTGCTGCCATCTCCTGAGACGTGCCTAAAATCATTTAAAATTAAATAATATTAACTGACAATTGTTGTTGACAAATAAATACACACTCACAATAGCATAGCAAATCACTGTCAATTGTATATCATGACGATCTGCACACTGAAATCTCCAGATGACTGTATGTGCTTGAAATTAATGATTCCATGTTCCCAATCCTGCTCCTGGAGATCTACTTTCCTAAGTTCAGCTCCAACACAAATCAAACACACCTGAACCAGCTAATTAAGATCTTCAGGAGCACTTGATAATTACAGACAGGTGTGTTTGATCAGGGTTGGATCAGGGTTGGATCTAAACGGCAGATTTTTCTATGAGGTTTGGCTGTTAATCCATACGCAAAAGCAGTATCCAGTCACTGAAACTGAACTTTTTTGAAAACTCCTGCTAGGCTGAACATTTTTAGAAACTCCGGTTGCAGTGTTGTCGTGTGTAGACAGTGAAATCTGAGATTTTGGCTTGTGACATCGGAGTGCACGCTGTTATCCACTTTATTTGACGTCTGATTGTGTGCCGCTATCTCCTTTGTTTACATGAGGCGAGTCTGTGCAATGGCGGATGTAGCTAAATATTGCTGCTAATAACTGTGCTAACAGGGCATATGTATACATGCACAGTTCTCCAATTATATTGCGGAACAGAGGCGTCAGAATGCAATACTACACAGGTCACTGTTTATTACAACATGTTGTTAGCCTACCAGAACCGGTAATAACCTTTTTTCAGGCTTCTGATTAGCCAACATGGCTTTACGGTTAGGGTTATATCAACACCTGTTGGTTTGGCATGCTCTTGACAGCATGTTTTTGTGTTTTCATGTGGACAGAGATTTTTTTTTTAAACCGTGCATGTGTGGACGTGTTTTTATTTTATTTATTTTTTTACAAAGTTTATAAAAATACGTGTGGACTAGGCCTTAGACCTTGAATAAACCTACATGAATTTCATGTTAGAATTATGTTGACAGGCATTAGACAAAAATGTAGCTATAAAGCAGGGGTAGTGTAGGGGCAGAACAAATGTGTGTGTGTGTGTACCAGTGTTCATTTCGTTGACGAATAATTTTCGTCATTATTTTCGTCAACGACATTTTTTCACAGACGAAAACGAGACGATAACTAAATAAAAACTAGTTTTGAATGACAAAAACTATGACGAAAATCTATTGACATTTTCGTCAACGAATAAAAACTAGACGAAAATGTTAGATAGTGACGATTTGGGAAGCGATCCAGTCTGATGTCCTGCATTTGTGGTAGATGCGCACAATTGTACTGTAACGTGATCTACCCAGCGGCACACGAGTTGGCATGCGCTGCATGTCTCATAAAACGTTAAAACATGTAAACGTCTGGGAGAATCATTAGAGCAGACATGAAGATCTGAATAAGAGTGACGACGCAAAAAAAAAGAAAAAAAAAAAGAGCTATATTCGGTACGGTTTTCTGTGCGCACACACCCGACCCGAAGCGTGCAGCCATTCACATAGACACCTATCCTATACAGCGCGCGAGTACAGAATTGAGCTTTGTTTCGTGTCTGAATGGACAAATACACACAAATATTATGTCTAAATGTCCGTTTTGGAGAGTATTCACGTAAATTATGTCGGTTATGTCTTAAACAGTTGTGAGTGTATCTATGTGCATCAGTGCGTTGGATCCGCATGTCATTGGACATGATCCGATGTCTTAAAGTGACAGTGGGTAATAAACCTAATGCGGTCTGTGTCCTTAATATTGATCAAGCAACAAAAGAAAAAGAGAAAAGCATTCACTGCTCGTTAATAGCTTTAATAAGGATCAATTATATTTAATTCATACAAATAAATATGTCTGCTTGAAAGAATAGAGAATGATGTATGCAAGTAGTTATAAAGAATTCATATATCATTCATTGAAAAGAAGACTGTTTTCTACTTTAGGAAAAGTGGTTTTATTTAATTAAGATATTTTTTAAGTTACAGTAGTTAAATCTGTATCTGTATTGCACGTTCAAACTTTAAAATCATTCATATTAGCAGGTTAATATATGTTTTCTCCGGGAGTATATGGGTTTGGACATTTTAGAGAAATTCTAAATAAATGCATTTAAATTGAAACCCATTATATTTTAGTCGACTAAATCTACTGTAGATTTAGTCGACTAAAATCTTGTTGTATTTCGTCGACTAAAACTAGACTAAAACTAAAACAATTCAGATGACTAAAATATGACTAAAACTAAATGGCATTTTAGTCAAAAGACTATGACTAAAACTAAATCAAAATTTGCTGTCAAAATTAACACTGGTGTGTACATATAGAAACAGATTTCCCGCGTTAATACACAAGCCTGGAAAATAGCTTAAGGAGCTACATTTCTGAAATTGTTGTCAGATTTTACTGCAGATATTAAATATGTTATTACAATGTAATCTTGGCAAACTGTTTCAGACATTTTAGTCTCGATTCTAGTAGTTGTACCTACATTGAAAATTGGCTGCCAGACAATGTGACCAAAACGACCGCTGAGTAAACTGACTTGCCTTAAATTCAAATTAATAATAATGTTTACATTACATAAATGTTAACATTAACAAACCAAAAGACAGACTAAAATAGTATGTCCACTTGAATTTAATATTCAAAATAACAAAAACAAAAAGAATCAATAGACGTGTT
Source organism: Leuciscus idus (assembly GCA_021554675.1). NCBI lineage: Eukaryota > Metazoa > Chordata > Actinopteri > Cypriniformes > Leuciscidae > Leuciscus > Leuciscus idus. The sequence goes on along the minus strand of CM038623.1, from coordinate 24,955,235 downwards.
TCCTGTCAAAGCAACAGACTTTGTCCGGGTGAATGTATGTGTCTTATACTGTGTCATGCGAAAGGCTGGCACTGGGTGTGTAAGTGGCCAGGGCAGTAATTTGAGGTGCCAACGAGAATTTTTTTTCTTTCTTTTCAGTTTTAAATAGAGGAACTGCACTTAGAGGCTTAAAGGAGTTCAGATTTTTCACATCAGAAGTCTACTATCCACTTCAGGTCCTTACAGTGCTTGTATAACACTATAAGCCCTTTAGCCACACAAAGTAATATGGTCGTTACAACTAGTGGCAAAACATTTAGATTATGGGAATGGATATTATCCTCCTTTCTTTGTAAATGTGCGTGTCTTGCCTTGAAACTGCTGGAGTGGATATGGATTCCTCTGTGCCTGACTCATCTGTCTGGGGAGATGCTGCTGCTGTTGTAACTGGAAAAAGAGGGAAAACAAAGCAGAAAACTAGATGAATATCAGAAATTCCTTATCAATAAATCACAAACAACTGAACAGAAAGCATACCTCTTAAGCCACAAAAGGTCAACAGATGATTGCACACTCACAAGGATGACTATTTGATACGAGCATAAAGAAAAGCACAGCACTGTATGTCTATGGTGTCAATGGCACTTACCTGTTCTGCCAGCATGTGCTGCTGCTGCTGCTGTCTCTGTTCTCTAATAAGCTGTGCTTTCTGCTGCTCCATCATATGGATCTGGACCCTCTTTTCCTGCTCCATAGCCATCATCTGCTTCATCATGGCCGCCTGCTGTGGATTGGCCAGATACCCGGCAGGCCCCGCCCCGTTAGGCCCTGATGAGGCCACACCCCCCGGTCCCCCGTGAGGTGGCTGGACTCCACCAGCCTGCCGTTGCAATCCAACCACACTTTCCTACAAACGCAAGAAAGGAGAGATGATCAGACAGGGTATAACAGATGATTCACTGATTCACTTCATTTTCAGTCATTGAATTACTGACACCTAATACATTGCTTCTTGCATGTAATTACAGATTATTTTCAGGGTGAAGAGTCATGTAATCTCCAGCCACTGGGGAATGGCTTCATTGGTACAAAATGAATATACTACATACAGATTTTAGAAACTAATACTTTTATTCAGAAAGGATGTATTAAGCTGATCAAAGTTACAGTAAAGCCATTTATGATGTTAGAAAACATTTCCATTTCAAATAAATGCTGTTCTTTTTAAACTTTTATCAAATAAAAAAATAAAAATAAAAAAAAGCATCATGGTATCAGTACCAAAATATTAGGTGCCGTTCACACAGAACATGTTTTTCCATTCCAAATGCGCTTCTTTCCCATTGTTTTTTTATGTAAACATAAATGCAGTCTTGGTTAGCCTAAAATACTTTCTTTAAAAAAACATTAAAAAAACCATCACTGACTTTTGAATGGTAGTGTATCATACAAATTTGTGTTCCCATGTAAATACCTTTAAATCTAATACAGCAGAAAAAAATAATTAAATGCATGTGTCCTTTCCATAGTCAGACTTTTTACAGTGTCATAAATTAAACTGAGTACACTTTTATCAAAATTTGATAAAAAACAGAGCAACAGAAAACAGAAAAATAAAACCTCAGAAGTACAAATTTCTCAAACATGTAAGATAACAGGAGCTGTGGAGACCTCTTTTTGTGTGTGTGAGGTAAGGAAAAGATACCCATCTCTTTGAGTAGTGGTTCAGGTAATATAAAATGACCTTTAATACACTTGAAATAGACTGTGGTCTGAGATCCACGACAAAGAGTCATGAGACCCAGACTCAAGATGTTTATGGACTTGTAATATTTGAAGACCAGGACAATCAGACTAAGACACCAAGTAACTATGTTTTTTTTTATGTTCATAGGACCGGTCTGAGATAGGACAAAGGAATGGTATGCAGAAGGAGGGGTAGGGGGTTCAAACTGTTGCAAACTGGATTTGAACTCACATCGTCCACACAAGCACCACATAACACATTCACTGACCGCAAGCCCACGGCTCCAAACATTTTATATGAACCATCCCTCCATGAGGCTCTTAGAACAGTATAAATAATGAGGCACAAACATGCACACGCCACAGGAGACTGTTCAGATAAATCTAGACCAGACCGGTCAATGAGCACAAATCTGTGTGTAGACAGCTGGATCTCTTCTGTTAACCAGTCATGCTGTCCAAACGAGCGCTGATCCGCACGTACGTATCCTTGTTGAGGCCGGAAAGGCCAGAGGGGGGCAGTGTTGATCTTTTTTCCCCCTTTTCCTACCATCTCTCACTCCCTCTTTTGAGTCGTCATCTATCTCTATTTCTTCCACCTCTGTGCCCATGTCTCCATTCCGTTCTCAGTCTTTCCCTCCTTCCTCCACATTTCCCTTTACCTCCTCTCTTTTTCTTCTTTCGCCCTCACCACCTTACATACTCTTTTTCATTATGATCCCTTCATTCCCCCTCTCCTTTCTGCTCTCTCTGCAGATGGCTTAATCATGAGTGGTGTAAAAGATGTGTCTCCTTCTTCCTGCCGGATAATGTGTGTGAGCCAAAGACTCCTCAGCAGAGCATGGAAAGAGAGAGAGAGAGAGAGAGAGAGAGAGAGGAGAGAGAGAGAGAGAGAGAGAGAGAGAGAGAGAGAGAGAGAGAGAGAGAGAGAGAGAGAGAGAGAGAGAGAGAGAGAGATGAAGGGTGAGAGAAAAAGACTCAATGACAGAAAAAAAAACATTAAAGAGAGGGAGGGAAGAGAAAAAAGACAGAAAGATAGAGATAGACAGAGAGAGAGAGAGAGAGAGAGAGAGAGAGAGAGAGAGAGAGAGAGAGAGAGACAGAGAGAGAGAGAGAGAGAGAGGGAGAGAGAGGGAGAGAGAAGGTAGCCAGGCAACAGTGGCTGTAATGTTGAGCAGATGGTGCTCATAGGAGCCATGATGGACGACAGCGGGCAGCAGCCGAGAGAGAGAGAGAGAGAGAGAGAGAGACCGAGGCCGAGAGGGAGAGCAGCGTAAATTAAGTCTCTCTCTTTTATCCTCTCTTCCTTTCTGTCTCTATCACCGATTCCATCTCCATCTTTTTTCCTTAGTTCACACACATGTGAACCACTCTTGATTCTACTGTTCTTGCTTGGTCATCTATCTCTCTAACTAAACTTTCAATCATAAAGATTGCTGAAAGAGACTGTACAGGAGGATCAATGCAAATACAGCAAGAATGTTTTGTATAATAATCACATGACCAAAATATTGTCCAAAATTGAACAGAACGATTCTTTAACTTCAAAGTGTTACTGAAAGGTGTATCATGTATTTTCTGCATCGCAAGCAACTCCAAAAAAAGGGAGTCTGTTTTCAAACAGGTTTCCAGAACATGACCACTGCTCCTTTAGGAAAGCAGGTAGCCCCGCCCTCAAACCCATGCCATTGGTCAAGCAAGAAACAGACATGTTAGATTGCTCAACCAAACAGCTGAGAAAAACAATCATGTTTTGAAAGTAACAGAACTTGCACCCTTAAAAAAAAGTCAAGTTTTAGTTTTAGTTGTGTGGATGTTCAAAAGATGGGCAAAAATGTTGAGAGAATATTGAAAATATATTAATTTGTTTTTTGAAGATGAATGACTGTCTTATGGGTTTAGAACAACATGAGGGTGAGTAATCTCATTTTTGGGTGAACTATACATATAAGTATGAGAAAGTATTTTAAACTAAAGTGTGTAATTTGTGTACCACTAGCATTACCAAATGGAAATGCTAAAGTATTGACTTCAAACAGGTTTCCTGAACACTCCCCCCATCTGTCATTGGTCAGGAAAAACATAGTCCCGCCCCAAACACACATCAATGGTCGAGCAAATGTTGCTGTTGTCAGGCTGGTCAGGACTCAAACAGACAGAACAATGTTTTGATAGTTTGATGTTTGACATTTACACTTTTTGGGGAAATCAACCTACAAATGACTGACTTACAATTGTCGAATACATTAATCTGGGACAGAAGAAGGTATTTTAAAATCCAACACAGTCTGAGCTTTGTTAAAGCATTAAGTGTGAGGGTTTACCAAAGGCACCAAGCAAACATAAACAGGCAAGACTATCTGATGATTGTGAACTCTAAAGCTCATCTTCAATTGTTAAAGGTGTTGGAGGATGCACAAAGAAGCTCACTGCAGTTTGCACAGAGCAATACATAGTGCGATACAGATATCCGGAGTGATTGCTTTCATTGATCTCATGCATACACACACAAACACACATTGATTACCCAGTAGTGAGCCTTGGCCCAGATCAGGCACTAATCTGAGGGGCTTGCTCACAACATCCCCTCTAATAATACACTACGCACCAACAAACGGTCCTCATGAGGGTGTTCGTGTGTGTGGGTGGTGATAGTAGTGACTGGCCAATTCAAACAAATTCAAGCTATGACATCTTAAACGTTTTAAAGAATTTTGGCAATGCCAAAGACGATGCATAAATGTAGCTTCGGCTGATCATTTGCAAGTTCAGTCTCAATATGGCATTAAATAATTTTTTTTTAATGGACAATGGCTGATATCTAGAGAGCATCCGTCCATCCATCCATCCATCCATCCATCCATCCATCCATCCATCCATCCATCCATCCATCCATCCATCCATATCAAACCTGTGACCACTGCATTGCAAGAGCCATGGTCTATTGTTACTCTCATAATTTTATTGTTGAGGATGCTTTTTAATGACTCAGATCATGACAATGAGCATGTATGTAGCCTAACTACTCCTTCAAAGTAGGCTTGTTTAAACAGACTGATGAACTGAAATAACGCTATGACAAAGGTGTGGAGGGGGCGTAGTCTATCGAATTCTCCAGGTGCTGCTGCTTCCTTTATCAGATTATTGTTTGAATATCAATCACGTCACACCTACTGAGAGCAAACAAATGAGAGACTGGCAGGCAGAGGATCACCGACAGAAGGCCAAAACCAAGAAATCTACAAATCGACCACAAAACAAAAGCATATTTTCAAAATATCCTTACATCTATTGGTGCAATGACCAAGAACAAAGAAATGCCAAAGTAGTCGTTCTTTTGTTCTCAAAATCTAGATAACACACCTGTTACAAGATAGGACTGTCCATGCTGTAGCCCAACCCCTCATTTCCCACTCTTCCATCCCTTTTTTTTTTCACCCACAAACTCCACCTCTCTCTACCTCCAACCTTTTGCCCTCCCTTCCCTCCCCATGTTGTGTTATCTCTCCCAGTTTCTATATTCCCTTTCTCCATCCATCTATTCCACTGCACAGAAGACATTAGTGGTGGCCGTAAAGCCATATTTCTGTCTACAGCTCAATTACAAGCACGCGTGCTCACGCGTGCACAGGTTCAGCGCCAGTTCATTGAGCATTATGGATAGAAATCCATCTGCAGCTATGCACACGGATTTCTCCATATGAATCCCTAATAAACAATTGCGGTAAACGGATTGAAACGTCAAATGATGATGTTAACCCTCAGATTTCAGTTTATGTCCATTTCATCAGCCAGGCTGGGTGGGCATGTCTACTAAATTGGATCAGTCACTTAAAATAGCGTGAAACGAAATTAAATAATCGCTCTTGGAATGAGACGGGCGTTAAAATGCAACCGATACAGCGTCTGAATAAGGCTACTTGTTTTCATTGTTTAGACAAGTCTGCGACGTGAAATTGTGCATTGTTCTTCGGCTACGCCTCAAAGTTTCAGAAATAAATACTGAGCACCCACGGCTCAATTAAACACAGACGGACTCTCTCTGTGTGGATCTGCAGGTAGAGGAGAAAATGATGAAATCTGATGTAAGGACGAGAAAGGAAAGATAACAGAAGCACAGTGAAATAAACGTCTCCCTCATGCTTCCTCGCTCTGTTACGCTCACTCTTCCTGTCTACCACTTTCCCTTTCTCATTATGGAGGATAAAATGCAGTATTTGGAGCATTAAGCTCTGAGATTCTGTTCGGCTTTCATAAAGGAAAATTTATAGAACCCATAAACAGGCCCACACAAAGCTCTACAGATTCAGAACACCCATAATTCACCAAGATCTGCCCATCTACTGCACCTTGCATGATCATTTATTAGCCTAAATATTTCATTTTACTTGACTTGATAACATTTTCAGACACCAACAACAGTGCAACACGGCAACAGAATTCAACAGGTTTTTCCCCAAAATAGTCTATATATAGAAAATGCCGGAAAAGATCTACAGATTTGCATGACTGTGCAACCTGCATGTGTCATACGATATGCAGATTTACCCTTAAACACAACAGAACTCAGTTGAATGTCACAACAGGTGCTTGCGTGTCTGTTTCAAAATCTTCTCTTTCTTTCTCCTCTTATCTGTCCTTTGTTTCTCGCAGCTGCGCCTTGTTGAAAGCGATCATGACTAATTATTCAAGGCTCAACAGAAGCAGAAATTATGATGAACTTTATTATCCGAGTGAGAAAAAGAGAGAGCGAGAGAAAGAGAGAGAGGGGAGCGGAGGGAAATGTTTTAAGCTGTTGAAACGGTGTTTGATTGGTGAAGGGTTTTTGAGTGCGTCTGTGACAGATTAATTGTCATCTTTTACTGTCTCACTTTCCTGGGATGAGTGAACCAATCATGGCTCTTCTCTCAAGAGGGGAGATAAAAAGACCAATCACAGCTTCAGATCTCCTTTCTTTACTGTCCAACATTCCCACACAGGGAGGCGAGCTCAGGCTCTGATAGAATGTGTGGAATGAGGGAAGCAGAGTGTGTCAATGCTACATAAGAGCTCTGTTTCAAAACCTAGTGAGCTGCCTACCTAGACAATATTTTAAGGCATCATACGTTAAGCCTGTAACAAAAACCACACAAAAAAAGTCAATTTTATGATGTCTATTAAAGGGATAGTTCACAATCATTTACTCACCCTCATGCTGTTCCAAACCTGTATTATTTACTTTCTTCAGTGGAACACAAAAGATGATATTTTGATATTTATTTTGTTTTTGTACATACAATAGCAGTCAAAATGGTTTGGTTACCAACTTCAAAATATCTTCTTTTGTGTTTTGCAGAAGAAAGAAATGCATACAGGTTTGGAATGACATGAAGGTGAGTAAATAACAGAATACAATTTTTTGGGTGAACCATCCCCTTTTAAGATACCATGTTTTGGCTAAAATCCAAGGCAGCATTGATCCATTGCAGAAAAGGCAATCCCAGAATGCATTGCAACACGTTCATTAAAAGCAATAGAAATTAACTATATGTAGCCTACAGATAATAAAAAAATTGACTATTTTACCCCACAATTGCATTTTTATGCTTGCACTCAAATATGTCAATGTTTAAATTTTAATTTAAAATGTTTAACCAACGGTTGTTTGTCCATATTTGACCCAAACATGGTTGAAACATCCCAGCCTTTTTTAAAAGTACATCGGAGTGTCTTTTAGCTTAAAAACATGATAACGTCAAATTCCATTGGAATCAATTGTGAGTTGTCTCCGTACACTTCAAGCACTGTATGTCTGGCGCAAAGAAGTGCTGCCTAAGTAGAGTGTTTCAAATCACTCGCTCTTGATGTTACGGATGCCTTAAAAGGTAGCTGACTATGTAGGCATAACCTATGCTCACTAGGTTTCGGAAAGGACCCATATTGTTTATAATTTCATTCGGAATATGACAGCATTGTGTTTGTGATGCGTGCGAGCGTGTGCTAGTGCGGCTTTAGTGTTCGGTTTCACAACCACCCTCTCCCAGGCACTTTTTCTCCTGAGCAGCAATTACCAGGGCCTTGATTTATGTGTCCAGTCAAAGAAGCCTCCTCCCCCTCTCTTTTCCTCCTCCTCTCGCAGGCCTTTTATCAGCAAGTCACTCTCTAACAGCACCGCAGCCACCCCTGAGACAGACCTCATCAGATAACACGCACGCACGCAATGAAATCTTTAAGAAAAAGCCTCATCCTCACGGGACAGAGCGCGATCGTTTAAGTATCTGTGAGCGTAGAATCCACGCGCACACGTATACATATGCGTCTTGTTGTATGTTAATGCGGAGGGCATCACACACATGCTCTCTCTCTTGCATGTTCTGTCTATAGTGAGAGATGGGTGGGGGAGGGGCTGAAGAATGCACGGCCTCGGGGGACTTCCGATCTTAGAGAGAGGGAGGGAGAGAGATAGAGCGGTGGAGAGGGGAAAGGGAGGGAGAGAAAAAGGGAGGTAAACAATCCAGCACACTTACAGAGCGCAGAGGGGAAATAGAGAGGATGGGTAAACGTGTTTAAGAACACACACACACACAACGCCGCCTCAAAAGAGCTGTTCGTGGGCGAGACTCTGACACACACTCGTTCAACAAGGAGAGGGGAAGGCAGAGAGGAAGAGACTAGGTGTCTTTTTTTTTCTACAGCGTGACAGTGTTGACTGTTGACGGCTGGGAGTGTCATTGTGGGCAACGAGAGGGAATTACCAGACATGAAGCAAACTAATTACTGGCTGATTCACTAATTACCTCCAGAGAACGAGACGGAGAGAGAGCTGCTAAGTGAGCATCTCCCCTCCTGTCATGAAATAATGGGAGAGAAAAAGAACAGCAGCCTGACACAATGTGCTTCGTGACATCATAATGAGAAATGAACAAAGGCCCATTTGCCGTGCTTTTTCTTAAACGAATGTTGATGCATAAACCAGTTGGTTTAAAAGTAGAACTAGTGTAAACACACATAAAAAGAGCTTCTTAATCAGATTTCACAATGTGCTTCGTGACATCATAAAGAGAAATGATCAAAGGCCCATTTGCCATGCTTTTTTCTTAAACGAATGTTGCAATAAAAACCTGTTGGTTTCAAACTAGAACTAGAGTAAACACACAAAACAACTTCTTACACACATTTTGTAATGTCGGTTTGCAATGTGCTTTGTCATGAGACATGAACAAAAGCCCATTTGTTGTGTTTTTCTTAAACGAATGTTGCCATATAAACCTGTTGGTTTAAAACTAGAACTGGTGCAAACATACAAACACACACATAAAAATTAAATAAAAAACACTTCTCAACTACTGTTGATGTTAGTTAGTCATAAACATGGTCACTTGCCAGCCTACATAGAATCTGTGCATGTAGAATTCCACAGAATCTGAACTTGCCTATCATTGATAAAGTGGCTTTTTGATAAATTTAATGATAGTGTTTTTGCACTTGGCTCCAAATTTGACCATGTTTACAATCTACTCCAGATTTTTCCCCAAATCAATACAAAATTGTGGGGGAAAAAAAGTCCATCTGGCCCTAGGTTACTAGCAACCACAAGGTTGTGTTGTCACTAAATTGTTACAATGCAAATGACTGGTTCCGCAGAAAAGGATTATCAAGGGTCCTTACAGAACGTTTGCTGTCCCGACAACCACCACGCCCAAAGGTGATATTGTGGCTCCTGAGAGAGTAATGTCTATATTGATTTCCTCTCTAACTGCTAAGGAGGGAGAAACACTGTGCGAGAGAGAGACAGAAAGAAAGATACAAGAATATGACAGAGGCAGAGATGTCGGAGGGGAGTGGTAATTACTTAGATAAAGAGACAGAGAGAGGGAGTGAATGAGAGAGCGATGGAGTGACAGAGAGTGAGAAAAGAGCAAGGGAAAGAGGGAATGCTGACACTAGCGGTGAGACAAAGATCTAGATAGAGGAGAGAAAGAGAGGCTCATTTGCAGTCTGTCTTTGTGGAGAGGGTCATGAGCTTTTGCACACGCTCAGAGCGTGCCTGTCTACATTAGCTAGCAGAGCGCGTAGCAACGGGGGCTAACGCTAGATCTCACACACGCTCCGCAACGGAGGGATGAAAGACACAGGTTAAGACCCTTAAATATCACTGGGATTTAGGTCTGAGAGAGAGAAACAGAGACAGAGGAAGAGAGAGAGAGAGAGAGAGTGAGAGAGAGAGAGAGAGAGAGAGAGAGAGAGAGAGAGAGAGAGAGAGAGAGAGAGAGAGAGAGAGAGAGAGAGAGAGGGTACAAAGAAAGTAGCAAAAACAAATGTTATGTTCATGGCAAAGTGCACTATTTTATATAGTCAATATTGCCAACATACAGTCAGGATTTCAAAATAAACGTTCTGCTACACTGTCCATAACTATTTATTATATTCAGTCCTGATACTCAATGTATTTCTTGTTTATTAAATATATTTTGCCGTTTTGTTTCCTTGCATATTTGTGACAAAGTACAAGTCAAGGTCACTCACAACATATTATACAAGATAAGCCAGCATCCATCTATGAAACTCCACTCATGATGTGTTCCTTATATTATCATCTGGTGACTTAATACGTAAAGCGTAGAGGTTGACGGATTGATCAGTTTTGCCAAATTGATCAGTTTTGCCAAATATTCGGCACTGATAACCAATTTCTGGAACAATCGGTTATTGACAAAAATCCATACCAGTAGTTTTCCAGATTGCGTCTGTTGCTTGAGCGGCTGAGAAGGGTGCGTTACACAGTACGAGCGCGGCCTCTATAGGCGAAATAAAAAACTATCACTGTTGCCTCATGGAGTTTGTTTTGACGCATGAGACTGCGCGCAGAGTGGGACACTTCAGTTACGCATTTAAAAACAGACAACGAAACGGTATACAGAACACTACCATACGTGTTTTCATATAATTATAAAGTAATGAATTGTTGACTAGATGCTGCATTAGTGGAGAACAGCACACCATAAGTGTGGCCGTAAGGCTGAGAGGACGCTAACATTAGTAGTACCTCAATCGGTTAAAACAATGTGAAAAAATACACACAAGCCTGACATGTTTAATGTCAAGATTGTTTCTGCATTAGTTTATATCCAGCTGGATGCTTTAATGCATTCATCAAGCAGCGACGATGCATATATAAAGCTAGTGTCAAGAGAAAGCAAACTGTATCATAGTTTGTATCAACAGAAACATATAAACAAATCAGAAACGCATTCAATTTCAGTTCTTTTTTCATTGTCAATGTAATACTTTATTGTTTTGATTAGATAATCAAGTGTTCTAAAACAGAAGCAAATAAAGTGTGAGTAAATACATACAATATACATACGTGTCTAATTTCAATATGATGACCTTTGTGTAGATATTTAAGCATGACTGTTTGGATTTATATGAAATAGTAACACTTTACAATAAGATTCCAATTGTAAAAAGGTTAATAAAAGTATGGGTCATTGTTTATTTCTATTATTTACGAATACATTTTAACATTTTAAAGTTGTTTCTCTAAACATTAGTTAATGCACTGAACTAATATGAACGATGAAGGTATAATTAATATATTCATATTTTTATATTTAAAAAGTACAGTACATTTTCATGGTTCAGTACTGTTTTTTATTTTATTTTTGTAATAGTTCAGCATTATTTTGCGTGTTATGTTTGTTTTCATTCAGTATCCATTTTAAAAACTATCGGTTGATAAATCGGTTATTGGCCAGCGTGGTCCAATCTAGTAATCGTTATCAGTAAAATCCACTATAGGTTGACCTTGAAAGTTTTCACAAACTACAATTCGTGAGCACAAGAAAATCTAATAAATTAATTCAAATTCAAATAATTCATTTTACAATCAAAAACAATACAATTAAAACGCTTTAAGCATGTTTACCTGCATGTCATATTTTCAACAAGTGACCATTAATCAACATCAGAGTACCGTAAACATGAATATGTAGTTAAATTATTGAAATATTCAATTTAAAATCTCAGGTGATACTTCAAGTTAAAGGGGTTCATCTGACAAAAAAAGTTTGGGAATCCCTGATGTAAAGTATCTAACAAACTTGTGCCTTTGATTTGAGATCTGCACATCAGCAGGAGTTACAATATTACCTAGATGTTGACCATGCTGCACAGTTTCTAGTAAAGTTAACAGCCATATAGTAACTCATTAGCAAGTTTTATTTACTCACCTAAGCCAATTTTACTCACATTTGGCACTTGGTGAGTGTTCAATTTGGAGTGTGCATAAAGCAGCGAAAACCCTCTCACACACAAGAATACAAAAGGCATGCAAGCAACCATACACACATGAAATACCACCTGCAGAGAAATGAAGCTTTTAGTGTCAGTAGTAAAACTGACTCAGGGTTTTTCAGTAGCTAATGGTCATGAAAAAGACCAACTGCTTTCCTCTATTTCAATAAACACCTGAAGCCGTAGCCTGTGTATTGGCCAATTTGCAGCAACACTGCACCCGCTTGAAGAGTCGAAACTGCTTCGAATTGTCACTCTCTCCCAATGATGCGCGCCAAGCTGTGAGTTTAGAGAGCATTCAAAATGTTAGGAACTATTCCTTTCTTAGGATGTGCTAAACTACTTCCAAAATAAATAGGGGTTGACTGAATGATTAGTCGAATAGTCAGCCGTAAGGAAGCCTTATGTCATTCAAAATTTTATGGTTGGTAAGTTTAAAGTTGGTTAGGTTAAAGGTTTGAAAGAAGTGTGCTCCTGAGGTTCATTAATTGATCAGAAAGTTAAAAAAAAAAAAAAAAAAAAAAAAAGTAAAATTGTGAAATTTTTCATGAGATATTTTCAACTAATTTATTCCTGTGGTGTCATTCAGCAGTCATTACTCCAGTCATTTGTAACATGATCCTTCAGAAATAATTGAATATGCTAATTTGCTCCTCAAGAAACATTTATGATAATCAAAGTTGAAAACAGTTGTGCTGCTAAAGATTTTTGTGGAAGTTTGACTTTTTTTTTTTTGTCAGGATTTGATGAACAGAAAGTTCAAAAGAACTGCATTTATTTGAAACATAAATCTTTGTAACACTGAAAATGTCTTACTGTCACTTTTGATCAACTTGATCAACAATGCATGCTTGCTAAATTAAAGAATTAACTTACTGACTCCAAACTGTTAAACAGTAGTGTAGGTTGGGATGAATTTCAGCATGCTAGCAGTCTATCAGTTAGTGTTAGCATGCAAAAGCTCATTGTTAGAACATTCCAACTCTCATTGAGAACTTGCGTCTTTAAATTGATCCTATTAAATATTAAGCATTACAAATAGTAGGTTGTTGGACGACCACTCATCAAGTCTGTCATCCTGACCCATCCCAGTATCCCTCCTCTAAAATATCTAAGCAGCTTTTTCAAGTTCACAGTTGAACAGTTTTAACAACATAAAGTGTTACATAAGGCCCGTTTTAGTTGTCTAGCTTAACACAATCAGCAATGAGACGATATGTAACATGAGAATAAGACGGCCACAAGCTTTTTCCTCTCTTGAAAAGCTAAAAAGCTGTTAAAGGAACACAGATATGACTGGTTCAAACTTAGGGTAATGCATGTTCAAGCCTGAGCTTGTCGAGTCAAACAAGCAGAAAACCTCCTGTGTGATAGTGGATGTTTGATGGGACACTCAACTACATCTAAAGAAATAAGTAACCGCATTTACAAATCACAGAACGAAATGCTGTACCAGGCTAAATATAATTAGTAAAAGTCATTCAGGAAAGGCTATTAGATACACACACACAAACAGAGTTGTGCATGAATTCCCAGGTGAGTCTGAAGACATGACCATGGCTATTTTTGTCTCATCTATAAAAAAATAAAAAGGAAAGAAACGGAAAAGGAGGAACGGAACCGACTCTAAATATAGTTCAATGCGACATTCCAGAAGAGAATAATACTCTTTCCCGCCGTTTGACCAAAGATTGAAAGAGCAAAAAGAAAGAAGAAATATATAAGTGCTAACACTCAAGTAATGACCTTAAGAATCACACAAAAACATGATATTAATTATTTCAAAGGCCTGACTAGCAACAACATTATCTATTTTGAGTAAATACAGCATACTTCCACCTTGTCACCTCAACAACTTGCTAAAGAAAGGAAAATATTTGACAAAGAATTATGACAATTTCAAAGAATGGCACTAATCATACTCTTCACAAACCCTCTTCCAGAAGTGGTCGAGAGAGAGAGAGAGAGAGAGAGAGAGAGAGAGAGAGAGAGAGAGAGAGAGAGAGAGAGAGAGAGAGAGAGAGAGAGAGAGAGAGAGAGAGAGAGAGAGAGAGAGGAAAACTGTTTACACAAGATTATTTTTGAGAGCTACTCAAAACCAAGTTGGTCACAAAGAACAAATTCCTCAAAACACACACACACACACACACAAATCCACACATGTGTACAAATAACATTTAAAAAAAAAAAAAAAAAAAACTCTGATCTATTTCATAGTGAAGAAGGACACTCATATTTAAGAGAACCAGTTTTTATCCACTGAATATGAATTGGATCCTGAAAAGTGTGTATTACATACTAGAATAGATTAAGTGGTAGGAGGTGAGCCGAAAAGTTTCAGGGGTAAAGCATGCCATTACATTAGTTCATTTGGGATACTGTGCACTATTTAATTTTTGAATAAATAAAAATGATTTTACAAAATGTCCTGCATTAGTACTTCTGTGCAACTCAGATTTTTCTTTAGGTGATTACTTATGCATTAGTACGGCTGTAAGTTGTGAGATGTAGAGATTTGAGTTATAATCAGGCCCAACATATTTGACCAAATCCATTCTGGAGATGTTCCCCTAAAATCTGTGCAGAACATGTGACGAATGTCCACAGGCCATCACCAAGTCATTTTGGTTTACTTGCAGCTAGAGTACAGTAAGCAGCTCGACCTTTTACTTGCAAGAGACGGAAGAGGGAGAGACAAGATAAGGTAAGAGCTTTTTCTGCCAGTTCAGCAGGAACTGTTTGTGCTATTCCAATCCAAGGGTGACATGGGAAGGGAGGGCAGACATAATCAAACGCTCAAGAGCAGAGAAGCACAGAGGGATGAGATGAAGATGGACCATTCAGACCAATCACACCCCGAGACTGACGAGCAAATCCATCTAGCTTAATAGCAGGCATCAGAAAGAAAGACAGGAAGTGGCGTGGAGAACACATGAGAGAGAGAGAGAAAGATAGGAGCACAGGTCAGCAGGAAAAGAGAAGGTTTGCTGACTTGACAGATTCCCTCCCCCCACGCTTCATTAGGACAACTATACCGCACTTTCACAACAGAGAAGGCAGGACAACTCCTATTCTGTCCCGTTCAAAGCAAGATATTTGTAATCTAATATTAAAATGGGGCTGCAACAATATAACATTTCTGGTTGTTAAATTACACTAGATAAATAAATTACACTAGAAGTAAAATTGCTACAAGTACATTAAAATTGACACTGATTTTGAGATTTGCTAAAAAGTATAATTTATAAAAGATTACAGTTAAGTGCTAGATAATAGCAAAGGAAATCTAAATGTACACTACTGTTCAAAAGTTTGGGGTTTTCCAGACTTAAATTTCCAAACCTCTCTGTAGATTTTTCAGACCATATTTAACATAAACGATTACAATGAGTACAATCATTGATCAAAAGTGACAGTTGCATTTTACATTATTACAAACCAAATCTATTTAAAATAAATTCTGTTCTTTTGCAATTTCTATTCATCAAAGAACCCTGGTTTTATCGGGGTTTTCACAAAAATATTAAGCAGCACAAGAGTTTTCAACATAGATGTTAAAAGAAATTTAATAAGATACATAAAAAGAAATGTTTCTTGAGCTTCAAATCAGCATATTAGAATGATTTCTGAAGGACATTGTGACACTGAAACCTAGAGTAACTATTACAGAAAATGTTAAAAATAAACAGGAAACAAAACCCAGTAGCAATTTTGCCCACTGTGGTACCTAACTACCTATAGTGCATTCTTAAACGAAAACACTGTAAAGTGCGTTGTTTCACTAGTCTAGGGCACCCTCATCTACAGATGTGACTTCCACACCAAGGTCAGATGTCTCAAATAGCATTAAGGAACCAACGTGTCAACAAACATACAAATATGGACAAACATGTCCAAATCGGTTTACTGTACACAGAAGGAAATACACATCTTTAAGTAAGGACTGTGTATTTCCAAATGACTTTAATAGCTTATAGCCTGTGTGTGTTATTGAACCTCCAGAGAGGAGAGATCTGTGAGAGTTTCAGTGATGTTATGCAACATATGAAAATCTCTGATGGGTGGGTCAATCCAACCCAAATGTGTTATTATTCCAGATTCACCAGAACAATCCACAATGATCCAGATCAGTAAATGAGAACTGCAAGGTCAGAAAATCACCCGCAAACACTCACAAAAACAGAACAGAATGAAGTGGAAGAGAAGATGGTGGGAAATAAAAGCATGCAACAAGCTGAAAACAACAGAGATAAGGCATAGAAAACATGCCGAGGGCATAAGGAAGGTAGAGGCTGATGATGAACAGAGAGAGAGAGAGAGAGAGAGAGAGAGAGAGAGAGAGAGAGAGAAATAAAGTGCGTCTCTACTGCCAGATTAATGTCTGACGTAACATTATCACACTGCTGATAGGAGCAAGAGCTGGAAAGAGCAACCATTAGGGAGGAAGAAAAAGAGTGAAGGAGGGACAAGAGAGGAAGGAGGGGGAGAAGGATGGAAGACTTTATGGCTGGAACAAGACAGACCTTTTATACCACTCACAAAAAAAAAAAAGAATGAGAGAAAGAAAAAGACAGAACTGGCTAAAAAGGAAGGGCAATGGACAAGGGATGGAATACTGTGAGGGCAAGAAAAAACAAGCTAAAAAAGGTGGGAGGAAGAACAAGACTGAGAGGAGCCTACTAACCAGAGTAGAGAGGGAAAATACAATGAAACAGAGAAACAAGAGATAAAAAGGAGAGATTATGGCCATTTTGGACATATTTTTGGGGGTTTGGTTTATTCCTTTTATGAGCTACCCTTTGAACCAAGAAACTTCAGAAATACTGACATGCTTGTGTTGCGATTTAAGGACGCATTTCTAAAACAAAAAGAAAAAAGGGTATACCAGACTAATATTCTGTATTAAAATCTATATTAAAATATATTCTGGTCAATATCAGGCACTTAAACAAAAAACACAGAGCTTAAGTAAACAATTGCTTAGCGGTTATTGATAGTTTACGTTTAGCTTTCCTGTATCTCAAATAGTAGAGCGTGGCGCTAGCAACGCAAAGGCCATGGGTTCGAAGAACTGAAAAAGCAAGAACTGATAAACATGATTATATACTATAAACTGATTACGCAAAGCAAAATTCCCAACTAAACACAGATTGAATTAATACCAACTGCAAACCATCCCAAAGTTTATTTGAACCCCAGACAACCTCTTTTATTTCTCTTACATTTCCACTGCAAACATCCACACACGGCCTTAAGGACTCCTGCTCGAGTCATAAACCTGAAACCATCTTCCCTCACTGATGTTCTCTCCTTGGCACACACACCAGACATCAGAGAGGCTGCGAAGATGCCAGGCATTCCTGAGGCAGAGGCAGAGCCAGCGCGAGGGCCGAGCTTTGAGGGAGGATCATCTTCGCCTCTCACCTCCTCACTGCTGGAATGCAAATCCATAACCTCTGTGCGTTTCTTCCGATAGAGAAACAGGAAAACTGCAGAGTGCGTGATTATCCACTGAGTCGTGGTACATGAAGCACAGCACTCAGCTTGGTCTGATTTACTCTATAATCTAATAAACTCAGGTGGTGTGAGGCAATAGAAACTAAGACTTTCATAATAAAGAGGCCTTCTTTCTAATCAAATATAAAGATTAGGAACTGGTGGAGGAAGCAATGATATAGTTAAGGGTCATGGGACACTGAAAATCTTAAACATAGGCATTTCCTCTGAGGATGCAAGGGAGGCTGTGTCTCCTCAAAAAAACAACTGGATGAGAAAATAATCAATATTACGAAAATGAAACAACACAAATATTACAAAATGTGACATAAAAAAAAAGTGTAACAGTCACTCGATTTTATACAGTAACACTGTCCAACAGAGACACCCGCAGGTAAAGTTACAGAGGGAGGCTTGCCTCCCCTGAGCCCAATGACATTCAACAGATCCAGTAAATCGTGCGCTAGGTTTGGTGGGGGGTAATTGAGAATGAATGGGGGAAAGTCACATGCTCCATCGCTTGATTGGATGTGATTGGTTTGTACGATAAATTCCATCTCTTGATTTCGTGCACGTTCTCGCATCGGCCTGAATGAAGACAATGATGGTGTTAATGGGAAGACTAATTAAAAAGTTA
This sequence comes from Leuciscus idus, assembly GCA_021554675.1. NCBI lineage: Eukaryota > Metazoa > Chordata > Actinopteri > Cypriniformes > Leuciscidae > Leuciscus > Leuciscus idus. The sequence goes on along the minus strand of CM038623.1, from coordinate 24,937,102 downwards.
GTAAACAACTCTTAAAGCAGCACTCAGTAGCTTCGGGACTTCTTCGCTGTATTCTCGCTTTTTGCTCGCAGGTTTCTCTCTAGAGCTCCCCCCACAGCTTCGGAATAGATATTTGACAACACTGTTGTAAAAACTCGTTGGTGATTCTCAGACACCAGAGGCTATAGATCAACGACATCAAAGCAGATGGGACGTTCTTTAAAACGTCTTCTTCATTCGGGTTCGGACAGCGTGAGGGAGCGCAATAATGACAGCATTTTAGCAGATTTCTTTTGGCCGTAAAGCAATTGTTTACATCGCGAGACCTGATATCACGCGAGACTTCCTGACGCAGCGGCCGGCGGCAAGTGCAAGTGCGTATTTTCCGCTCACGGGCACCAGGGGGGTGCGAAACGACCACCATTCAACCCGAAATAAGTAATATAACCATTCCAATGACTCCGAAGCTGTTCAGTTAAGGTAAAAAAAGTTACTTAGTTCACCTTTAAATATCACTGCTTTATGGCACGAACTCTGCACTCCCATCAAGTCATGTTTATTTTTATACCATATTATACAACAGATTACTTTAAAGCAAGCAGCTTTACAATTTTCAACATGAAAAAACAGTGTCAGTGTCACTTTCAATTAGAATTAAAATTTATATTTCAACTATAAAGCCGCACTCTAGTGAGTTCATGTTCACGTCTGACCTTGACGGACTGAAGAAGATTTCTAGATTTCAGAGAAGATTTCATTGTCAAAGAAGGCAGAGCCTCAGAGCTACACCTACCTATTACTTAACTGTCATGGACCGATGGTAGTACGAAGCTGTTTACTAGCTGGAGCAAACTTCAAAAAAAATTGCTTTGGCAAGCTGTTTTGAACTCCCAAAACAAACTTCGTTCTGTTCCAATTTTGTTTGACGTAACAAATGACGTAAGACCAGTTAATTCTTAATTTTTTTACTTGCAGTGTATTTGGGCTTTAAAGGTCTCCTATGATGCACATATTTGCTAGAGATGGTTTGTTTGTGGACAAAAGAGCTTTTCAGGATGGCTACTGATCAAGGTCTCTACTTTAGTTTATGACAAAGTGTATGTAATAGATGCTAAATGCGTCTGTGTCGGAGTCAAGATCACAAAATATGATTGGTAAAGAGGATGCAACTTTACTGCTGCTTATATGAATGCTTTAATTTTGCAAAGCTAAAATGGAGAAGGAAGTAGTCCATTCAAATATGTTATTGCAATATACAGCCAAAAATAGAGCCTTTTTAACTAGTTTAGGACAAACCATCTCGTCTTGGCAAATGGGTTTCCATTTGCCACTCACTATTGTGTTTGAAGCAGTCTGGTGTCTCCATATCCAACCTTAGCTCTAATGGTGTCGATGAAGCAATAGAGTCTCCTTCCCTTTCATCCACTGATTTATGACCAGAGCTACCAAGATTGCCTTTGACAGCCCCGACAACGCAAGGTCTCGCCTCACAAAGACCCATGCAAACACACACCATCATGCACTTCTTCTCGTCAAGGTTAAAGCGGACAAAAACAAATAAATGATCACATCACGACCGATGTCTCAACTGAGTGCGGACTATAAAATAACGGGTAAGGGCTAGGGACGCTAATGAGGCTGTGGAGGTGAAGGTGTTTATGGCTGAAACAAATGAAACCGTAGCGGAAGGCGGTTGGGGCCTCAATCATGCGCCACAGACGCTGCCAGCGGCAGGTAGGTTCACTAAGAGAGGCAGCAAATTCCCTCCCCCTGACAGTGAAACCGAAGCTGTTCGCACCGGTGATAAATGGCCCTCTTCGCAGCAGGGTCGTCCTCGCGGGAACGCCAGGTTTTTGTCTTTTGACTCCTCCCGGGGTCCGCAGGCCATGACGTTCCCAAATGAGATCCGGTTTAGAATTCCTGCATGCCCTCTGTGCCTCCTATTTTAGAATCCTTACAGCCGCAGCGGGCACAAAGATGGCGTTCTTCATGGCAAGCTGCAAATCCCAAGTGAGTGATTGAGGGAAAAAAAATGGGGTTTAAAATGGTCTCTTGTTAAAATGGTGAGGAAAGAAAGATCATGGTTGACTGAACATGGCAGATGACATACGAGCAGCAAAAAATAAATAAAAAGGACCCCTTGAGAACAGGCTAAAATCGGGATTCAATGTTCTTACAATAAATCTGACTTTGGATACGTCAGCAAATATAGCGTAGGTCTTACGTCACACTGAGGGCAAACGTCATTTAGGGTGCAAAAAAAAAAAAAAAACTGCCAATGAGGCTGGTGCTTGCAAATATTCCCTAACATGTAAAACTTAAATTAACAACTAAAATCTTAAGAGAAAAATAAATAAATAAAATGAAAATAAAATCTAAAAGGCAGAGACCACAATCTAGACTCAATATGAGAAGAAGCTGTATTGTTTCTCCCTATTGATTTGGACCAACGTCTCTAGGAAGTGTGGCTTCTCTCCTGATTTAGCCCTCCCACCAGCTTACAGTGACACACACACACACACACACACACACACACACACACACACACACACACACACACACGTACATCCCAGTTCATAGGCAGGGCTTAGCAGCGTGGAGGGACAATTTCAAGCCTAGTCACTCCGCAGTGACCCCAAACCAGAGACTGCCACTGGATTAGACATTCACTCACTCTCTCACACACACCCCCTCAAACACCACTTTACAATCTGTAGCATTGTTCATCGCTCTAATTCTTTCTAAATCTCTTTTTCTTCTTCATATGGGTCTTCAAAACTCTGCTTCAAAACTGAACACAGCTGTCTGAAAGATGTTTTTTTATTACTGCCTTCGACTATTATTTTTTGTTTTTACATTACACTTACGTTTACATTACATTAACGTTTTGTCACTACAAAGTGTCTGGTCTGAAAAACTTCAACTTAATCCATTATTTTATTGTCTTTTATCAAATCTTCAGGCATAACCAGTCTAATTCACATATGCTTTTACTCAATGATTAGAAACATGCTGAATGAGTGAATTGAGGAACTAATCAAAAGTGGTCACTTAAATATTCCGATTTTTATCTCATATAAAGCATATAAAGAATGTCTGATTCATTTCAGTGAATTGGTTTGCTCAGACCATTATTAAAAATACATCCGTTCAATAAAACGATTCACATATTCCTTTAAGTTCTGTCACGCAATTTGACGTCATCTCTATAATATCATTGTAGCGGTACTCATGCAAATATTTATCAGAACAATTTAACAAATTAATGTTATATTTAGTTAAATGTTTCTGTTTTTCACTGTGACCATTTTTATGATGTTTTCCAGTCTCATTGATGGTATTCGGTGTAAATTTCAGCATGTGCATTTGTACTGTCACTATAAAAGAGATAATAAATTAATGTTTGCTATTGTGTAGTTATCTGTGACAAAAAAATGAAGTGTAACCTGACTGTAACTGAACTCTGTAACTGTAGCTTGTTAAGCCACAAGGTACTCATCATTTTAAAGTAACACTGCCTCTGTACAAGCTGCAACACTTACAATTTTTCTTTGGAATTTATCACATTACTCAAAGCTATTCAAGGATCAGTGAACGCCGCTGAAATGTAAAGGAGGGCGGACTCCGGACCTGGAATTGGTATTCAGTTTCTCTATTCACCTTTTTCCCCTCCCTCCCTTCCTTTCAATGTGGCGCAACAAACCCATACGGACCATGTCCAGCATCTTGACATTCCCCCAGCGTGCGACTCACTCATCGCATAACACCACTGTCCCATCTCTTCCTTTCACTCTCCCTTCCTTTACTTTCTTCACCTCTCTGTCTTATCGCTCCCCTTTGGAGAGCTATCTCACTCCCCTTTGCCTTCCTTATCGGTCCGCTCCAGCCCACCACACACACAGGCAAACAAAGAGCTCCATCAGCCCTGGGAAGAGGTGTCGAAGGGGGGCAGCGCAGCAGGGGCTGGGCTGGAAGGGGGGAGTGGGGTAAAACGGGGTTATTTTATTACAGGTTAAAGAGACTGATATGCTGGTTATGGTTGCTGCCGATGGAGGGAAAGAGACAGAGGAAGAGAGGGGAAACAGACACAGGGTTATGCTCTTTGTGTGTCTGTCCATGTTTGTGAGTGCTGTTGAAATGACACCATCAGTGCAGTGGGCGGCAGTGGTTTCTGATAGATGGCTAGACAAGAGGACAGGGGTTGAAAATATCACTGTTCTTTCCTCTCTTATCTGGTGACGCGAAACACAGTGACGTGCAACATAATTTGGCTAATTCATAACAGTGACAGTTTTTGAATTTGTCATGGCATATTTTTCACACTGGGATAATAAGTTTAATGCATGGATGAATTACATCTGTTTACACAAAGACAACAGTGTTGCTACACACCTGATAATTTGTGATAATGCCATGCACTGCATTTCTAAATGCAAATTATAGTTAACTGATAGCTGCTAATTAAAGAACAAATAAATAGATACAATATATTAGCACACATTAGGAGTGATACAATATTAGCATATACATCAGGATTGTCACTGCCTGTGACACTGCAAAATGTTATTTTGTCAGGCAACCTAAAAAGTGCTTTATGTAGTAACATCTAAATGAACCAGAATGCATTCAAGTCAAAAATATTTTTCAAAAAACTTCATCACCAATGATAATAATAATAATAATTATTATATCTTACCTGATCCTTAGCATTTACTTTTGTTAGTATATATTATTATTGCTGTTATTATTAATAATAATAATACATAAATAAAAAAGATACACTGTTAACCAGATTTTAATCATTTGTTTTGGCTTTAGAACAACTAAAAAAAGTCAGGGGACTTTTTGTGTGTTTTGGCCGTTCATTTATACCACAACAACGGTTTGGGGGCCTGAAAATGCAAACATTTGAAAACAGGTTTCAAATTGCACGTTTTTGAAAACTATAGTGAAGTGTTCAGTCTAGGCACGTAGTGTTTATTTACAAAGTGACATCGCCAACTACTGGCCTGGCAGCATAATCCAGCATTTTTGTGGATTTGTGTGAGCGAGGATAGTTTTGACAATATTGTCGCCTGTACGTGCAAAGGAATTATTTTTATTTTTTTAGAACATCATTGTCTTGTAAAAGTACCATCAGTTATTTAATTCTGAAAACACTGCGTCATTTTTATAATATTTACACTCACCATTTTTCCAGACACACAATAAAGAGGATTGTGTAGAATAGATCAGGGGTGCCCAATCCTGTTCCTGGAGATCTACCTACCTGCAAAGTTCAGCTTTAACCCTGATCAAACACACCTGAACCAGCTTATTAAGATCTTCAGGAGCACTTGTTAATTAAAGACAGGTGTGTTTGATCAGGGTTGGATCTGAACTCTTTCTAGGTAAGCAGATCTTCAGGAACAGAATTGGCTCTGGTGTTTAGCCTTCATGTTTGAATAAAGTGGTCAATTTAAAAGAAGATCATCATATTTATGGATCCTTGGTTCATGAAAAGCTTTGATATAAATTATGATATAAAAAGAAAGAAAGAAAAAAAGAAAGAAAGAAAGAAAGAGGAGGAAATATTGACACAGTGAGAAAAGAGAGTCCTTGTTTTCCCCAGTATTGATATGTTCTATTCTTCGTCGGCACACACCCAAGACAGAAGAAAAAGAAACAGTCGTAGATCTCCCATCTCCCACACACAGACTTAACCTGCAGTATTCTCTCACTCACTCCCTCCGTTTCAATGGAAATGGGCAGAAACGATCCATTACCACTGATGAATTGATTCAATTGGGCATAATAGAGTCATTTATCTATCAGAGAAAAGCCAATTCATGTTAAGAGAAAGAAAAGTGAACGAGGGGGGAAGAGGAAGAGAAATAGTGGTGGGGGGGGAATGGGGTGCGCTTGAGGATCGCTCGCATCTTTGGTAACTAGGCCAGGGTGCTGAAGCTTTGCCATAACATGCCACAATGTTGAGTAGTGCATACACACACATACACAGTAAGTGAATGATTCAATTCCGCCTTGAAGCAGCGGGGTCTGTGATAGGCAGAGCAGCGTGTTTCGCAGGAGGGAGATGGAGGGAGCAGGAACCAAATTGAAAGTTAGTGTGCAAAGTGAATTATCTCTAGCTTCGTTGAGCTCCACTGGCTAGGAGGTGAGAGCGTGTGTGGTGTGTGTGCGTGTGTGTGTGCAGGTGAAAGTCAGGCAGCTTGGGAAATAATGATATTATATGACTGCACAGCCAGGCAGAAAAAGCCACATACAGACACACACAAGCAAATCACAAAACAGTGAACGCTTACTTTTTGTAGCGGCCTTGCTTCAGCAAAAAAAATGTCTCATTCATTTTCTCAATAAATTTTTTTAAAAAACCATAATAAAGACCTCTAAGAAATTAACAAAAAGATTGAGCCTCAAGATGAATCAGAAGATAACAATATGTAAATCGTAAAAATTTAACTGGAAAAGACAAAAAGTAACAGACTATGTGCTAAATTCTTTTATGAGGAAATGAACTAGAATCCCATGAAGCACTGCAAATAAACTGTTGACTTTTAGCCATTGATCCACATTTTCAAAATCTGTTGTTGGCTCGAGCTGATACAGTAAAACAGATAACATTATGAACTGTGTTTACATTGCTTTAGATGCCTTGGAAGCTGAAACTCACGATTATGTGAAGGGGCGTTACATTTCCAACACATACTTAAGGTCAAATCACAGCGCACTAGGTCAGCCGGCCAATCAGAGCACTCTGGGCTTTTCAGAAAGAGGGGCTTTGTAGAAATCTGCACGTTTAAGACAGACTGGGAATAGAGGGACAGCAATAATGTACAGTATGTGATATATAATGTGTTTTTGAGTATTAAAGCATGTTAACCTATTCTTTTACACCCAACAAACAAAATAACGAACTTTTAAAACAGCATAATATGACTCCTTATGCCAGGGACACACTTAACGACTAGCTGAAACATTCTAAGACTGAACTGAACACACTTACAGACTGTTTCCAACGACTGTAGCAGATTTTAAACACCGACTGAACGCAACTGTCTCTGACTCGGCACGTTTGGGCATGATCAGTCTTAAGTATCATATTGCATTCACAATCAGCCTTACAGTCGTTAAGTGTGTCCCCGGCTTTAGACACTGACTCGACTACATCAGTGTAATTCTTCATTGGAAATTCGGTTATTACACACTTTTTTCCCCTGAAGTGAATCTGATATCACACTGACTATTCTCTTCTATAGAAGCATATACTATTTCTTAATATCGACGCTCAAGTAGGACTGTCTTTAAATGTTTACATGTTATTGTTAAAGATGCATTTCTCTATGGTGAAAATTAATGGGATTTTTACTTCCAGAACCCAAATTACTCTTCTCATGTGATCTTATTCGTACTTCTGGTTCTTCATCAGGGGCTGTAAGTCAATTTCAGGCCAGATATAGACAGTGAATTGGACAACTCACAACCCTTAAATCAAACACCAAAACATGTCAGCCAGCCTGATGTCTGCAAATCGAATATGCACAATGACTGACAGCCAGAGAGTGTTTATGTTTTTTTTTGTGCCAATTATCTGTCAGGAAGAGACATTTTATGTGTGGTATTCCAAAATAATTGCTTGCAGCACTGCAATACCTAAATACTTTAGGAGGAAGCTACTTCAACACTTGTTCACTGAACACTAGCTGTGATTAAACTCCACGGAAGGAAGTACATTCATCAAGAAAAGAACAAGACCACTGCATGACTTGTTTCAAACTCTTCAGTACAACTGCCTGCTTGGTTTTCATTGTAAGTGCAAGTTGCAGACAAACTTCCGATTATTTTTACAATTTAAGTGACAAGTAAAATGTCCTGTGGTAATCGCTAACATGCCACAGATAATTTCAACAGATCTCATGTTATATTTAACCTAATATACTTCTATAATGCACCTTTAGGAATTCATAATTTCCGTTGACCCCTATAGGTCTGTGAAGATACTGCAAGGGCTCTGTGGAGAAGAAATAAGAATTTACTTCAAATATAATATTTTGAATGAGTGGAATTAACATTATCTGTTGAGCTTAATATAAAGTGATAATGTTAGTTAATGAAGCTATAACAGGTAAATCAAGAGTTTATGAGGTGCTAAAGATTTTGGTGGTGGTTTCTAGGTCAGTAAAGGTTGAGAAGCCCTGATTTAGGTTACATTTAGCCTAGCTGGCAAATTCACAATTTGTAAAGACAAGAACCTAATATCCCTTATACTATAATGCAGCTATTTTTAGCTTTTCAGGCCAAATATAACTGTGACTCTTCAACATGTAACAAAACAGACAGATACTCTGTAATGTACCTACATAAAACAATAAGATCCAAACGCCCACACCTGCTGAAGCAGAAAGCTCACGTGGAGTATACACTTTCACAGTGTCAGTCCAACTCTTCCCTCCATTACATCTCATTCGTTCAGACAAACATAGTGCGGCCAACAGATAAAGCCCCAAACTCCACATCGTCAGCCTGAGGAATCCTTATCACCGCCAGGGGGACAATGGGTCCTCTCTGATAGGTGACTGCTGCAGTGCCTGATAGGAAAGCTGTCTTCCATCAAACTGTCCATAAATGTGATAAAATGCCCTAACAATAGCGATGCCAGCACCATTAGTATCGAGTAACCCATGGTAACGGGATGGAAAAAGTGGCAGGGAAAAAAAACTAATGTGGGTCAGGGGAACTAGCTGGCTTCACTCAACGCATTTGCCATCAATTGCATCAATATAGAAACACATCAAGGGCCTTGACTGTAACATGGGTTTCTAGAGGTGAAAAGGCAGGATACAGAATGTACTCCTGACGAGTGTTCAAACACTTGTGTAGGAGTATAAAGGTTTGTCCAAACAGTGAGTGAAAGGGCTGCTGGAGTTTGGTCACTGCAGCATTCCCAGTGTCCTGTAATGAGAGAGCTAAAGCAGCCACTCCTACCAAATAACACACAGGCCTCTCTCTCTCTCTCTCTCTCTCTCTCTCTCTCTCTCTCTCTCTCTCTCTCTCTCTCTCTCTGAGTCCACAGGCAGTGGAGAGTGGGTGGCAAACACAGTGTGCAGTTCTCCTCAGGTTGCAAACAGAAAGAAAGAATGAGAGCAACAAAGAGAGGTAAAAGTCAGAAAAATAAAACGACAGACAAACAAAAAGGATACAGTAAAGAATGCAGAGAGATTTCCTGATATTTGGAGTGCATGATGCATATAAAAGCGGTTGGAAATTAAAATATTAAGCCTGTTGTCAGAAAAGCACTGTTTTACATTTATCTAACAGATTTTTAACCAATGTCAAACTGTTAGAAATCATTCAATCATTTGTCAATTCATACTTTTCCGTGCAATAATTCTTTCCATCTATCCTCTCTCTCTCTCCCTCCCTCTCTCTCTCTCTATATATATAGAAAGAAAGAAAGAAAGAATGAAAGAAAGTTCTATATTAGTAATACAGATAAATATAAACAACTCATAACATAGTAAGTTAAACAATATTCAAATAATATAGTATACACTATAATATATTACATTTTTAATGAATGGAAATTTTGGGGTCAGTAAGATTTTAAAATATTTCTTTAAACGAATCTCTTATGCTCACCAGGACTTTTATTTGATGAAAATTAAAACCGTAATGTGTACGTAATTGTGAAATATTATTCACATTTAAAATAACCATTATCTTTTGAATTCATTTTAAAATGTAATTTATTGCTGTGATGACAAAGCTGAATTTTCAGTTACCATTATTCCAGTCTTCAGTGTCACATGATCGTTCAGAAATCATTCTAATATGCCGATTTGGTGCTCAAGAAACACTTGTGTAGCTTTTTTTTTGTGTGTGTGAAAACCATGATAGTTTTACAGAAAATGTTTGTAACATTATAAATGTCTTAACTTTCACTTTTGTTTAATTTAATCCTTGCTAAATAAAAGCATGCATAAAAAAAAAAAAACTTAAAAAATCACCCTAAACTTTTCAATACTAGTTTATTATTGAATAAACTTGAATATTTGAATAGAGCATTATTTAAATACTGTGATAAGAACAGTAGTACACTTTAGAAATAATAATGGCAACAAGTACCTGTCCAAACACAGACATATGTACACATGATAGTTCATACATAAACACACAAGCATTAGTTAACTCTTGGTGTTGACAGATTTTATCTGACAGCGCTCTCGCTATGTGTTTTAAATCACAGATACATATCAATGTCACACACACGCTTTACGTTCAACCCGGAAATACACAAGATTTGTGTGTCAACAAGAGTGACCTACACTGTATCCAAAACCAAGAGCAGCTGCCCAGTCAGTCAATGATTCACAGACAGCGCTGCCATATGACTGCCAATATAACATGATGTTTGACTATTTTTAATTTTCCAGACTCCCAGAAGCTAAGACATTTTAACAAAACTGGATTAAAAATGCCCATTTTTATTTCCAAGATGTTCTGAAAACGCAACATACTGTTTTACTTATTAAAAAAAAACAAAAAAAACAGTGTATACTGTAAGCTTAGTGAATATGATGCTGATTTCAGGCAACTGCGCTGTAGTTTGTTTCAAGCTTAACTTAAGCTTTTTTTTATACTTCTGGACATTGTATTTAGGTTTCAAAATTCATAAAAGTTACGTTCACTTGTGAAGATGATCTTGTTGAACAAACCATGTAAGAATCAAACTTTTGGTCACACTGCTAATTTTCAGCCATAATCATAAAAACCAATGGAAAAATCCATTTGGGTTTTTTTGTTGAGGGAACCAGGGTGATGCTAACTCTCAGGTTGGCCTACAAAAATATGTCATCTCTGCTAGGTAAAACCTGTGAGTGTTTAAGGGTTGCACAGTACTGGTAGAAAAAAAGGTATAGTGTACCAAAAACAGTAAGATGCAAATTTCTCATCCAGTGTATATTAACTGTGCTCAGTAAGCAGTACTCAGCCTTTTTTGCATTCCTCCTGAAACGCTCTCCTTGGCATACATTCTCTCAGCAGCAGGTCTAAACACACCCAAAACTCTGTAAGGACATTCCGTGTTGGAGGTTCGAGTTTGTAAACGAGTGTTTAAGTTCACGGTGAAGTGTGTAGGGCTTCCACCGGCGTGTTTTCCGAGCGAGTGTGTGTTGGTTCAGGTAGAGTGAAGCGCCACAGCTCTCAGTCTCTCTGCAGTGTGGATCAGGTAGCAGGGTTGTTGGATTATGCTCTTTTAAGAAGGGATTAACCATGTTTCAGCGTTCAAGGCAAATTGCTCTGAGAAGGCATCTTTGGCTACAAAAAAGTTAAATTCTGAACCTAATCCTTTTCAAAGCTCCTTAACTCGCTCTCTCTCCTTCCTTCTCACTCTCTCAAGTTGTCAGTGAGCGTTTTGAGAGCTGCCTCCTTTTTTAAAAACAATTCACCCACCCTCCCTCCATCTTTCTTTCGGGATATGACAGTTTGGAGGCTCCTTGGAAAAGATAAGACGACATGCGTCGGCAGGATGAGGTGCCGCTATTACACTAAATATAAAATAATGACACGACTGTTCGACTGGCATATGTATAATGCCACAATACATATATCTACATGGAAGCAGAGGAAGCTGACACACCGATGACAAAAGTTCTCCTTTAAAGCTCTACTATTAAAATGAACTCAATGTGTCTCCGCTGAACTGAGTGCAAGTCTGCTGTAGTGCAGTTCACTTCAGTTTAAGGCGTGAAATAGTGAAGGTCTTTCTGAAGAGAGCGTAGCAGCTTGTGTTGATACTGTGTGTGTGTGTGTGCCTGCGTAATTCGGGTGTCATATCCATGACTGCCATATGGAAAGAGGCAGCTGTCTTTCTTTTTTTGTGTACGTGGGGGTGTGCGACCCAGGTGTTCCTCACTCTTTATCTTCCTGTTTCTCTCCTTCAGTTGTGCTGGGAAAGCAAAAGATAAAGCCTGAGGAATGAGGATAGTCGCTAAGCTCTTGTTCTTTGGTATAGCTTGCTTTTGTGAGTGTGTGTTTTTGGCCAACATTCATGGAGACCTGAAGGCAAACAGTTAATACAAAATAAAGGAAATGTATGAGTGAAGGACATGCCAAAATGTAGATATGTTTCTATGAGTGTTTGGTTTAGGTTTAGGTGATCATTAGCTCAGTATAAAACAACAGAAGTCAGATTTTTTTTTCACATAAAATACATCAGTGATGATCCACTCAAGATTTTGCTTGTCTTGAGAAAGGTGGTTGCAAACATATGGCTAAATGGGACTACAGGATGAACAGATCATCAACTCTTCTAATCACTAGTTCACTTGCATAGCCTCGTTGTGCTTATACTTGTGCTCTTGCAAACTCAAACTTTCCAAATTATAGATTTTAAATGTAGATTGAAAGAGCCATCGGAAGCTTAGTGAATGTGATGCAGAAGTCATGCTAGCGTGGTGTAGTTCATTTATAGCGTAACTTCAGCTTTTTACTTCTGGCAATTGTTTTTAGGCTTCAAAATACATAAAAGTTTTCTTCATTTATGTAGATTAATTTAAACAAAATCAGCAATAATCCCAAAGCCAATAAAAATAAATCCTATTGGCATTTTGTCAAGGGAACCCAGAGGCCGTCGGACTGACAACCATTCAACCAATCTTAGTTCGTTTTGTTCTGCGTCATGTTTAGGGGTGTGTAATTGTAACGTCGATGTCACTACAATAACGGCCCAGTGTGTAAAACTCTTAGACGTATTTTAAAGAGTCTATGCCATTACATACTTTTGAAAATCCAGCATTTAGTTGATCCTGATAAGCGTTCATTGTCACAATTGTAAACACAACGGCTTGCTTCTTCCATAAGGGGGTTTGGCCCCACTGTATTCTACAAATCCTGTCAAATTCAAACAATCAGATGACGACTTCGAAACTCTTGAAGTGTTTTCAATTTTGTGTGCAATATGCATCAGATGTTCGGCCAACGGTCCGTAGGCGTGTCTGATGTCTGAGGCTGAGACTTTCGGGTTGGGCAACAAAAATATGTCATCTCTGCAGCACTGTATAGAACAAATGTGTGTTTAGGGGTAGCACAGTACTGGTAGGAAAAAAAAGGTACGAAAGAGGTATAGCATAAGCATACAAAAAACTGTTCTGCTTGCAGTTTGGCAGTTCAGGCAGGTTTAATAACGTGAAGCATTGAAACATTTTTTTGTTTTACCTCTGAACAGTACAACGAATTCAAAATCTAACGTCACAACAGAAACACATCTGAAATTCACTCTCAGAAAAAAAGGTACAAAAGCTGTAACTGTGGCGGTACCCTTTCAAAAGGTACACCTTTTTAGCTAAAGAGTGCATATTAGTACCTCAAAGGTACATAATTGTTACCAAAAGTGTACATATTAGTACATAAATGGTATATATTAGAACCTTTTTAAAGGGTACTGTCCCAGTGACAGCTTTTGTACCATTTTGTGTTCTGTGTTACAACAGTCACTGATAGTTATAACACAACATAAAAGATGCCAAGTATGCAAGAAAGATAAAAATATGTACTTTTAAGAAAGTATTCAACAATGTGTCAAGTTGAGCAAAGTAAATTAATAGTTGTTATATTCTTGCTCAATTATGACACAATATGGTTCTGAAATATTTCCAGAGAATTTATTTGGAAACGCAACTGAAAACATGCTGAGATAACCATAATTCATGTACCGTAATTGTTCGTGCAATTTTATACGGCATTAACAGATTCCATGACCCTGCTTGATTTAAAAATGTGTCTTAACTGCCTGTACATGACAGATTTGATGTTCATTTCAATTATTACAACTACTGTCTTTTATTTTCAAGGTACTTATTTACAGTAGTAATAGAATCAATACAGAATCAGTATCAGAGCTGGTGTCATAACAAAGCCAAAACATCGAGGCGACCTTAGAGTGTGTTTGAGTGTGTCTACATGTTTTGAGGAGGGGTTCTTTAAAAAATACTACCCACTGCAATCTCACAGCAGTAGTAAACACACTATAGACTAAATAAGAACCCTTGCGTGTTGACAGGTGTCAAACATTTCCATACACACAGACACAAACACACATGTGCAAGCTCATGCACACACAAAACTCCCACCTTTCCCATCTCGAGTCTGCCATTGATTTCGGAAGTAAAGCGCTATGAGCCATGGTATCTATGGCAACACAGTGGCTGCGACGGCCAAAGTTTCTCTCTCTCCCTCTCTTATTGGTGAGGTATCCTCACTGGAGGAAGTGAGAGGAGGGGGAAGAGGAAGAGAGAGAGAGAGAGAGAGAGGCATCATTCTTATTCTGTGCTACAGGCCAGTGTTGGCTTCATAGCACACTGGCAGCAACAGCATCCTGGTCCCTGCATACTAAACAGAGCTCTGTCATCCAAGCACACACTGATACGTGCACTCACACAAACGTGAATCTTATTAATATCCAGGATTCCAGGCTGTTTTATACCCTACATTATTAAAGTTACAACACTCAAACACAGGTATACAAGGTGAGCGTGCATCTTCCATATATGAGGAAGCAGTATTAGCAAGGTTTGGAAATTCAAACGCTAATACACACGGGCAGGCAGACACCCACTGCAGGCTGCTTTTTTCCTGGGCAGCATATGCGCGCGCGCACACACACACACCTCCTGGCCTGTGCACTAACCCCCCACCACCACCAGCACCATCCTCTTTCCGTCTCCTCTGCTCTCCATCTCCTCCCTCCCTCCCTCTCTCTCTCTCTCTCTCTGCTGCCATGATCCATGTGGTCTCTCCATCTGTCAGTGTTAGCGCGTGGACAAAGAGTAGTGCAGCAGTGGCAGCGCTCACACACACACACACACACACACACACACACACACACACACACACACACACAGTCAGCACGCAGGTATTGCAGTGCAATATAACCAGCCTATACCTGCAGCTTAAGACTCATTCACAGCAGGTGCCATGAGTGAATTTTTAATTACTGGGCCTTGTTTTAGAAAGAAAAAAAGAATTATCTTGATGATTTTAGGATCAATGAAATTTTTGTATTGTGACTTTATTAAGCTGGTGTATTAAATAATACAATTATAAAACAAATTAATTAATAAAAAGTAAGCCTTTTTGATTTTGAGGGGGAATATTATCCATTAATTTCTTGACAGGCTTTGTGAGATTTACCCGCATATAAATTGCAGCACTCTGTAGGACAGTTTAGTGAACTAATGTGGTCTCTTTCGGCACTGTAGTTGCAGTGTGAATCATATCACATGATACTACTGTAGGGCATGATGTCTAGATGCCATATTTCACACTCGTTCTTTCCTCTAAATCACTATAAAAACTGAAGTGCAACCACAAACTTCAAGGCTTCAAATAAGAGCAAGTAGCAACATCTTAAACACGTGCCAATCTTAGTGCGAGACATCCAATGATGTCGGTCTGCATGTTTATGTTTTATTATTATATTTATTTATTTATTTATTTTAGTTTGGATCTTTTTAGTGGCACATTACTTATTTATTTAATCATCCATAAATATAAACAATTATAACAATGAAAATTATTTTTAATTAATAATCTAATAAAACTGGTTGACCTCACTAATTGACTGAGGGGCCGTTTACACGACACCGTTTTCAACTAAAAACGTAAAACTTTTTATGCGTTTTTGGCCGTTCGTTTACACAACAACGGCGTTTTGGGTGCCTGATACTCGCAACGTTTTGAAAACAGGTTTCAAAGTGCTTCTCCGTTTTAAGCATATTGTTGTCGTGTAAACGTACCCTTAAGTATTGCAAAACCACACTGTGTCATTATGTTCTGTGTGAAATATATATATATATATATACCACACAAGCCATTCAGAATTTTACATCTATGAACAATACTGGTTTGTTTTTCCAGCACTGTCAATCAATGTGTAAACCGGATGCATAAACACACACACACCACATTGTAACCATGTCTAGAAATCCACAAATGTTGATGGTTGTCAGCAGCAGGCCTGTTAACAACTTAAGTTAGAATGTATCTCTCAGCCTAACTCTACCAATTTCAGTATTAGTGACACTCGGCTTATTCTACAACTCAGCCATAAGCTTTAACCCAAAAACAGCAGCTATAGTGTCTATACTGACACTCTTTCTGTGGCTCATTCAAGGCTGTGTCAATATAGTTCAGTGCAGAGATGTTGACTAGAGGCCCCCAGTGAATACGCAATAGACAAACATACATCATTACGGGATGTCAAGTGGAGAAAATTTTGCTACAACTGGGATTTTGTGTGTGTGTTTATAAGTTCTCTATACAACTAGTTGCTAAAACAATGCTTCGTCGCTGTATCTGCCCTCTTTCCTTGTTGACACACACAAGTGCACACAAATGCCTTTGTTTAGGCGGCACAGCAACGGTCGGTGGTGGTTTTGTCTGGTGTCTGTGTTGTCAAGGATACAACGAGTGTGGTGTGCTTCAGCCCCCACCGTTCCTCTCTGCTCTTTCCTCCCGTCCTCACTCCTGCAAGATCTGAGAGCAACTCGGCTCAATCCCTGATGTGTGCATGCGTGTGTGTGTGCGCGTGTGTGTGTGTGTGTGAGAGAGAGTGTCTGATGGGGAGGGGGGTTTGAAGGAAAGCAATACCTCTCCTTCCTGTGAATAAAGAGAGGTGGGGGAAGGGGACAGGACAAGAGCAGTGGGGTGGTCTTTTTTTCCGATTTCTCTGAATTTTCACTGTTTGAGATTTATGGCAAAAGACACTTCGCTTCCATGGCACATGAAAGATGAAAGTAATACAAGAGGAACTCAAGGTGCATGTGTCAGCATACACTGGTCATATGAATGAACTTTTAACTCAAAAGATAAGCTAGATCTGTCATAATATACCACTGTTCTCCGTCACTATGTAAAAAAGAACGACACAGTGCCTTTCCTAGTGGAAAGGCAAACATCACTATTACTATTGCCCATACTTTTCCATAGGTTTCAGGATTTAAAGGGATACTTCAGGATTTAGCATTAAGCTTTGTATTAGTAGAAAACCTTTAGTATTTCGAATTACCGTGCTTTCCACCCTCATATCCCCCTGAGATGAGAGATTTATGTATTTTTTGTCTGGAAAAAATCCTCAGATGACGCAAAAATCGTCATTTTTCGTCATGGGAGGATTTTTTGGCCAGAGGCTAGAGACTACAGCCAGTAGGAGGAGCTGTCCCGCATGTTTTCAACCTGCCCATAGAGGGTGGGATCTCACTCACAGAATGTACACACAGTGTCAGCCATCTTTTTTTTAAGCTAAGCTAACAGGCTCTTGTTCTGTGGAGAAAGCCGAGTAGTAGGAGAAAGCTGAGTAGTAGGGGTTACCATCCTCTTTTTCCCGGACATGTCCGGCCGTCGAGATCGTCCAAAATGTCCTGGATTCGGCTTTTGCTTTCTGCAGTCGCCATTTTGTTTCAATCTAACTGAATTCATTCTGATTGGTGAATCTGAATGTAGTGTTTACATGAATGCTAAACAAGTGATCGGTTGATGTGCGTTTTAACATTGCTAAGAAAATTCTCGCTCCTCCGTGAGAGATACGAGACCGGTGCGTCTAAGCAATCACGCCACCGGCCTCGCGCCGTTCTCCCGCGCCCCTCAGCCTCGTCCTGCTCGCCACAGTAAACATAATGAATGGCAACTGTAGAACGCAAAAGCCGAATCCCGGACATTTTGGGCGATCTCGAAATCCCGGGCAGACTCGTCACGGAGTCTCACTAGTAGCTAAGTACTAGTAGCCTTGTTGTTTTAAACTGCGCTCTCTTACCGGTAGGCGTGGCTTGGGAGTGGCCTCCTAGGGCAGCGAAGCAAGTGCATTCTGGGAGTTGTTGTCTTTCATCCACATAAGCCAAAAATAAATTTTCTGGCTTTTCTCAGTCTAGAAAGCTCCAAATTCAAAAATAATTTCACATTTCTTCTACATAAATGACCCATTTTAAATACACATTCATCTTTCCAGAGGTGAAGTATCCCTTTAAAGAACCCACTACCCCTAGGTTCTACAGTTTGGCACAATAATTCAACACGTGTGTGCTACGATCATAAATGATAGTTCAAAAAAAGCGATGCTACCTGAGAAGAGGTCTGCTATTACTTTCAAAGTGTTCAGAGGTATAATTTTCTCCTGGTGTACGATAAACAAAAGGGGGGGGGGGGGGGGGGATTGGAATCCGTGTGCTGTATCGATTGATGTGTGCACATTTTAACGTGGTTTTAAATCATTCAAGCGCAAGAAGACGCTAAAGAGAACTCAATTCGGCACTCGTGCGCCGTTTTCTGTGCTGGGCACATCCAGAGCGTGTGCACTGAAAACCACCTCTCATATAGTGCACGAATACTGAATTGAGTTTTCTTTAATGTCTTCTTGCGTTCAACGGACAAATACACACAAAAAACAGTTGGTCATGTATTAAGTGAACGTAAACAGTTGATAAAGAAAATCAATGTGTAACAGTATACTGGATCTGTGCATTCGATCTTAAAGTGACCGCAGTCTAATAAACCTGCTGCTGTCTTGGTCATTACTGCTAATCAAAGAACAAAAGAAAATCACTCACTGATCTTGACTGAATTTCTATTGTAGGGCTGTGCGATATAGCTAAAAAATGTATCACGATATAATATTTAATATCGTTCGGGTTCGATAATTATTGGAATTTTTTTAACCTTTTTTTTAAAAAAGACAAGTAGAAAAGTTTGAATTTAAACCAGTTTTTTTATTTAACATTATTAAAGCTACACTGTGTAATTATTTTAGTTGATTCTTAACAAAAAACACATAGTTCTTTCAAAAATGTATGTGCTCATTAATGTATATTTGCTTCTTTCAAGTAATAAAGTATTCTCGTAAGTTTATAATCTGCCATTGAAAGTACATACGGGTGAGGGGTTCGAATGCCGGTCGCCATGTTGCCCCTCCATCTTGAAACTACATTAGCCAAAGAGGGACATACTTGTAAATTCAAGCTTCGCCTTTCGCGCTTTACACTCAGTGACACAGAGACGAATGCGAGGGGGAGATTACTCGCGACTGCCGGCAGATTTGAAAGATTGCTGATGGAGGATCACGCCTATTTTCGAGGACATGTAGCAGAGTCGCCAAGGAAGCGAAAGAGAGAATTAAAACATCAACGCGACAGGCAAATCAGCAAGACCAAAGTCAAAACTGGAGGTAACTTTTCCCAGATGGAAAGAGCTCATGAGGAGCAAAGATTTTAAAACGGACGCCGAAGTTGCCTGCTTTCTTCTCGGCAGGTAATCCAGCCTATTTGTGTAAATTCGAAGTTTTATAGTTGCTTGTCTAACCATAGCATGGTTGTGCATAACGCCAGAACGACCTCTAGTATAACTTGCGTTACTTTTCCTCACGTCAATGGTGAAAAAGTATTGTTTACCTTGTAACATAAATCTGTGCTGCGACGGATCACAGGTGATAGTTTTAAAGGCGCAATTGGACGAAGTCGAACTGGAAGCCATGTTAATCTTGGAATAATACGGCCACCGTAGGAGTTAAAATTGAAAGGAACAGAAACTAATATTCAATATACAATTTCACCGCTAGATGGAGGAAAATATCACACAGTGTAGCTTTAAGGCAAACAACAAATTATATTAGTTTTAGCAGTCAAAAACAAAAATGTAATGTAAACAAAAATATCTTCTTTATGTCTTATGTTAAGATAAAAGTAATTGTTAAAGAAACCCGAATAAAATGTTACAAAATGTGTGCAATGTAAAAGTGTAAACGAAGAACAATGAAAGGCAAACTTTGAGGTAGATCAACATCTGTAGGGGTGTAACGGTTCACAAAATTCACGGTTCGGTACGATACAACACAGTGGTGTCACGGTTCGGTATGTTTTCGATACAGCAAAAAGAAAGAAATGCCAGAGAAATTTCCTTGATTTTAAAAAAATACATATTTATTAAAAGAAACAAATATTTTTAAATAAGTATGAGTTTTCCTACATCTTGAAACTTTTAGTATTATAAAGCAGGGAAATCTTTGGAGGATGAAGAAATAATGTTTTGGTCATCAAATGAAAAAATAACATTTAAATATGATAATATTTGAGTTTTGAAGTGCTGGAAAAAGATGTGCGACATACCTGAAAGCATTTTACTATTCCTGCCAAACTTCCATTGTTACAGTTAGTGTTACTACATTAAATCCATGGTGAATACTGATTTGTGGACTTAAAGCTTATACCTAGTTCATTCATGGCACAATGTTTCTCCTGGTTTCCACGTCAGCGCTGTGTGATCTACGGTTAATAAAGGAGAAAGTTGAATGCTTCTCACTAAGTCTCCCAGCGATGTTATTACTTCAGTGGCAAATTCAAATGCTCAAATGCTTCCTTTAAAGGGGTGGTTGATATGATTTCACTTTTCTAACTTTAGTTAGTGTGTAATGTTGCTGTTTGAGCATAAACAACATCTGCAAAGTTACAAGGCTCAAAGTTCAAAGCAAAGGAAGATATTTGCTTTTAAAGAAATCACTTTTTAAGGACTACAACAAATGACTGGTAAGGGCTACACAACATTCCTCCAGGGTTAGTGACATCATCAACCCTAATATAAACCCCACCCCCGGGAACACGATTTATACATTTTCAAGACAGAATATGCTAATCAATGACTAGAAGATAACTACACATAAGCTACATAAATTCATCAACTAACCATTCAGAAACGTCCTGTTGCATTCTACATGTTGTCACTTCTTCTTCCGGTTTGAACATAAAAGGCAAAAGTTTTTTACATTTTCAGTTAGGGCTGCACGATTTGGGGAAAAAGTCATATTGCGATAATTGAGGTCAATATTGCGATTGCGATATGCGATATAATAAACAAATGGTTTCATGAGTCAACTTGCTTGGTTCTCAAGGAAAATAAATGCACACACAGATTAGTGATAATCTGCCTAAAGAAAAAATGTCTTTAGTCAAGAGCAGTGAGTGTTTTTCTCTGTTCCCTTTGTTCATTGATTAACTTTAGCGACAGATATAATTAGTGGCTACTGTGTACTGTCCCTTTAAGACCAGCCGCTGCTGTCAGAGACGCGGATCTCACACGTGCCTCATTCTCTCACGAGTCATCACAACTCTTCATGTTCATCATAAGACTACTCTTA
This sequence comes from Leuciscus idus, assembly GCA_021554675.1. Taxonomy (NCBI): domain Eukaryota; kingdom Metazoa; phylum Chordata; class Actinopteri; order Cypriniformes; family Leuciscidae; genus Leuciscus; species Leuciscus idus. The sequence goes on along the minus strand of CM038623.1, from coordinate 24,915,951 downwards.
TGTTATGAAGATACTCGACAAAAAGACATTTTGGCATAATTGTGCGTGTTATTGTTCGTTCAAGCTCGAAAGAGAACTGTATTCTGGCATGCTGTTTTGTGCGCACGCACGATATTAGCGCGAGTCTTTCTGTGTGTCACAGTCAGGACATTTACAGGCAGCGCGTTCATTTTGGCATACATGTGTGTTCGTTCTACAGCGAAAGAGAACTTGATAGGCTGGCACGAGCACGATACTTGCGCGCGTCTATCTGTGGGTCGTGTGTGTGTGTCTGTGTGTCAGGAGGACATTCACTGACAGCGCGTTCATTTTGGCATACATGTGTGTTGTTCGTTCTACCGCGAAAGAGAACTTGATACTGGCGCGCGTCTATCTGTGAGTCGTGTGTATGTGTGTGTGTGTGTCAGGAGGACATTCACAGGCAGCGCGTTCTTTTTTGTCTTATCGCGCATGAATGGTTTAAAAGCATTTGCATGAATAATAGCGGGATCATGTAACACTAGCCAAAGGATGCCAAAAATGAACAGATGCTGAGTTATTTGCGTTAACAGCGCTAATTTGTTTATTTAATATAAAATCGCAGCATTTTGCGTCATATAATTGTGTAGGCTTGACATCGCGATTGCGATACGATTAATCGTGCAGCACTATTTTCAGTGCATGTCTGTGGTCATGCAAGCTGTTGTAGCTCCGCCCTCTGTGCCGGGAGCAGCAGCTCGTTTGCATTTAAAGGAACAGACACAAAATGGTGTGTTTTAGCTCACCCTCAAAAATTTACAATTTTAACATGCTATATAAAAATATCTGTGAAGTATTTTGAGCTAAAACTTACACACTCTGGGGACATCAAAGACTTATTTTACATCTTGTGAAAAGGGCATTATATCACCCCTTTAATGGATCTCTTAGCGCTGTGTAGTAACAGAATTGCTTGATCAAGATCGGCTCGCGCTGCATTGGTCCAACCTGATAAACGGTCCGTAAAGCACAAAATAACGAGTAGCGCAGTTTCGTTCCACTTTCATTACGTTTGCCATTTGATGTTGAGCAACGTTGTGGTGGTCACGTCAGCGTCTCTTCCATTATGAGCGTGCTTTCTGTGCGCCTATATTTGAAATAAGAACTTGAGCGTGCTAAAGACGCGATATGTGAACGGCCCCTAAGATCTACGGGCAATGCGCGCACATTTTATTGAAAATATCGAGCGCTATATCGAATTTTTTTTATATAGTTACCGACAATCGTCGATACCGATACCGTTTTATCGCCCAGCCCTAATCTTTTGTAACTTTAATAAGGATTAATCTTTACTTTATTTACAAAAAGAAGACTATGCAGTAGAGTTGTCAAAAAGTACAGACTTCAGTACCAAGCAAACGGTACTGAAATTTAAAAAATGTGACGCTTTGAGCGCTGTTGAACGGAATCGTAAACACCTCAGATTGCCCATTTTACTCAAGGGCTCATCGGATATGTCTGTGATTCGCTACAATGATCAGCGCTTCAAATACATGTTGTAAATATCAATGAAGCTCTTCACCAAGTGCTTAAACAGATACAGATGGGAGTGTTTGAAAGCAGGGACATGCTTGTGATTTCAAACGCTCCCGCTCCCACTCCCGATTTTTAAAACACTTTCAAACACTTCCATGTGTTCTCAAACGCTCCCATGCGCTGCTCATTGTAGCCAATCACAGACACATCCGATGAGCGCGTGAATACAATGGCCAATCAGAGGTGTTTACAATTCCGCTCATCATTGCTCAAAGTGTCACATTTTTAAAATTTCAGTACCGTTTGGTACCGAAGTAGGTACTTTGACAACTCTACTATGCATTGTTGTTTTATATTTGATTTCAATTTCTGAACTTTTAGTTGTTTTTTTTGCTAAATTGTTTATTTGTTCTTATTGTATTACTGACTGCATACTTGTCTTTAATAATGTTTGAAATTTATATTAGTAAGCCTAGTTTATTAGTTAGTTGATCTTTAGGGTGTTGATTTTTGTTCATGGTATTAAGAATGTAACAATGTTTTGCAAAAAGACAGAATAAATATTTTTGATATCTAAATGTTTGACTTTTCTACCATATTGGAATCAAAACTGGCAATCGATAAGAATCGGAATCGATAAGCAGAATCGGAATTGGAATTGAAATTGCTAAAATTCAAACAATACCCAACCTTATTGTAACAGAGCTGCACGATTCTGGATAAATGTACAATTTCTGGAGAATCACAATATTTTTGGTTTAAAATAGAGAATACGATTCACCCACGCTTATAAATAGACTAAACAAAATAACAATTTTCTAGAGATTAATTGCTGAAGTCTATTTAAAAAATATTTAATTTAATCTTAATAATTGTTTATCTGTTTGAATGAATGATTCAGTGACTCACTCATGAAGACTTCTGCTGTCTCCCAATTCGCCTACTTACACAATGCCCTATAAGTATTTACTCTTTTTGTGAAGAAATATGCTTTTGAGCAATATGCTAAAACTGCTTGAAACACCATAGAAACCACATAGTAACACACTTGCTAGGTGGTTGCTAAGCCTTAGCAACCACCCACAACACCCTAGAAATGCACTAAAAACCACTAATAACAGAAATAACTTGATGCCATGCAACCATCCATAACACCCTAGCAACCAACTTACCAAAGCAATCTCCCACAACACCCTAGCAATGTGCTTAGAACACTTAGAACATTATATAAATTGCATAGAAACACCCTGCCAACCACCCACAAAACTTAAGCAACCACCAAGTAAACAAGCATCTAGCAACTACTCTTGACATCCAAGCAACCACATAGCAAAGCCCCAGCAACCACTGACAACACCCTATGGAACCACATAGAAGAAAACATAACCACCTAGCAAAGCCCTCCCAACCACATAAAATGCAGAACACCTTAGAAACACATAGTAAACACCCTGGCAACTATCCATGACACTCTAGCAACCATCAACTCTTGCAATCACTCACACAACACACTATTATTGTGGCAGCAGGTTTTGTTCTGCCAAGTACCATTCATAAAAATCATCATTGTTGTTACCTGAAAGTCTGACTGCCCAGCGCCCATTAAGCAACACCCCACTGTTAATACCCAAAGCCCCAAACATCCATTAGTTCACACACAAGCTTTACGATGGCATTAGCCCTAGCACACATTCACATACAAACACAGCCCACCATACAGTTTCCTCCTTCTCTACCTTTGATCCCCCACAAATAAATTAGTCACAGCGATATGCAAAATGGCATGGAGTGACAATCAAAGCCTGACTAACAAGCTTTTAAGGACCGTGGTAAAGTTTCATAATCACACAATAATAAGATTATGCAAACTCGCCCATTTTGCCACCTGTGTATGAAAGAAAAGGAAAAAAAGAAAACCAAACCCACTAGATGCACTCTGAACTCTATGAATGTGTGTTCAAGGAAGCCATTGTGAGAAAGCTTTTACTGAGTGTCTTTACCTTCATAAGCAACCATAAATATTGCTAATTGTGATTCCACCCCCATCCCTTGACTGTCCACCAACAGCCTCTACCACTCTTTAATCAATAACCTGATGGCCTGTCTATTGTCTAGATGAAAGATCCAATAAGATGCTAAATTCAAAATGTATTATCCAATCAAAAACTTGCTAACTCCAAATGAGAGTCTGCGCACGCAGAATATCAAGACAAATAACATTAATAGTGTATTCTGAAAGTAAGCAGCCGATAAATTCACACACAATATACGGAAAACTATTACATCATTCTTGTTTTCAATTTATTTTTATAATCAAATACAGGGTGATTGTGACCACTGGTGGAAAAGCTTATTTCTAGAATTGTTCCTCATTTAATACTACTTTCTTTTTCTTCATTAATTACATTATAAAAAATATACACATATTGACCCACACCTTTTGTGTGAAGCCAAAAGCCACCTTTTTGTTTAATACATTTCAAATAATGGAGCTACTAATTTATAAAATGCATACTGTGCTGGGATTTGTTATTGATTTTCCATAGCAAAGAACTGCATACATATAACATTGCACATGTTTTCTATGGACAAAAGAGACATCAGAAATGTGTAAATGTCATATTGTGAAAGGCATACATTGCATGCAAATTGTCTGAATGTAGTGCCTGAGCTAAGCTAAAACCTTTTGGTGCGCTAACACAAATCATAAATATTTTGCTAGCTACTTCACTGCAGGTCCATTATAACTCTAATTTGTGCATAACAACATTTACTACTAATAACTGTAAGAACGGGAAAAGGATGCTGCACTAAAAGGAAGCAAAGGAGTAGTTCTGATATGCAAACCTCAGGCAAAACAAAAATTAGCATTAGCGATGAAGACACCAGTCTGGCTGGTCTGAGAAAACAGAGTGTGGAATTAGCAAATGTTTGCCAATTAAATCTACTACATTCAAAGCAATGAAAATAGCATTTTTGCTCAGTCAAGTACATTGAGCAAACGTACTACAGGACAAAGAACACAAGACGATATTTTTGTGCGACCATGCCAATTCAACTGATAAAAAGCAAGACGGCAGTGTTTAACATCACTAGTGTATTTAGGAGGTGGCAAAATGACAAATGAGTTGAAATTTCTCTTTTTCATACTCTACTATATACATCCTCTTTCATAATACCTTTCTCTCATTTAGCCTTTGATTTCTTTTACACCCTTTCCATAATTCATACCATCTTCTACTTATAGTCTACCTTTATTCTGCTTTTTCTCTCATTCTCTCTTTTTATTTCTCTCAACCTCATTTCGCTCTTCTGCTGCATTTTCCTCAGGCTGCAAAAGAACCAACCATCATAAATCTACCCCTTTATTGCTTCTGAGGAGAGAGAACGAGGGAAGAGAGGGGGTGGGGGCATGGGAGATGCAGGAGAAGAGGGAAAAAAAGACGAAAAGGGGTGGAGGAATATCTAATCTCAGAGCAAGAGCAACAGAACCCAATGAACAGATGGATAAAATGAAAGGAGGAGAGAGAGGGTGCCTGGGAGGGGCTGAGGATGTCACCATTAATGAGAATAATTTACAGTTCAGAAGCTAACAGACTCGAGACCTCTCCAATAACTGAGACCACCACCAGCACAATTACCCTTTCATAACAAAAGGCATTCTAGCACTCTTGGCTGACATTTTTTAGTAAACAGTAGTCTAACGAAGAAATTGTGTTAGATAATTATGCAACAAATACTAACAAATCTCACATTTCTCATTAGTTGTTGACGGAAGGCTAATGGTTACAACCAATGAGCAAATGGCAGTGACATTTGAATGGACATGGTAATAATGATTTGAAAATAGTATCACTATCTAATACTAATACTGATTCTATCAATTCCTGAAACTGAAAGGAGAGAGAAGGCATCCTTTTATCCAAGGATAGGATGAGGGAAAGGGATTTTGGCGGCCATGGGGACATCAGAGGTTGGCGCATAGGCATAAATATATTACAGAGTGTCGATTTCCTATTCCAAGAGCTAGCTGTTGCTCAGGGCAACAGGAACCATTACTGTCCCACTGCACAACACAGACATAAAATCCAGAGTTATGGGTAAGGACCAATCGGTTCGACTTATAACAGGTCTCTAGGCAAACTCCCCAATGCTGAAGCATTGTCTCAATACTTAAGTAATAATAATAATAATTTGTTACATTTCTATAGCGCTTTTCTGGGTATTCAAAGCGCTTTACATATCGAAGGGGGGAATCTCTTCAACCACTACCGATGATGCGACGGCAGATATATTGCACCAGAACGCCCAACACAGCTTATTGGTGGAGAGAAGATGAAGCCATATATGTATGGGGATTATTAGGAGGCCATGATGGACAGAGGCCAGTGGGCAAATCTGGCCAGGATGCCAGGGTTAAACCCCAACTCTTTTCCGAAGGACATCCTGGGATTTTTAATGACCACAGAGAGTCAGGACCTTAGTTTAACGTCTCATTCGAAGGATGGTGCTTTTTGACAGTTTGGTGTCCCCATCACTATACTGGGGCATTAGGACCCACACGGACCACAGGGTGAGCGCCCCCTGCTGGCCTCACTAACACCTCTTCCAGCAGTAACCTAGTTTTCTCAGGAGGTCTCCCATCCAGGTACTAACCAGGCTCAACCCTGCTTAGCTTCAGTGGGCAACCAGTCTTGGGCTACAGGGTGATATGGCTGCTGGTGTTAGCTTTTAGTTTTGTATAGCCAGAACTTTGACTAAACAGCAAAAAGGTGGTCCATTTTGCGTTTTATATTTTATAACATTCACTTAGACAGGAAGAGCTGTCTGATTAACATAAAACCAAACAATCACAGGACTGATGTTTGTGTATCATTTTGGGGAGGGTTGATCTGAATTAATTTGATTGTATCACTAAAATAATAGTGGGTGAAAAATTATTTAAATAATGGTGCAGCAGTATCCATGAGCAACTGTACAGAAAACAAAAAAATCTGGTGGTAAATGTGACTACTCAAATAAGTACAGACTATTTGACAGGCATAACCAAGAAACAACAGAAGGATAAACAGTTTTACTCATGGATATCTAATTTACCTGCTACCAAGTACCTGGTAAACAAAGCAAACAAAGCTCTGAATATCTTCAAAGATTTTGCCTGACTAAAACAAAAATCAAATCCAGTGATTAACTCTTCCTCAACAGCGTTCATTGCATGAACCTGGTACACCTTTGTTTTCAGGAGCATACTAGATTGATATAGTGCTTTCCAATTTTGTGTACAATATGCACCACATGGTCAGTGTATAGACTGTGAAGAGACCAATGGACTTTAAATAAATTTGAATAAAAAGGTAAAGAGAAAATAGAAGGCTTGATGCTATTTCTTTCTGCCAAAAGCTTTTAGAAAGTTATTACTTGCATGCATCCACTGACATAGTTCAATAGATAGAAATAGGTAAATTTATATCAGCTACTCAACCAAAAACCCACCTAATCAGATCACAACAAAATGTAAAACCATTGTGCTTGTCCCAAGCAAACTAACAAAGATATAGTACACTAAACACTGTTGACAAAGCCTTAAAGCGAACAGCTCGCTGTAACAAAAACCATCTGACCAAATATATAAAGATTAATCCTTAACACTTAATTCACAACTGTAGCCCTGCACACATTTTTTTATTTATATAAATATTAATGAAAATGCAAAAGCTGCAGTTAGTTTTAGTTCTCCATAACATGGCATGAACAAAAATCAAGAATCTTACCTGTACATGCTGCTGCATAGAGCCATACGGCATGCCTTGAGTCAGCACTTTTTGCTTTATCATCATCATCCTCTTCTGTTCTTCACTTAAATGGGCTGTCTGGTTGGGCATTGGACCTGGAACTTGTGGTTGCCCACCCCCTTGCCCTGCGGTGCCCTGCATGTAGGGCATCATCGGGTTTTTGGCTTGATTGGCCATGGGCGGCGTCATCCGCTGACTCATGTGGTCTACTCCACTGAAATGAGTCAGCGGCTTGGTGTTGCTATAAGAGAGCTGTTTATTGAGGTTGTTTTGGGCAGTCAAGTTATTAGGTTGCTGCTGCTGCTGCTGCTGATTGAGCATGTTCATGTGGTTCTGTGGGAGGTAGTTGTTCATGCTTGGTGTTTTTGGCCCCATTGTGTTGCTAGGATTGAAAGCCTGCGGATACATCATGGGGCTATTTGGTTTGTCTGGGTTAAAGGGTGCACTGTATGGGCTTGTTGGTGCTCCTGCAGGTGACCAGTTTGCGGCTTGGGACTGCTGTTGGTGCTTCTGTTGGATCAGTTTAGCACGCTGCTGCTGTTGGGCAGCCATTTGCTTCAGCTGCTCAGCCGGTGAAAGTTCAGAGGTGGGCGGGGCTGGTCCACCTGTTCCCCCTGATCCAGGGCCACCTCCCGTTACTGGAGTTGATCCCACGGGGCCAACGGCAGGACCTGCATTCATCATAAATCCATTCCCAGGCCTCGAGGCCTGGGTCTGTGCTTGGGTGGGCGTTTGCGGAGAACGAGCCACACAGTTAGCGGGCGATCCTGATGGCATTCCAACTGCTGGTGACTGCTGCAAGGGTTGCTGGGGTGGTGTCCCATTGGCAGCAGTTGCAAATGGTGGACCAGAGGAAGATGGTCGCACCTGAGGTGACCCCATGGGCATCTGTCCACTCTGTGGTTGCGGTGTACTGTTGGGTGCCGAAGCTACGGAGTTAGGTGCTGGGTCTTGTGCAAGCTGCGTTTGTTCTGTCGTGGCCCGTGTGAAGTCGCTCACCTCCTTCTTCTCCTCAAAGTCTTCATTGAAGAGGTCGTGCATATCATCCTCCGGCACCGTATTCGCCAACTCGTCAATCAGTTCCTGCCATTCCTGGTCATTCAGATTGATATCAGAGAATAGCTTGTTCTGATTTGAAAGCGACGTTTCCGAGGACTCTATTCCACCGCCATCATCCAAAGGCTCCTGTTTCATGTCCTTTAGTAGGCCAAAGCCATCGTCCAAATCCAAAGAACCATTAAGTTTAATATCAGGCATTCCACCATTCTTGCCTAAATCCTCATGTCGTCCAGTAAGATGGTTAGTACCAGCATTGCCATTGCCAGTTCCATTGTTTGAGGAGGCACTGTTGTTGCCCGAGGGCAAGGTAGGCTTGATGTCCATTGAATGAAGTGGGGAAATGGGTGGGAGGCTACCGAGAGAGTCCATTCCAGTGCATCCTTCCTTTCGGAGTCTCTTTGTAGTGGGAGAGTAACTCCCATCACTGAGGCCATTTTGGTCACCATTTAAAGGAGATCGGGCACTGTCCAATTTCCTCTTCACCGTCTCCTGGAGCTGAGAGAGAAATAAAAGAGAGAGAGAACAATGGTTAGAAGGTTTCTTCAGGTGTATATAAAAACCTAAGAAAGACAACATATTTTAAGAAAATTGTCGTCATACATTCACAATGTCTTGTAATGGTACCTAGTGAAGTGGTTTCTTGAATAAATAGTTAGGCATGGAATTATTCCAACTATTATTTACATTTCAAAGCAGAAACACGTCAGAGTGGTTTTTAGTCCAGAATGCCAAAATTTACATAGGTAATATATTCTCGCTATCAAAAAAACAACAAAACCACCTTGCTACGTGTACTGTGCTAGACTAACTGGGACTTGTCACAGCACTTGCATATTGTTGACCTATTGTTTATTTGATTTCTTCTTTGGATAAAAGTGTCTGCAAAATGATTAAATGTAAAAGTAATGGCAAAACACTTCACAAAAGAACAAGCTTTGTGCCAGTGATCATCATTGTGTGTTTATGTATAACAGTAAAACAAACATCAAAAGTGAATCAGTTACTTAATTACTGACATGAATTGATATAACATTCACTTTCATAACTGAAAATACTTTACATCAAATGAGGGCAGGTATTTTGATCAACACAAACTGGCAATGTTTCCAACGCTGGTTTTCCATAATCTACACAGGTGACTGGGTTTAAACAGAGTCCTCAAGAGTTAATAACAGGCTAATTCAAAACAGAAGACAAGAAGGTCCTTTTATTTGCCACTATATAAAGTCTTAAAAGCCACATGCTTATCAAACTCAGTCTAATCAAATTACTGTAGGGATGGGCCAGAATAGTCAACTAGTTAGAACCAATTAGTGATGTCAAATCATTTATATTATATTATATTATATATATATATTTTTTTATTTTTTTATTTATTTATTTATTTATTTATACATACACATATATATATATATATATATATATATATACAGTGAGGAAAATAAGTATTTGAACACCCTGCTATTTTGCAAGTTCTCCCACTTGGAAATCATGGAGGGGTCTGAAATTGTCATCGTAGGTGCATGTCCACTGTGAGAGACATAATCTAAAAAAAATAATCCAGAAATCACAATATATGATTTTTTAACTATTTATTTGTATGATACAGCTGCAAATAAGTATTTGAACACCTGTCTATTAGCTAGAATTCTGACCCTCAAAGACCTGTTAGTCTGCCTTTAAAATGTCCACCTCCACTCCATTTATTATCCTAAATTAGATGCACTTGTTTGAGGTCGTTAGCTGCATAAAGACACCTGTCCACCCCATACAATCAGTAAGAATCCAACTACTAACATGGCCAAGACCAAAGAGCTGTCCAAAGACACTAGAGACAAAATTGTACACCTCCACAAGGCTGGAAAGGGCTACGGGGAAATTGCCAAGCAGCTTGGTGAAAAAAGGTCCACTGTTGGAGCAATCATTAGAAAATGGAAGAAGCTAAACATGACTGTCAATCTCCCTCGGACTGGGGCTCCATGCAAGATCTCACCTCGTGGGGTCTCAATGATCCTAAGAAAGGTGAGAAATCAGCCCAGAACTACACGGGAGGAGCTGGTCAATGACCTGAAAAGAGCTGGGACCACCGTTTCCAGGTTACTGTTGGTAATACACTAAGACGTCATGGTTTGAAATCATGCATGGCACGGAAGGTTCCCCTGCTTAAACCAGCACATGTCAAGACCCGTCTTAGGTTAGCCAATGACCATTTGGATGATCCAGAGGAGTCATGGGAGAAAGTCATGTGGTCAGATGAGACCAAAATAGAACTTTTTGGTCATAATTCCACTAAACGTGTTTGGAGGAAGAAGAATGATGAGTACCATCCCAAGAACACCATCCCTACTGTGAAGCATGGGGGTGGTAGCATCATGCTTTGGGGGTGTTTTTCTGCACATGGGACAGGGTGACTGCACTGTATTAAGGAGAGGATGACCGGGGCCATGTATTGCGAGATTTTGGGGAACAACCTCCTTCCCTCAGTTAGAGCATTGAAGATGGGTCGAGGCTGGGTCTTCCAACATGACAATGACCCGAAGCACACAGCCAGGATAACCAAGGAGTGGCTCTGTAAAAAGCATATCAAGGTTCTGGCGTGGCCTAGCCAGTCTCCAGACCTAAACCCAATAGAGAATCTTTGGAGGGAGCTCAAACTCCGTGTTTCTCAGCGACAGCCCAGAAACCTGACTGATCTAGAGAAGATCTGTGTGGAGGAGTGGGCCAAAATCCCTCCTGCAGTGTGTGCAAACCTGGTGAAAAACTACAGGAAACGTTTGACCTCTGTAATTGTAAACAAAGGCTACTGTACCAAATATTAACATTGATTTTCTCAGGTGTTCAAATACTTATTTGCAGCTGTATCATACAAATAAATAGTTACAAAATCATACATTGTGATTTCTGGAATTTTTTTTTAGATTATGTCTCTCACAGTGGACATGCACCTACGATGACAATTTCAGACCCCTCCATGATTTCTAAGTGGGAGAACTTGCAAAATAGCAGGGTGTTCAAATACTTATTTTCCTCACTGTATATATATATATATATATATATATATATATATATATATATATATATGTATATATGTATATGTGTGTGTGTATATATGTATATGTATTTTTATATATATATATATATATATGTGTGTGTGTGTGTGTGTGTGTGTGTGTGTGTGTGTGTGTGTGTGTGTGTGTGTGTGTGTGTGTGTGTGAGAGAGAGAGTGAGTGAATGCTCTCCGCACACAGTATACGGTCATCAAATACTTTCACTTTAAACTCACTAAATCCCTCAGCCCATTCAGATGGCCTCAGCCCATTCAGAAATGTTGGTACTTAGGTAGAAACCTATACATAAGAGCCTGATAGAAACGTTAATATTAAAGAAAAACGTTAGACAGACTTAGAGGCTTATATATATTATATTATATTAATATATATATATATATATATATATATATATATATATATATATATATATATATATATATACACACATATACATACACACATATATAAGCTACAAATGATTATTTTTGTATTATTATTCCTATTTATGTTATAAAGGGGATGCATTAAGAGACAAATTCTCAAAAATTGTTTTAATGTGCTTCTCCAGCACCTTGGTGCTATGAGCATGAAATTTTTTTTTATTTTTTTTTTTACTCTGGCTTTTATTTATTTTAAAACACAAGGACACCTTCAATCTGACTATCAGATCAGGTTCTGGTGGACTTTAAACCAGCCTAATTATGGAAGGCTTCCTCAAGACCGTCGTTCAACCCATTGGCTTGTCAATTTTGAAATATGTAGCTTTGCATATTCCCGTTTTACTGGCACTGCACACACAGACAAACAAACTAACGGTCAATGCACAGAAAATCACTGATTGGGGAAAAAGGTGATGAGTGTCAGTTATCACTTCAGATTTAGATAGAGAGAGAAAAGAAGACAGAGCACAGAGGGCAGGGAATCAGTTGCAAAATGAACTTTCATTGTTCACACATGGGCACTCTTTCATCCCACAATGCTCTTTTGCTTAATTTGTCTCAGCCATTAAGCTGTGTCTAAGCCGCTCACCACAAGCTAGACACTAACATACACGTACATGCCAACAGAGGTTAGGGATGGGAGACAACTCTTCAAAAAGTCATTATTTCCTTAAATGTATTTGCACAATAAACCACAAATAAGAAGGGAAAAGAGCAGTAATCAGTCGTAATGTAAATGTAAGTATTCTTCAAGTTTTTCCACAAACAATTATTTTAACATCCAGTTGTGCCACTTTTAAGACGGTTCCTTTCCTGCTCAACATTGCAGGGCAGCGTGGTGGGGAATGAACAACAGCGAATATTGACGAGGAAAGAGCGATAGATGCCTCAGAGGTGAGGATAGAAAAGAAGGTGAAAAGCATTTCCCATCATCTCTCCTCATCTTCCCGTTTGTGCTAATGACTCTCACAGTGAACACATTTAACGGTGTGTTAATTACAGAAGTGAAATGTGTGCGATTATGTGTGCGTAAACCCAGAACGTAGACGAACCGCAAGAACATTAGCGACAAATTCTCTCCCTACACAACAGCAGGATCCCACCCACCTTCTATGCTTATCCCAGTGGACTTTAATGTGTGTGTATGTGCGTGTTAGAAATCTCAAACACACACACACACACGCTACTCCACCAAAACGTACAAAATGAGATTCTGAAACAACAAGATTCATGGATCTTCTCTCCAGCTCTCCTCTGAGGCAATACGTCTAGTCCCCCCCTCCCTCCTTCTAGCTCTTTCTCTCAGTCTGTCTCTCTCTCTACATGACCAGAGGAACAGCGAGATCATGATGGGAAACAAGAAAGGCTGATGTTTACCGGCTAGCTTTATGCAAAATAAGAAGATAAGCATGATAAAATAAGGCACACACACATACAAACACGTTCTGTTTTAGTCTACCTCTGTAAGACTCTATATGCTAACACAATTTAGTCGTGCAGCATAAAATCTATACTGTAGCAAGCTCAAATATGCATGTTGCTTTCTTGTTGACTGTAGGTCTGCTCGAGGTCGCATTTTTCATTGTTACACCTCTGTCATGTGCAACAGCTAAGGGGGTTGTCAAGGCAACCGTTGTCACGACGGCTGTCAATATTCATGTCGTTTATCATGCCATAAAGACGATTAGGCTGACTGTCACTCACATGGAGAGAGTGAGTGATGGGGAGGAAGAGAAAGAAATTGAGTGTGTGGCTCACACAAAACTGGCTACGTTCCTATAGTCAGCGTTAGGGACTGACAACAAAATTTGTGAAACAGGTGTGCTTCTGAAATGGTCCTGCACATACAAAAGCATATCCAAAACTGCCTGTATGAACAGGAAACCAAAGTCAATCGCCTTTTTCCAACTCGTGAATCATATAACTATAGGTAGGGGTGTCATGAGAAAAATAACGTGGCAAATAAATATGTATAGATAAAAATGGATAACACTTTACAATAAGGTCTGCTGTTAACATTAGTTAATGTGTTAAATAACAATGAGCAATACATTCGTTGAAGTATTTATTCATCTTTGTTAAAGTTAGTTAAAAATACAGCCATTCATTTTTAGTTCATATTAGTTCACAATGCATTCATGTTAACAAATACATTTTAATAATGTACAATTGATTTAGTGAATGTTGAAATGAACATGAACAAAGATTAATAAATGCTGTAGAAGCATTGTTCATTCTTAGTTAACTTAATATGTTATTGTAAAAGTGTTACCAAAAAAAAAATTAAATAAAAAGAATAGGAATTTCTTTATATAGAAATAAAAAAAATTATAGGAATTTCTTTATATAAAAATAATATATCGTTATTTGCTATTGGTGCGTCATAAATTGTAAATGTGCCCATTTAAATATATGACGCCATGTTAATACTTTTTAATATTGTAATTAATGTTATACATAAATTATAACATTAATAATAATAATAATAATAATGTTATAGATACATAATATTTATTGACTAAATGTGTTTTATGGTTATTTTGTCATGCCATCCTAAATTGTGTGAAAAGAACCATAATTACCACTAAAAATAGCACTGACAAACACATTATACCGTGTGAACATGTCCTCTCACTGCCTCAAAAATTTGTTAAGCATTTCCTCACTCCATTCCTGTACCATATATCGGTCCGTGTGTGATGAATCCCGTCAGAGTGGCACATGATTGATATCAAAAATGATCATCTTCCTGCAAAGACTCTGCATGCTAAGCGAGGCATAATTAGGTATGTTTAACACCAACCCCCTCTAGCAGACACCGACGTCTGGGGTCGAGTGGTACAGTACGAATGGCGTAACAGTCGACGCCATAAGCCGCAGACAGTGAGACCCATCTAGCTTGCAGCATTTGGCTCAAAACCACCGTAATAGGATAAGAACATAGAGAAAACCTCCCCAAAGCCTTAACTAGCATGGCAGGGTTAAGAAAACACATAGCAGAGGTAGAGACAGAGGAAGAGAGAGAGAAAGTCTGTGTATGTATGTGTGTAGAAGGGGGAGGCTGATGTTTGTTTTTCTCCATTTCACTGCCTATTAAAGTGTTCAGTAGCTCACACAAACACACTTCCTCTCCTGCTCTCTTCACAGTCACCATGTGGGAGAGCACACGGATAAAGGGAGGGAGAGAAATACAAGAGGGAGGGAGGGAGGGAAAGACAGAAGAGCTCTTCAGACAGACGGTAATGCTTTCATGTGACTGGAGAGAGAGAGAGCGCGCATGGGGGGAGAGAACCACCAAGGTGCAGTTGTTATAGCAACCTCCTGATCCTGAAGCCCCTCCCCCCAGCGCCTGGGCTGAGTGCACTGGACACTTCTGCCAATAATCTCTCTCGCTCTTTCTCTCTAGTGGTTGCCCTCCCTAATGTTTTCTTTCCCCTCTCTCTCTCTCTCTCTCTCTCTCTCTCTACTATACCTACCTTATGCTTTTTTCCAAATCTATTGCATTCTCCTTTTCTTTATCTCACAATCTGTGCACTCTTCTTTGTCAATGTATGCAATACTTACCCTGTATCACTGACTTTCTCTTGTAACAGTGTCGTAAAAGAACAAAAATAACCTTGCAACCTTGATGATTCTCTCACCTTAGTGCCCTTTATGCGTTATATGGTTCACCAGTCAAAACTGCAAAGATGTGTTGCATTTTTAGGTAAATTGCTAGATTGGCTCGGCTGTTAAATCGCTGTCTGGAAAAACTAGAGTTATTTTGTGTACTAACAACACTGTAAAAAAAATCATTTTCCTGATTTATCACAAAACATTTTGTTTGTTAAATCAACTTAGATCATTTATATGTGGTTTAGATAACATACTATTTTGAGTGTCTGTTGATTAAACCAATTTACTTCATTGCATCAACTCAAATTTTTAATTTTAATGCAACCAGGTTATTTTTTTAAGTTAATCCAACAATGTGTTTTACACTGAAGATGCAATGCAATACGATTCCAGCGACAAACAATTTGTCTGTCAAAATTGCTGTGCAATGTGGCTCAAGATGTTTGCCAACGTACAGTGAGAAGAGAAGAGCAGGATTCTAAACCAATAAGATTTCAGTGGGCGGGGCTACTGAGTGTGACGCCACAGAAATAGAAAACAACCAAATGACAACATCCTGTTGCTCACTGCAGATGGTTAGGACAAAAAGAAGGTGCTATTTATTATATTTAACTTATATAATCACTGAATAATACAAAAAATAAAGTGTTAAGACCTTAAATTAATAGTGATTATAAAGATTAATTTTAAGTGAGCATGAGAAAATCTGAATGGAAAATAGGGGAAATATCGACTGATATACACTACCATTCAAGTTTGAGGTCAGCATTTTTTTAAAGAAATTTATACTTTTATTCAGCAATGAATCATTCATTAAATTGATAAAAAAGGACAGTAAAGATTTTCACATTGTTACAATGTAATGTTCTTTCAAACTTACTATTAATTAAAGAATCCTGAAAAATCCACTAAAATATTAAAGACACCCTGTGGCGAAAATCAAGCTTTTAAATGTTGCTTATATGTCTATGTGGTGTTTTTAAATATGCTTTAAGACAAATCATGTACAAATGCACAAGTCAACACCATTGCTGAGCATTTTCTCCTTAAAACTTGCAGTGAACTAAAGACAGTCTAAAAAACGCGGTTTGATTTCGGATGTCACAAATTGCCTTGTAACCAATCACATCAACGTGTGATCATCAACGAGTGGATCTCTGAGCTGGCGTGAGGCGGGGCCAATTTGTATATTCCTAGAACCGCGTTTACTAAATGAGACAAGGGTCTAGAGTTACATTCAAGCTATTTTTAAGGCATGAATCATTTTTTTTCAAGGAAAAAAATCTTTAAACATGTCTTTTGGTGATCAAGGATGAGTTTTAAGGGATACAATTATTGACTACAGGGGAACTTTAAGTGTAACTCTTTTCAACATTTATAAGAATGAGAAATTTTTCTTGAGCACCTAATCAGCATAATAGAATGATTTCTGAAGGATTGTGAGACACTGAAGACTCAGTGAAGACTCACTTTCAGCTTTGCCATCACAAGAAAAAGTAAAACTTTATTGAAATGTGTGTGTGTGTGTGTGTGTGTGTGTGTGTGTGTGTGTGTGTGTGTGTTTAATCCACATGTGCATGGTACAATAAAGGCAGACCGACCTTAGACACACAACAGATAACACATACCCTCTCTTTAGTAAATACTGTTCAGAGTACTTCTGTCTAAAAAATGTGGTGTGTGTGTGTGTGTGTGTGTGTGTGTGTGTGTGTGTGTGTGTGTGTGTGTGTGTGTGTGTGTGTGTGTGTGTGTGTGTGTGTGTGTGTGTTCTACATCTAACTCATCAGACTTTAAAATTAGTTGAGTGTATGACCCTTTAATTTAAGAGTTAAAAGAAACATCCTTTGGTACAGACAGTTGTGCTCATAACTTGCAGAATAAAATAAGAACATTCATAAAAATAGCATTTAATATTTTATTTATTATATCCTCAAGGAAGCTATTTGCCATAGAATACATTTACATATATTCCATTAGACAAAATTGTAACTGAAATTATACAAATTGGTCCCTGTTCAAGAGTTTATATATACCCAGGTTCGTTTTCTTCTTTCTTCTTTCTTTCCTTTCTTTCTTTCTTTCTTTCTTTCTTCTTTCTTTCTTTCTTTCCTTTCTTTCATTAAAAATTGTAATTAAAAAGAAAACTTTCATGTGAGTTTATGTAAGAAGCACCAATGGCTGAATCATCACAAACCACACTCTGTCGCGTTAGATCTGCAATACATTTTTACAGTTTATACAGTTCACAAAACTGGTCTGAATGATTCAATCAAATATTGGACTGATCTGCCTTCTCCAGTTAAACTCACTAACCAACTTTTGGTCTGTTAATCAAACAAAGCTATAGTATTACTTTAAAAGACAGTAGCGCACAAGTCATATGGACATTTATGATACATTTATGGTGCTTTTTAGGGATGTGCCAGAAGCCTAAATCTGAATTAGGAAAGGCATGGAAAATGAGTAACGCATTCTTCTTCGGTTAGGCTTGCTGCAGTAGTCGGTTACATTACAGTACATCAGATTTCACTTATCACATGAAGATAGTAAGGAGAGATGACTGACAGGGTGATGTCGGAGGATTTGGTGTGCAACAGATCCTGAGAGTCATTGACAGATATCTTATCTTGTAAAATGTGTTATCATTACTACCGCTCTTATTTTATTATATTTGCGAGAGAATGCAAAAGCATTGAAATATATTTTTTCCACCCATCTCATTTATTTTTTTCCATCACCATGTCCCTTTAGGGACTCTGTAGAATGCGTCATTTCCTTTCCAAACATAGTATTCAGCTTGAGGCACACCCCTAGTGCTTTTACATCATTTTTGAAGCTTAAAAGCTTCAGTTTCCATTCAAAGTAAAGCAAGGAAAAGTGCGACTATCACATTATTCAAAATTTCTTCTTTTGTGTTCCAAGGAATAATGAAAGTCATACAGGTTTGAAAGACACAAACTAAGGTGAGCAAACAATGACAGAACATTCACTTTTAGGTGAACAATCCCTTTAAGAACCAAACGTATGTACTTCTAAACAAGAAAATGTGTCTATGGAATAAACATATCTGTTATGCAGGTTCATCAACGCAATACTAAATTATTAGAAAACTAAACTAAATATTATCTTATTTGTTTTAAAATACTAAACATATAAGCATGACTGTACATAATTAAAATGCACACATTGTCACAAGCTGTTGTTTTGTGATCAATACAATTCCCACTTGTATCTAGTTGTAGAGAAATTTTGGAATGTTGTGGTTAGCTGGAAAAAATGCATTACCTCACCCCTCCTTTCTCTCTCTCTCTCTCTCACTCTGTTCTACCTCACTCTCTCCCTCATGAGTTCCTGTCTGTGGGATACAGAGGTTTATAAATAACTCTCAGCCCAGTACAGTGTTTTTGTGAGTGCGTTTGGTGCCAGTACGTGTGAAGATGGAAGGAGCACCCACTGGCTAACACTAATATAATAAGATATTAATGAGGGAGAAAGAGAGAGAGAGAGAGAGGGAAGACAGGAGGGGGAGGACAGGAGAGAGCAGAAGCAGAAGAAAGGAGGAGGAGAAAGAGGGGGCACGGAGAGTCAGCACACAAGGCTTCCGCTCGTTGAGCAACACCGCCTCCTCCTAAATGCTGCTAAATACTCGTTCTCTCTCGCTTGCCGTCTCCCTCCCTCACCGTTAATGGCAGCCTGTTTAAACACTGGCTGAGTGAATGTGTGTGTGTGTGCACTGTAGCGCCTGGGTGCATGTTAAACACAGTCCCTGAAATCCTACTCCAATCCAATAAAGCCTTCAGCAGCCCTGCCAGCAGAGACAATTACTGCACCTCACCCAGAGAGAGAGAGAGAGAGAGAGAGGAGAGAGAGAGAGAGAGAGAGAGAGAGAGAGAGAGAGAGAGAGACAGGGACAACAGGAGCATGGAGAATGAGGGAGGAAGACAAAGAGCGACTCATCACAATAAACTGCTCATAATCATCTCTACATTACTCACATGCTCTTCAGCCTAAGCTCCACCCACTGACTTCATTTGTCACATTCTTAATAACTTCAAGTCCTCACTCTGTAAATATGGGTCTGATG